>CM053605.1:91055750-91085164 GCA_028646535.1 Procyon lotor | reverse complement strand
GGATATTTTTCCTGCTTTGTCAAAGATTAGTTGACCAGAGTTGAGGGTCCAGATCTGGGCTCTCTACTCTGTTCCAATGGTCTATATGTCTATTTTTGTGCCAGTACCATGCTGTCTTGGTGATCACAGCTTTGTAACATAGATTGAAATCAGGCAATGTGATGCCTCCAGCTTTGTTTTTCTTTTTCAACATTTCCTTGGCAATTCAGAGTCTTTTCTATACAAATTTTAGGATTGTTTGTTCTAGCACTTTGAAAAATGCTGATGGCATTTTGACCGGGATGACATTGAAGGTATAGATTGTTCTGGGAAGCATAGACATTTTAACAATGTTTATTCTTCTGATCCATGAGCATGGAATGTTTTTCCATATTTTTGTGTCTTCTTCAGTTTCTTTCATGAGTGTTCTGTAGACCCTTGTGTATAGATCTTTTACCTTATTGGTTAGGTTTATTCCAAGGTATCTTATGGGTTTTGGTGCTATTGTAAATGGAATCAATTCTCTAATTGCCCTTTCTACAGTTTCATTGTTAGTGTATAAGAAAGCAACTGCTTTCTGTGCATTGATTTTGCATCCTGCCACATTACTGAATTGCTGTATGATTTCTAGTAATTTGGAAGTGGAGTCTTTTGGGTTTTCCACATAAAGTATCATGTCATCTGTGAAGAGAGAGAGTTTGACTTCTTCTTTGTCAATTTGAATGCTTTTTATTTCTTTTTGTTGTCTGCTTGCTGTTGCTAGGACTTCTAGTACTATGTTGAACAATAGTGGTGAGACTGGGCATCCTTGTTGTGTTCCTGATCTTAAGAGAAAGGCTTTCAGCTTTTCCCCATTGAGAATGATATTTGCTGTGCATTTTCATAGATGGATTTTATGGAGTTGAGAAATGTTCTCTCTATCCCTATACTCGAAGAGTTTTAATCAGGAACCGATGCTGTATTTTGTCGATTTTTTTTTATTAAAGATTTTTTATTTATTTATTTGACACAGAGAGAGAGAGATCACAAGTAGGCAGAGAGGCAGGCAGAGAGAGAGAGGGGGAAGCAGGCTCCCCACTGAGCAGAGAGCCCGATGTGGGGCTCGATCCCAGAACCCTGAGATCATGACCTGAGCTGAAGGCAGAGGCTTTAACCCAGTGAGCCACCCAGGCGCCCTATCAAATGCTTTTTTTGCATCAATTGAGAGGACCATGTGGTTCTTCTCTTTTCAAACCACATCTTCTTTATCCATTCATCTGTTGAAGGGCATCTCGGTTCCTTCTACAGTTCGGTTATTGTAGACATTGCTGCTATGAACATCAGTGTATGTGTGTGCCTTTTTTTTTTTTTTTTTTTTTTTACTACATCTGTATCTTTGGGGTAAATGTCTATTAGTGCAATCACTGGGTCATGGGTAGCTCTATTTTTAACTCTTGGGGAAATGCCATAACTGTTTTCCAGAGTGGCTGCACATTTTATATACTAATCATTCTTACTTATTTTTAGTTGGAGAGTATGCTCCAGCCTTTCATATTTCTGTATTCTGTACTTGTCACTTGATCTGCATAGAATACTCTCTTTACCTTGGCTGTTTGATGAATTTCTACTTATCCCTCATTCATCAATACAATAAAAAGTTTCTCTGTGACTCTCCTTTCCATGCTGTGCTCTTTACCCCAGTCTGCATAGCCATATTACAGAAAGTATCATAACTTATATCAATAATTTTTCTACTCTGTCATTATGCTCCATGTTCAAAGAGGTTACAGACATTATCTTTACACCTCTAGAGCCTTAATAGCTAGTCCAATTTATATTTGTGGAAAGAAGGAAATAAGTGTGATAAGGGAACATGTATATGCATTTTTTCCTTCAGATATACTTTTAAGTCCATTCTTTTTGAAAAGAACTTTGTATGTATTTATTTTTTAATCCTCAAAATAATCTATGAGGTAATACTGTTATCATATTCATTTTACCATAATAGAAGTGGAGGCATAGAAAGATTAAGAAAATGATTCTCCAAAGTAAGCCTTATATTTTTTTGTTATTTTTCTATTTAAATTCAATTTAGTTAACATGTAGTGTATTATTAGTTTCAGGGATAGAATTTAGTGATTCATGAGTTGCACATAACACCCAAGGCTTACATCAAGTGCCCTCCTTAATGCTCATCACCTAGCTACCTCATCCCTCCAGCAACCTCAGTTTGTTCCCTATAGATAAGAGTCATTTATGGTTTGCCTCCCTCTCTGTTTTTATTTTATTTAAGAAACAAAACAGATGAGAAAGGAAAGAAAAATAAAATAAGTCTTATATTTTAAAAGTTAGAAAATTAATAATTTGGCTTAAACCTCTCCAATTCCAACATTTTAGTCAATGCAATTGAAATATTAATCCATCAGCAATATTAACGTTAAATGTGAGCTGACTTATAGGGGGCAGCACCCTAATCATTTAATCAGACAGAGCCAAGTTCTAATCCTAGCCTTACCATTTACCTGATCTTCAGTATTACCCAATTTGATTAACTGCTGTCACCTTCAACTCTCTCATCTTGAGAAATGAAATAAATATGGAGCACATATGCTTCTTGTCTGAATTAAGTGTGACACCTTAAGTAAAATTAGTGGCACCTAGCAAATACACCAAACAGAAGCTAGGAGAGATTATAAAGGGTACAGGATTATGAAAATCCTTCCAAAAAAGATCAGAACAAAAAGCGATGAGTGTATAGGAGGGAAGGCATCCTGACACAAGGCCGAAGTAGTTTGAAATACGTCATTTCTCTTAAAATTCCTATCTTGTTTTTATGGCCAGTTATTATTTGCCCATTTTTTAACTTTTTACATAGATAAAAATCTATCTCTAAAAATCTATTTCTAAAAAGAAATGATGGAATACCTACCTGTCCAATATTAATATCTGCCATTTTTATTGTTTAGCACAAGTTAAACAATGTGATACTTGTTTTAAACCCCTTATATACACCTCTTCAAGGTGATCTTTCCCATCTCTGATTGCATGCATGGTGTATTAATTTCCTGGTTTGATTCTCAGTGGCCAATTTCATTTCCCTTTGTTAATAGGATCATGCTTTTGTGCCCTTCATGTCCTAATGGCCATCATAGAAGAAAGCTATGATAATAAATAAAACTTTTATTTTTTAAGAATAGAGAACAGGTATATGATAGGATACATTTAAAATAGCAATGTAAACTTCAGGAATGAAAAGGAACTCGTTTTTCCAGTACTGTCACTAAAAGCAGTAGTATTGGAAGCAGAAAACACTTTCATAGCCCCTATTATGTACCAGGCACTGTTTTAAGTGCTTTAGGTATGTTCATTTATCTCATTTTCATCATAACTCTTTGTAGTAGATATATTATTATTCCCATTTTATACGTAAGAAAGCAAAATTGTGGACATGATTCATGAACCACCCAAAGTCTTTGGGTGAGCATAGAATATCCTATCATTGACAAAATTCAAAAACACTCAACACTATCAAGAGAACATGAAAAAGTAAAAGGAAATTGTAATGATCAGGTTATAGCAATCTGTGCATCATTAATAATTATAACTGATAATAATTGCAGCTATTTATGAAATACCATGAATTTATAATAAGATGCAAAATGTAAATTTAATATAGAGTGTATGAAGCAGTCATAATAAAAAAATGGTTTAACATTACACACATATATACAAAAATATTTAATAGTAATGAATAGAAGAGTGGTGATAATTTATTTTTCCTTTTAGAGTTGGGTGTTTATATGTGTATGCAATTAGAAAAGAGTGAACATAAAATGAGTGAGTCAATTCACAGTGAAGAATAGAATCTACCAGCACCAAGGATAACACAATAAGAAAGTTGAAAAGAGTAAAGTGGGTGACCACCACTGATAGTGATATACCAAAAAGATCTGACAGTGGGTTCCAAAATGAATTTGGAATTTTCTCTTAAATGGAAGTTGCCCAAAAAGAGGTGAACATTCATCTCCTAGTAGATGACACATCCATGAGAGCTTCCTCTTCATACTGATAAGGATTTCTAGAATTTCCAATTACATGAACAAATAAGTTAATAAATCACAATATACAATACCACCACCATGAGTTAATAATTAATTATGGTCACAATTCCAAGGCTTTAAAAACTAAAATCTGTATGGAATACGTGACTAAAATTTACTTGATATTACAAAAACTTAATTATAAATGATCAATAGTTCAACTCTGAACCATATTTTACTGTGCACCAAGACTCTGTTTGGACAAAGGTTTTAATTCGTTGGTATCCCCCAAATCTCCAACCTGGGCTAATTGGACACTTTACTCTTTCTTTCTTTTGATACGGGATAGATTACTGAAATTCTAAAAAAGTGCAGAAATGAGCACCTGTTATGATTACTGCAAACTTGGAAGGCAAAACTGTAGAAATAATGATGAATTTAGAAATTGCAGAGAAAACACATAAATTTTATAATTTAACTGTATGTGGAATAATCCCAATATTTCTGTTTCTTTTGTATGTTTAAGTGTAGTAAGACATTTTTTAAAGACATTTTATTTTAATAAATTTGCTTAGAAAAATTTGACTAAGTATATCTATAATAATTTTTAAATTCAATAAAATTCAGTATGTTTAATTTTGATTGATAATGCATACAGCAGAAGATAATATTTAGATTTTGATTATTTCATATATGAACAAATATATTATTAATAGTTGAATACATCAATGATTTTAACTGTTGAGTAGATTTCTAAAGTAATTAAACCAAATGCATGCAGTGTGACTGTTTCTTCACACAAAAAACCCCCTCAGTCATTAAAGAATCTGAATAATTAAAAAAATCTTAATCAGGCAGAGGAAGACAATGGAGTTATTGTATGTATTTGTTGCTGAGACTGAAAAAGAAAGAAAAAAAAAGGAATAAGTCATTATAAGTCCAGGAAATTAGGGATATAACACTGAAAGCCCTATTTCTTGGGGATATAAGCCCAAAAAATGTGGGTAGTGAAAAATGGGGAGTAAATGTGAATAAAGTGGTATAGGTAGACAGCCTTGTGTATCTATTTCTTTTTCCTTTTTTAAATTTTGGTTTTGTTTTCTTTTTGGTAATTGGATCAATTATACTGAAGGTGAAATTGGAGCTAAAATGTTTGAAAAGATGATTTAGGTAATGTGCAGAGATCATCTGAAGTGGGAACCATGGAGACAGAGACCAATTTGAAGGCTAATGCCATAATCACCATATGTGGTGTAGAATGCCTGAGCCTGGGTGGTACAACAGGGCCCCTGAGGGAGAGGCCAATATGAACAGTATTACAGTAGAAGCCTTGGCAAACTTCTATGTGTGGGGAGGAGATGGGCAGACAAAACCGCCCTTAGATTTGGAGCCTGGGAAATATCCAGAGGTCCATTCATTTCCAAAGCAGAAAGTCTTCTATTATTCCTCAGAAAGATTTATCTTTGCAACTTGGCACTCACAATGGTACATATTTAAAGACACACAAACATATCACTGTCACTTCCATTGTGAACCACCCTGGGAATTTCAGGTACCCCATAATAAAGTCAATAGGCCAGTAAAATAAATGTCTCCCTGTAATCTTCAACTCCACAAGGACATGTTTATTATGTCAGAGAAAACATTTTTCTTTTGAGTCTGTGAGCTTGTGTTGTGGACAATCGTTTCCCAGGGTACTTGAATGTGCTGCACTGTAGCCCCGAAAATGGTGACATTTTAACAAGAAACAGCTCAGCAATTGTTTGCCTTAGAACAATGCTCCTACATGTAGAGCTCAGGTTTTAAAAAAAATGGTGGCTTTGAGAACGTCCTGAGGCCTATAATAGATAATCAATTAAGAGATTAAATAAATTTTTAAAAATTAAAACGATTATTATGCTGAGTACGACATGAAATCTACTGTCTCAAATTTTTAAGTGTACAGTACATTTTGGTTGACTCTAGGGACTATGCACAGCCGATCTCTGGAGCTTATTCACCTTGCTTGACTGAAATTGTATGCCCACTGGCTAGTAACTCCTCATTTCCCCTTCCCTCGAGCTCCTGGAAACCACTGTTATATTCTATGATTCTATGAATTTGGTTATTTTAGATATGTCATAGAAGTGGAATAATACAGTATTTGTCTTTCTGTGATTGGCTTACATCATTTAGCATAATGTCAAGTTTGATCTATGTTGTTGCATATTGCAGAATTTCCTTCTTTAAACCTGAGTAGTAGTTCATTGTATGTGTCTACCAGCAAACTAAAACCACAATGAGATATATCACCTCATACCTGTTGGGATGGCAATTATCAAAAATATATACATACATACATACATACATACACACATACATACAAGTATTTGTGGAGGTGTGCAAAAACTGGAAACCTTGCACACTGTTAGTAGGGATCCACTAGAATGTAGGTATAGCTCCTGTGGTAAAATGGAGGTTCCTCAAAAAATGAAAAATAGAACTACTCTATGATTCATCAATCCCATCTCTGAGATAGAAAGAGAACTAAAATCAGGATCCTGGAGAGATAACCGTGCTCTTCTGTCCCTGGCAGTGTTCATTTGTAATAGCCAAGATATAGAAGAAACTTAATATTCAGTGAGAAATAAATCTACTTAAAGTAAAATCAATTGGCCAGGGGAAGGGGTGGAGGGGTGAGTAACTGGGTGATGGATATTAAGGAGGGCACGTGATGTAATAAACACTGGGTGTTATATAAGACTGATGAATCATTGACCTCCACCTCTGGAAACTAATAATACATTATATATTAGTTAACTGAATTTAAATTAAAAATAAAATTTAAAGAAACAATTAACCTGATCTCATACACCATCAAGCTCAAGCTCAGGAAGGACGATTTTGTTCTGTTTCATTCTTACTTTACATTTTCACTATAACTGTCTTTCAGCCAGATGGTATCATCCTCTCAAATAGAAGTAACAAACTCTTGGCTCTCAGGCTGGATCAAGATAACAAAACATCTTTTGTTTTGAATTCAAACTTAAAAATAAGAATAGTAATATCGGAAACTAGTTATCAATAGTTGAAAATTAGAGAATTTCAACTATAAATAGAAATGCATAGTTTACCTTTAGAAATAAAAAAAGAAGATCTGGAAATAATTTGGATCCCTTCGTAGGAACAATCTCTGAACTTGCACAGTGACCACCACTTGGAGATGCAACATAGACAGTGAGGAGTTCAGGTCTAGACTAAAATACTGCCTATGTGGCAGTAGGCAATAACAAGGCTTTGTCAAGTCTCAGGTAGGGAAGCTGCCTTCGCAACACCAAATTTGGTTCACAAACAGTGCATTTCAGTTTTCTAGTGAAAGTTGCAGTCAAAGACTCAGGGTCCCTCACTCCAGAGCTGCCATACTTATATACATATCTGCATTCCTAGCCTGGATACCTCCCTGTGGAACCTTCCTCATGGGATCTCAACTCAGGTACTTTTCTCTATTTTGACATTCTACTTTCCCAATCTTGGCCCATCCCCTCCTCCCTATGTTATGCCCAGAGGTCCAAAAAGAGGCAGGAGCCTCTTACTTACTGTTCTTTGACAGTTAGATGACTCCCCCTATCACCTGACCTTCACCTGATGCCATTCCATGGGGAAAATGGAGCACTGAGGAGCATTCACCTCTCTTTTTGTCTCTTGCTTGCACTGTTGAGTGACTGAAGGCTTGATTATAACTCTGAGTTTGGTTCCTTGCTCTAATTGACTCTCTACACCTTCAACAGTGGATATGAGGTTTGGCTCAGTCTTAGACCACTCCCTGTGATCTTACACCAATTCTGTTGCACTCATTTATACTACATGCCTACTGTAAGGCATTTTAATTTGAATTCCTGCATCAAGGCATAGTTCCATTCCCATTTCATCCAAATATCCTTGACTACACAGCTCCTGACTATCTCTTCTAAAATTGCATAGAGTATTACTAATTTATGTGGTCTATGCACAAAGAAAATCATCACATGGAAGCCTGAAAAATGTGCAGTATCACAGGCCCCTCTCCAGACCTCTCAAACCACAATCTGCACTATAACAAGATTCCCAATGGTATCTATGTGCATTAAAATTTGATAAGCACAGGTATATAGCATCATTTTATATTACCTGGTTTTACCAGGTTTTGTGTTTGTCTATTTGTATTGATATAGAATATCTTATCAACTAGACTTCAAGCAGTTCAGAGGTAGAGATCATGTCCTGGAATATTTCACGGTATATTTTTTTCTAGATAAACTAGCAAACATTGATGTACACAGAAATTAAATCTGAATCCATCATCTAAAATAAACTTGCTCGGTATTTGTCATCTATCTTCCCAAAACCTGTGCCACATTTGTGCCTGTGCCACATCAATTACAAAATGGATAACTGAGCCCCAAATTCATCTCATTTCATCAAGCCCTGTTCCCTTTTGGTATCTATTTGGTTATTTCCATTACCTTGACACATTATGGTAACTTGTGACTTTAACTATAGGGCTTGGTGTTTTAAATGTTTTTGTCTCACTTTGACCTGAAGCAGTTGCAAATATTCTCATCTTCAAATTCCTGTGAACCTCAGGTAGTATCTCTTATTGTTGTTCTTTTAGAATTGAAATTCTAGCATGAGCAATTTTGGGTTGGCATTTCAACCAGCCCAGATATATTTTTTTAAATCTGTTCTTAGTCCTCAAAAGTCTTCCTTTTCCCAGATTAAAAAATAAACACAAATTAAATACTGCATTAATTTAATTTATTGTATTGAACTATTCTAGAAGTCAGCAAACTATGATGTAAATAAAATTTTATTGGATCACGGCCACACTCATTGATTTACATATTGTCCACAATTGTTTTTGTACTACAATAAGAAAATTGAGTAGTTGTGACAGAGGCAATATGGTCCTCAAAACCTAAAATATCACCATCTGGTCCTTTAAGAAAAAGTTGCTGACTCTTGAGCTAGTCAATGTTGTGGGGGAAAAAAATCAACAGCAAAACGATACTTTTGGCACTTGGCAGACAAATGACTGCTTGATTTATTTTTTCAGTTTTTAACATGTCCTGTGTACTTAACATCATTGAGTGACATTGAAAGCTAAAGACAGAAAAGTGACATTTTAAAGGAAGCAAAGGTCACCTCATGTTTCTTTAACCATGATAGACAACCTATCATTCATGTGACTACTGAATGTGTTTGGAGCTCTGAGTTCGCAATTATATTCCACGTGTCAAACTTAAATATTTTTTCATGTATAAGTCCATTTATTTTAGATATCTTCAGAAAAGATGTAGAATATTTATGTTATTTATTCACTCACCAGTTTATTCACCTAGGATGTGTCAGGACTATCATATACCCATAATACTCTGTTAGGTACTGTAAGAGACTAAATCAAAACTACAAATGTGAGAGCTCAGTCTTAAAAATGCTTACAATCCACATAGAATTATATAAGCAACTGGGTCACTGATCAGAATCTACATTGACCACCAGATTTTATTAGGCTATCTTGGCTGATGAATGTCTGTTTTCTGTGTCCTTAATTAAAAGTTATGAACCTTGTAGAAAATAGTGATTCCAGATAGCCTAGGCTTCAGTCAATCATAGACAAAGAGTTGAACTCTGTTGCTAGAAACTCAGCATAGCTCCATGGAACAGTACATGGCATGCATATTTGGCACCTCATCTCCAAAGATACCTCCCCTAACCCTCAACAAGCATGGTCATAAGTATTCATGCTCTTATGTAGTTATCTTCCCTGTGAGTATGAACTGTGTATAATACCCATATTCTGACCAGTGGAATGAGGCCGAAATTATATTGCATGGCTTCAGACTAAAGTCAGAAATAGTTCTTTAGTCTCCGTCTGGGTCTGCAGAGAATTCATTCCAGAGGAAACTAAATTCCATGTAAGAAATCCTACCCTTGTGAGACTATCATTCTGTGATGGAGAGGCTCTTGAGGATGAGACATCTTATGGAGAGAAATAGAATATGGAGCACCAAGCACTAAACATGTGAACAAAGACTCTTTAGGAAATGGATCCAGACCTTGCTGCCCCAGCTGATGCCATGTGGACCAGAGATGAACAACCCAGTCAAAACTTTCCTAAATTCCGGGACCATACAATGAGCAAAAATAAAGTATCAATTTTAAAGCAATAAATTAAGAGGTAGTTAGTGACACACCAATATAAATCAGAAATGGGGGATGAAAAGATACCAGTTTTAGGTTGCTGTGGTAAGAAAAGTATGAATTAGAAGTAAGCTAATGAGGTGGGCCCTTAGTAATGTTAAGTATTGTTATGAGTAAAAAGCCAATTGATATTAAATGATGAAGAAGGTATCAGAAAGCAAATTAGTAGAAGGCAGGGGAAAATCAGATAAGTGGGAGATCCTGGCTCCAGGGGACTTAAATCTTTTAGAAAAGATAGATAATCTAATTAAATAGTTACTGACATAATAATGGTGATTTGGCCAGAATGGAGTGAAGCTGAGGGGAGAGAGATATTGTATTAAGTGTGAGGGATGTTAAGACTGATTTCTTTAAGGGGTTGCCCTTAAAACTGAACCAATGAGAGCACAGTTTCAGGATAAATGAATAATAAAAGCTCATAGGAGAATAAAGAGAGAACCAGTCTGGCTGGAAAACTTCTGCAGTGCTGGGAGTACCAGGGTAAACAAAGTTCAAAAAAGCAGGAGTGTCAAACATAAATAAAACCCTCCTGAGGAAGGGCTGGGAGTCCAGTGAGTATCCTGATTCCTCTGAACCCTTTTCAGTCATGTTCAATTCTGCCATCTGTTCACTGAGAGGGACACCTGGAATTCTTTAAACATGGCTTGAATTTTAAAATGAGCATTTTCTCTGAAATCCAACCCAAGCACCAAAATATGTGCGAAATTTTCTAATCATTTTTTATTAGGCAACACTGATGTGTCGATGTAAAAGAAAGAGCTAGAAGGCAAAGTTTGGGATCTGGGTGAACTCCATTGTCTTATCCTGAAAGGTCCTTCCCTGAGAGCTCAGGATTAAATGTGTAGGGAAAATTGAATTTTATATGTACTTCTGTGGTTCACAAGAGGAGAGGTGAAAAATATTAGAGATAAATTGCCTGTAACAGAAACCCTGAAGTCCTTTTAGGGGTACTCTAGATCAAAATAGTGATGAAAAAAGATTGCTCCATTTTTCTGAAGAGATGTTTAGATACCATGAGTAGAGAGAGCCAAACAAGCTTGTTCTTCAGATATCAAATCCATAAAGTAAAGGTAGCTAACAATACAGCAAATCTTTCTGTTGTAATTGTAACACTACTAACAGCATATAATAACAGCCTGCTTTGGATAAAATAGAACTTCCAGTTTGAAAGATAACCAACCTACCTGATGGTCAATCTCCATCCAATTTTGTTCTTCTTGAACTGTAATTTGTTCTGTACATGAGAGCCAGAGGGATGTTTGAAATGGAAATGATATGGCTTCACTGCTCATAAAACACTTTTATGAAAACTGCCAGATAAGTATAGTGGTATACAAAGCCCTGCATGATCTGTCATCTATCTACCACTTGATCTTCTTCTTGCCTAACATGTCTCTCTCTCTTTCTTTCTCCCTCCCCCTCCCCCCCCTCACTCACACACACACACACACACACACACACACACACACTCCATACATTCATAAACACTTGAGTTGTGCTGGTCTTTTCAAAATATTATCAGGGCACAGGGGATCTACATAAGATGATTACTTCCAGAGAGAATTCCTTCCACCACCCTCATTTGGAAACTAATTCTGAACATGTTATTTCAATCTTTGCTCCTGCTGAAAGGCTTCCCTTGTGTCCCCCAGGTTACAGCAGATCTCTATTAGATGATCTCATGGTATCATACCTTCTTCTTTATAGAATCCATTACTGCTGTTATTTTTCATTTAGACCTGCAATTATTTAAGTTATGTCTTGGAGATTACTATATTGTAATCTCCATGAGGACAGACTCTTTTGTGATTTTTTCTGACACTCAGAACAAAATTGTTGATTGAAAGAATGGAATGATTGAACTCAGATAAATGACTCCAGGACCAAATATAACCAGGAAGCATACAGTTGGGTTAACTATTTAACATTGCTGGTGACTTTAGAGTTGTTGAGTCTGAGTCATAGACTCTAACCTTATTTATTTAAATTCTAAACCCGGCGGCAAATGTAGGGCAGAAATTATAAATCCTATGTTCTGCTTGATAAAGGAAATTGAGGTAGGGTAAAGGAAAGCTGTCCTTGCAAGGTTCATCAGCAAAAAGAGTCAGGTAGATGTGGAAATAGAATTCCCACCTTCTGAATCCCAAGTTCTTCTTTTCAGTGCCTTTTACTGAGCTTAGCTACAATTTTCTTACATTCCATTCACTGTCTCCAATATTAAAAACAAACAAAAACATAAAATATTTATCTTAGAATTTCTATAATGTAGTCTTTATTCATTAGAACAAAATGGTAGAAAGACCAAAGTGAGTATTTATGAAAGACCCAAACAATATTGACTTTGAAATCATATAAGGCTGGGAGTAACTTTGAGTTCTATCCTTTAATGGTTCTTTGATGTTGCATAAATTAACTTATGTAAACTTAAGTTTTCTTCAATTATAAAAGAGTTTCAATACACTGTATGGATTGTGAGGACAATTAAGTGTTTATAAAATGGCAATTACACTTGATAATACATAGTCAGTTCTTAGTATATTATACCAGTACTGTTTAATTTTATGTCTACCATTTAGTTTTCCTGGACCCTGTGGTCAGAGATTCATGCTGAAACTGAGTGAAATATATCATAAATATGAGCTGCAGCAGTGAGATTTACACTTGGCATTGACAGAAGGTTAAATAATGTGCTTCTTTGAATAACATTGAGTCAACAGGCTCTTATTTGTAAATGAAAGAATCAGTCTGATATTATATATTTTCCATTGAAAAAATATATATTTTCTTTTGATGGAAATTCGTTTGGGCTGATTTTTGTCAGTATCTGTGCATTTGTGAATCATATTTCTGGATTAATTTATTATGTTATCTAAGTACTCAAGGAAGGAACAGAAACTCTTCCAGTGAACCAGAGCTAAAGAAATTTACACTTGTCTAAGTCTAAATTCTTTTGAAAACATATGGGAGGAGTACAGGCAACTATTATTAAAAAAGGGTTTGAGGGGGCACCTGGGTGGCTCAGTGGGTTAAGGCCTCTGCCTTTGGCTCAGGTCATGATCTCAGGGTCCTGGATTGAACCCCGCATCAGGCTCTCTGCTCAGTGGGGAACCTGCTTCCCCCCCTCTCTTTGTCTGCCTCTCTGCCTACTTGTGATCTCTCTCTCTGTGTCAAATAAATAAATAAAATCTTTTAAAAAAATTTAAAAATCAATCAACAAATAAGAGTTTGACTCAGTATTTATCAATCTGTACATAATGTGTTTATAATACAAGGTTTATTACATATAACATCAGAATATTTCCTGGGTCATCTGCTTATGCTTATTTATCACTATTTTGGAACTAATCTGAAGAGTCTGGATTCACATAAGTTCATGGTTACTTCATTTTGGTAGAAACAAATAGATTTATTTTTTCTCAAGCACTTGGTGTTGAAAAGAAATTACAAAATTTATTTTCAGATGTATTTTAACTTTTGCAAATCAAGCCAATATCGAGATATTAAATCTCTACAATTTATTTTCTTTTTTCATACACATTTTGAGAGCTGTTGGACAGTGAAATCGGATTTTTAGCTTGCCTTAAAAATCAAGAGCACAAGATTTTCATATACTAAAATCACAGTTTATAATTGTCTTTCCAAACTGAAGAAGTTTATTTGGTCTCTGAGTTTCCTTTATTCCCTGCTACCCCTTGAAAAGCGGCTCTGTCACTGATTGGTTTCCCTTTATTCTAGTGGCCCACTGCAGGACTTAACGGTCTCCAAGAACCAGTGAAATGTGAAACCAGAGAGGCTGAGAGCAGGGAAAACAAAAGAGCCTGAAGATTGGTTTAAAGAATAACAAATATTTATTGAGGCTCTACTTTCACTTATCACATAGACAACAGTGCAGTTTAGAAGACCAAGATCCTAATTATAGCAATCTCATAATAAATGTGTCTCATATTTTACAGATGAAAACTATGAAATGTGACCATTCTTATAAATGAAAAGGCTGAGATGTAAGCTTAGTTCTGTAGAGTGGTCTAAATAATTTTTTTTTCCTTCAATGATATGGATTAAAATATCAAATGAATAGCAAATACAGAGTAAATATAAAAGAAGCTTTATAGTCATTACATTCATACTTTAAGAAATCCACAATTGTTATGATCAGTTATTATCATAAATGTAAATTGATTAAACTAATGGATATATTGTAAAAAATACTGGTATTCAGGCATATATTATCAAAGTGAATAACAAAAGAATAAAAATAAATTACGCAGTTAAAAAGTGTTCTACTTTGGAAAAGCTACCAAAACTCATGACAGGTCACCAGAGGATAGATTTCTTTACCAACAGACACTAATCTTTTTGGCAGAAAATTTGCACAGATATAAGCACAAAGGACTTTCATAGATTAAAATCAAACTTGATCTTACAAATAGTTTGGTATGACCTTGTTAAATGAATATACATATACCCCACTGTGTAATGCCCTATGTATGCACATTTCACTATTTCATACCCTTAAAGAAAGCATTCATACATAGAAAGACATATTTAAATATGTCCATAGAAGCACTGTAAGATTTTTCTAAAAGTTAGAAGGTGTCCAAAGTGTCCTTAAAGGTAAAATAAAGAAATAATTTATGGTTTGTATATAATACCATGCATCAGTCAGAAAAAAATAACTAAACTATATATGCCAATATAGATAAATCACAGGAACATAATGTTGAGTGAAATAAAAAATGAAGTTACAGAATAATATATATATATGTAATATGATTCCATTAATATCAGATATGCCTAAATGGTAGCACAGGGGATAATTGACAGAATCTAAGATGGTGTTACACAGCAAGCAGGGAGATTTGATTTTTTGTAAAAGATTTTATTTATTTATTTATTTGTCAGAGAGAGAGAGCAGAAGCAGGGAGAACTGCAGGCAGAACAGGCAGACCAGGCAGAGGGAGTGGCAGGCTCACTGCTGAACTAGGAGCCCAATGTGGGACTTGATCCCAGGATGCTGGGATCATGACCTGAGCCAAAGGCAGATGCTCAACTGATTGAGGCACCCAAGTATCCCAAGCAGGGAGACTTGAAAGTTACAGGTGAACAAGAGACCTCAGAAATTTATGTAAAGTCCTTGTTCTTGAAGGTGGTAAGCACATGTATGTTAACTTGTCATTTTGTTCTTTTTTTTTTCATTATGTTCTTTATAGTTCACATAAATGTCCTGTGTCTTTGTGTGTCTTCTTTAGCATGTATGTACACTATATTTTATCACTTAAAAATAACTTAATGAAGGACAGGTGTGGGCCAGAGGGTGACAGCACTCCTGTATCAGATAATACATTTAAACAAGTGGTCATAAGCTCCAGAGTAAAGGAGGTAAGGGAAGGGGAGAATTTGGACTGTGTACACATACATGCATGTCCCATGTGGCTGACCAGACATCTGAATTGGAGAGTAACAGCATCTCCGAATGGAAAGGCCTCTCAGGTTCAGCTGAATCAGCTCATGGGAAATATGGGTCAGGCATTAATTCATTTTTCAGCACCTCAGAAATGATGCCAGAAATCTGAATTTATATGAAATATTTGTTTATTAAAGGTTCTCATGTTTACAAAGCATATTTGAGATAACCTCTTGCAAAGATTGACTTGAAGTTTGCAGATCTGCTACCTGCTACTTGATCTTTCTCCTGCAAAGGTAACCCTAGGGGAATCTGAGGAATCTAAACTCTGCCTGGGATCAAATACTGAGATCATGAGAACACTTGAAGAAGCTGGGCTTCAAAACACATGTTCTGAATATCTATCGATCTATCTATCGATCTATCTATCGATCTATCTATCATCTTGAGAAATCTAAACTCTGCCTGGGATCAAATACTGAGATCATGAGAACACTTGACAATACGGCAGAAACTGGGCTTCAAAACACATATTCTGAATATCTATCTATCTATCTATCTATCTAATCTATCTATCATCTATCTATAGGATGCATCAGAAAGGGATGGGCAGAAGGTGATTACATGAGCCTAGGTAAGACATGGTGAGAAAATGAATGACTAAGGATTGTGGGAATACATTGAAGACAGTATGAGGATATTTGTGAGACTGCAGTTTAGCAGCACAGACACGTTGTGTTTCCAAGAGAAGGGCTTTTCAAGACTTGTGACTGGCAGTGCTATGAATGGGCTCCAGGAACATGAAAGAAGTCTATAAAGTTAAAAGGAGGACATTGAATTCTGTTTTCAAAATCCCATATTTCACTTATCTATTAACATTCCACTTGAAAGAAATGAGGCGAAAGCAGAATTGAGGAAAATCAGTAAAATTATTATTTTTATTTTTATTTCCCCCAAATACTTTTATTTTATTTTTTCAGTGTTACAAGATTAATTGCTCATGCATCACAACCAGTGCTCCATGGAATACGAGCCGTCCTCAATACCCAACCACCAGGCTCACCCAACGCCCCACCCTCTCCCCTCCAAAACCCTCAGTTTGTTGCTCAGAGTCCAGTCTAAGATGGTGTTACAGAGCAAGCAGGGAGATTTGATTTTTTTTTAAAGATTTTATTATTTATTTATTTATTTATTCATTCATTTATTTATTTGTCAGAGGGAGAGAAAGAGCAGAAACAGGGACTGCTTCTGTCAAATAAATAAAATCTTTAAAAAATTAAATTTAAAATTAAAAGAGACATGGGCAGAAATTTCTAGGTTATGGGACCTCAACTCTCCAATTTCAGCTACCAAAATTAAATGCACGTACTAATGCGATTACCTATTTCATAATGTTATTGTGCAAATGAAACAAATCAACACTTACAAACCATTTATGAATACTTACAAACAGTGCCTGCAGGTGTGTATAGTAGGGGTGTATTTTATACCTCATATATCATCATATAAAGAGAATACCACCTCTCTTTGGGATTTCTGTGTCAACCACCAAACTTTATGTATATCATTGTATTCATCCTCATGATAACAATATGAACTTAACATTGTACCTATGATATTTCCTGTAAGAATACTGAGGTGTGAAGTCAACAAATTTAACAAGTAAATCTAGATTGTCTAGTCATTAGAGCTATTATGGCTATACAACATTTTACCCCAAAGCACAATAACAAAACCTTTATTATGCTCACAGATTCACTTTCTGTGGACACAAGGCATAGTGGAGGTGGTCTTTCTGTGGTCCATTGTCTGAATCCTCAACTGAAATCATCTGAAGGCTCATTCATATGTCTAGCAGTCCATGCTAGCTATTGGTTAGAGGTCTTAGTTTGTCTTTACATGGGCTATTGGAGATTTCTCAGATCATAGTGACTGCTTTCGAGGGCAAGAATGCTGAGGGAGAGTAAGGTAGCATCCGTACTGCCCCTTATGAACTACTCCCATCACATGGTGTCTCTTCTGTCATGTTCTATCCAGCAAAGCAGTTACAAAGTTCCACACCAGTTCAAGGGCAAAGGAGATAGACTAACCTCTTGGTGACAAGTGGTAAGTTTCTGGAAGACTATATGAGACCAGAAAAAGTGTTTTAGACATTTTTAATTTAAATCTTACTGAGATGATTTCAGATTTTCATGTATTTCTAGGAAGTAATACAGATAGAACCCATGTGTTTTTTTATCCAGTTTCTTCCAATAGGATCCTCTTCAAAATAATAGTCTAATATAACAACATTGATGGTAACATTTTACATACTATTCATATTTCTACCAATATATGAATAGGACAATATTCTCTATATCATTTATATAAATATATATCTATTTTAATATTAATATTAACATATATTCATATTTCTCCAATTTTTGTAAAACACACTATATTACACAAGTAGATAGTAAAGCAGGGCCAAACCCATGTCTGTCTGGCCCAAACGTTGTGCTCTGTACCACTGTGGGATAAATGATGTGACCACAGCATTTTTGCAAAGTCTAAAAATGGAAAGGAGCTGGCAAGCTCAAATCCATCATTTCTTAGATTGAATACTTTATTTTTGTAGTTCTAGTAATAACAGGTCCAAAAACTCCAACCATCCCTTGCTCCCCAGACCATTTCTGACCATAGTTACGGTTAATTGACAAATCTGCCTGATAAAGACAGTAAAAACAGAAATTAAAACAACTGCCGAACAAATATGACTATTTGCCATATCCTTATCATGTGCCCACCTCTGTAATAAACAGTCAGTGTAACTGTGGAATCCAATTGCAGGAATTCCTGGGGCTCCTGGGTGGCTCAGTTGTTAAGCTTCTGCCTTCAGCTCAGGTCATGATCCCAGGGTCCTGGAATCAATCCCCACTCTGGGTTCCCTGCTCAGCAGGAAGCCTGGCTCTCTTTCTCTCACTCCCCCTGCTTATATTCCCTCTCTCACCGTCTCTCTCTCTGTCAAATAAATAAAATCTTTAAAAAAAAGGAATTCCTAATAGTAGACACTAGTATTCATTCTCATTGTTCAAGTAAGTATATCAAAATATGGAGAGCTTAGATAGAGGCACAGAGTTTGAATGCTGCTAGGTCATACTCTGTGTTAGAGACAAGATCAGTTTAAAAGAAGATTCCCTCATCTAAACACTTTGTAACTTTCTCCCCTTCTGGAAATGAACTGTCCAAGTAATAAAGAAAAATTGACTTAAAAAATCCTTTCTAATTTTCTTACTTAATAACCATTTGGCCCATCTTGAGTCACCAGAAGTCAAAATTACAGGTTGGCTTTCATAGTTCATCTTAGAAACTAGTAACCTTTGTATATTAGGTGACTTTTCATAGCATTCTGCAGCCACGAAAGCCTGAATCCATCCTTGAAGATAATTTGAAATTGGAGTTAAATCTCAAAATGCATGGGTTGAACAATACAGACTAAGTTCCCTCAGAGAACCAAAATAATCAACACCAAACTTCACTGGTTAATTGGGAGAATTGCACATCTCCTCTGAACATCTTTAAGGAATTTTTAGTTGGGTGAATTATAAAGAGATGTATTTTGTTGACAATAAGTCAATTAAAGGATCCTTAAATAAAGTGACTTCTGAAAATCATTATGGCCTTCTAGCAGGCTACAATTCCTTCAAGTAAATAAAATTCTACCCTTGTAACTAACTTGACCTTATAAAAACTTGCTGTTTAATTTCATGTTACAGAGAAAAAAATTAAAGTTAATTGACAAGCATTTATTGAAAATCCAAGACTCCTACAAACGAAAGGCTCATCAAATTTCAGGTTAACTTACATAAATAAAACCAGCATATATATAAATACAAAATACATAATAATTATAATTCCTTAAATACGTTAGTTAACATGATATGATAGGGGCAGAGGAAGACTGATAATCAGAAAACATATTTATTCTTTTTTTTAAGGATTTTACTTATTTATTTGAGACAGACAGAGAGAGAGTGACCATGAGTAGGATAGAAGTTTCCTGTCTTCAGAAGTAAACAGGGAAGCAGACTCCTCACTGAGCAAAGAGCCCAGCACTGGCTCCATCCCAGGACCCTTAGATGATAATCTGAGCTGAAGACAGATGCTTAACCAACTGAGCTTCCCAGGAGCCTCAGAAAATATATTTCTTTGAGGCTCTTTCCTTTCAACCCCTTAAATGTTGACATGCTTTCAGGCATTGTCCTTTACTTTTTTCTCATTTTATACTCAAAATTTTTTACTCCCTGTAAATCAAATCAAATCAAATCAAATCAAATCAAATCAAATGATGCTAGGATATCTATTGCTAGCTCTGATGGAACATCAGGAGTGCCAGACTTACAAATTCTTAGCCAAGATGGAAATAGGGTAGTTTCTCCAGCTCTGTCAGTGAGGTAGTGAGCCAGGCACCACATCATATATCACTCTACCTCCACATGTCTTACCCACTCGTGCATGATATGTGAATGGTGCTCTGTCTTCCTATGTTCTAAGCAACCTCTGTAACCCTGTTGCTATAGATTTGGAAACACCAGTTCTACTTTCTAAGATATCCTTTATATATTTAAGAACACAATAGGGATGCCTGGTTAGCTCAGCTGGTTAAGTGTCTGCCTTCAGCTCAGATCATGATCGCAGAGTCCTGAGATCTAGTCCTACATTGGGCTCCCTGCTCAGTGTGGACCCTCTGCTCTTCTCCTTGTTCGTGCTCTTTTTTTTAACAAACAAACAAACAAACAAATAAAATCTTTAAAAAAATAGAACATGATAGATTTTTAAGCGAAGCAGCTTTCATTTTTGTGAAAATTATATCTGTAGTTTCAATGTTGTATGTGGTTCAAGTTCACAAGTAGAAGTTTTCACCAACAGTGACATAATAGTATTATTACTTTAATTACTATTGATAAGCTTATGACTCAGAAATTGGTATCTCTAGGGGCGCCTGGGTGGCTCAGTGGGTTAAAGCCTCTGCCTTTGGTTCAGGTCATGGTCTCAGAGTCCTGGCTTCGAGCCCCGCATCAGGGTCTCTGCTCAGCAGTGAGCCTGCTTCCCCCCCTCTGTCTGCCTGCCTCTCTGCCTCTTGTGATCCCTCTGTCAAATAAATAAATAAAATCTTTTTTAAAAAAAGAAATTGGTATCTCTAAATCATAGCTCTATTCTGATCTCCTTTTAGGAACATGAATCTAAGTCATGTATGTAGCCTACCTTTGTGGCACACAGTGGGTGCCTGATAAAACAATGGAAAATTGATTAACCGTAGCTAACTTTGTGACATTGAGCTAGTTCATCAACTCTTTAACCTGGATTACCTCATCTGAAGTACAAAAGAATTAGACTGGTTTGTTCCTATAATTTTTCCGCTTTTGACATCTAGCAATTCTATTTCCAAATAACCCGATATTTAGCAATTATTTTATTGATTATTTTATATCAAACATTGACATGATACAGAGCATTTCTTCCATACAGAGCATTTCTTCCATACTATCAGATTTATTTGATAGCTTAGCTGTGGTTGGAGTAGCTAAGCCTTAAAATAATATGAAGTAATCAACTCTAAACATTTTAATAATCCTTAGTTAAATAATAACAAGGGGCATAAACTATCATCAGAAGCGTTCTCTGAGAATCTTCTGCTCAGCTAAGAACTTCATGACTCTTTGGTGCTTGACAGTATTGTTCTCTACCACACTGAGGATAAAAATTGCTAACATCACATGTTGAGTTATTAGACCACTGTTGAGAAAACATGCCTCATATTAGAAATGAAAATAAATGTGCTGCAACTTCATCCTCTTAGGAGCTTTATAAATGGACTTGAAAATGACTTTGTCATATTTAATAGGCTCTGTTCATTTATGAGAAAGAAAAAAGTTCAGTTGCCCATAGACCTTTCTACTTTACTACCACTCAATGGTCTATGGTCAGTTTCCTTCAGCCTAATTCATTCATTCTGTCATCATGGAAATAGATAAAAGATTATTAAAAAAAAAAGCATCACTTTAATGCTTCTATGAGGCACATTTTAATAATTTTATTTTCTTATTTATTATTCATATCCACTCCTGAAAGCAGTTGGAAAGTACCATACTAATTCTTAAAAAGATCTCAAGAGAATTACAATCCAGTAGAAGAAGCTACATACACAAAAACAAATCTAAGGCAATATATATTTAAACATCACATGAGGGCAACTTCTAATGAGTCTTTTAGAACAGTTATTGTCAAAGGGAGACAAACTATAAAGAAGAGTCCCTAGAAAAGAGTTTCAGAATAGTAGAAAATATGTTCTGAATCTATGCCCCTTCTCTTCCTTAGCTTAACTGGAAATAATAATCATTTCATACTGAGAATCTGTAACAATACTGTAAGCATGCAATTCTCTTGCATTTTTTTCTACCATCTATAAGATATAAAGCTAACCAGATTACACGTATTATTTTAATTAATTATCACAAAATTATTTGAATTTGAGAAACACTGTTAGATTAAGACATTTCACTTTGTCAGATGTGAGGTCCAGACCTAGCTATGCAATCCTGCTTAAAAAATTATCATGCTGTTCGCAGAGCACATGTGGGGTGACAAGTACAGAGTCACAAGGACCTGGATTCAGAGCTGACTCAACCACAGGTGAGCAGGGCTGCGTGGTGGTTAAGGACAATGACTCTTGGGTTTTGACATGCTTGGAGATCACATGGCCAGCTTATTGCATATACTTTTTCTGGGCACCAACTCCCAGTGATGTTGTTTGCTTAGTAGTTTGGATTGGGCTTATGAGTACATTTCTGTCAGGTTCCTGGATGATTCTGAACTACTAATTCAAGAATCCCACATTGGGTAACCCTGGTTCAGTGTGAACTCTGAGGTCAGTCTAGTGAGATTTGAATCCCACCTCTAGCATTAACTAGCTGTGTGACCTTGGGTGTTTCACTGTAAAATGGAATTCATGGTAATAACTACCTCATAGGTTGTTACTGGAAGTCAAAAGTGGGCCAATACAGGTAAAATGCTTACAAATGTGCCTGCTATGCCCACTGTAAGTGAAATTATTACTACGACAACCAGAGGTCTTTTACAATAAAGCTAAGTCATCAAAGAATGTCCTGGACCTATGTGGACAGGCAGACAAGCAACTGAAAGACGGAAGGACACAAGGCCAGCTCTAAAGTAAACCATCTTTAAAGAGCTTCAGTGTTCACTAAAAACAGACAACTGAGGGTATGGATGCAAAGAATGATGGAAAAGGTATTTTTATGTATCCTGCATGACAGCAATTCAACCTCAAACAGGTATTCTCTGAAAGCAGTGTTGCATTTCCCTCATCTCCAAACTCGAACTCTCCATAGAAGGCCTGGCACAGAAGTAATGTCAATTTATTAAGTGAATGAGCCAACAAGCTCTAATTTTGGAAAGTCACCTTACTACTCCATTTGCATTTCCATTTCCAGGGAAAATGCTTGTTTAAAAACATGTGCAATCACGTGCATGCTTGCACACACATGAACACACATCTCCACGGGGTGTTGCTTTCTCCACTTTATAGACAAAATTCGAGATGCACAGGAGTTAAGTAACTTGCCCTCAACAGGTAAAAGGTAGACCCAAAATAGAATTCCCATTCTTACTCTGTCCTGCCAAATGCAGTCTGAATATGACAGTGGAAGTAATTATATACTAATTTTCTCTGTAATAATGGTATTTGTACTAGGAGATAATACAATTTATAGTATATGCTTCACTGTATATTTTTTAAAATATTTATTTATTTATTTATGTGAAAGAGAGAGAGAGAGAGAGAGATCACCGGTGGGAGGGGAGGGGCCCAAGGAGAGGGAGAAATAATCTTAAGCAGACTCTACTCTGAGTGCTGACCCCAATGGGAGGCTAAAGGTGGAGTTCAATCTCATGGCCCTGAGATCACAACCTTGAGATCACAACCTGAAGCAAAACCAAGAGTAAGACACTTAATTGACTATGCCACACAAGTGCTCCTGCATCAGTATCTTTTTTAAAGAATTCCTGAAATTGTCTCCTCTTTATTTCTGATGTCCGACAGAGCCATAATCTATGAAGAATCCTGCTGCAAAAACTGTTTTAACAATTCAGCCCTAGACTGTGTCCAGAAATATTAAACATTTAAATAATTGTTAATTAAAAATTGTTGAATGAGTAGAGTATGTTTAAAGGCTGGCAATTAATCTATATGTTCTTGGCCATTTTAAGAAAATAGAACTCGATTCTTTTCTGGAGGTTCTAGATTTATCTTATGAATAGACAAATGGCCTAAATAAATGGTACTCTTCTATGAGTTACTTTATGCTAGCTTTTTCTGGGATCCTGCTAACTAGTCTACAACACAGAAAATACATAGATAGATACAGAAATTCTTGGTCAAATAACTTCCTTTTTCTTCCCACATATTTCACATTTGGTAGTTTTCAGATTAGTGTAGGTTCATGTTTTTTTGTTTTTGTTTAGTATTTATCGTATCATATGTAAGGTATATATCTGTCCTCCTCCCATATAAAAAACCAAATATATCTCACATGAAGTATATTGGATAAGAGAGTCTAGACCTGCAAGTGACTAAATATCTAAGTCCTATGACATCATTTAAATGACAATCACCACATACACTCTTATGTGCATCCTTGTGTGTGTAACACATCATACCTGTGGTTTATCTGCATTGCCTCCACTCCTCACCTACTTTGGAAGACATTGCCTTTCCTTTGAAGATGACAAAACGGAAATGCAGAGAATTTAAATGAGATGACATTTAATGCCCAGTCTTGGACTGAACAAATGATACCTAACTTCTAAGTCTCTGATCTTTCCAGTATGTCAAACCATAACTCATTTAAGGCCCATAAAGGTCATTTTATTCCTTCAAACCCAGTGAGTTATTTAATACCAGAACTTCAATTAGAAGGCTGAATTTCAGCTACTGACTGCAACTGAGAACAATTTATTTCTAAGAATGGGATGTAGACTTCTCATAACCCTCTTTTTAATTCATTCCAAAAAATATTTCAGACCCACATATTTCCTTTCTTGCAGAATGTATAACACTTCTTGTCAAAGGGTTGCTTTTGACTGTAGTCTCTGGGGGTTTGTTTGCCTCAATGACAGCTCATCTGAGTTACCTGAATCATTCATCTGTAACCCTCTCCTCTTATTTTGTCATAAAGAAGGGCCTGCCATCTCTTTCAGTCTTTTTTAAAAATTTAAGTTGAATTAGTCAATTTATTATCTGAAACATTAGTTTCATATATAGTGTTCAATAATTAATCAGTTGCATATTATACCCAGTGCTCATCATATCATGTGCCCCCATTAATGCCTGTCACCCAGTTATCCCCACAAACCTCCCCTCCAGCAACCTTCAGCTTGGTTCCCTTTTAAGAGTCTCTCATATTTTTTTCTTCTTCTCTATTGACTTCCTATTTAGTTTTCCCTTCCTTCCACTAAGGTTCTATGCCCTGTTTTTCATATTCCACACATGAGTGGAACCATATGATAATTGTCTTTCTCTGATTGACTTATTTCGCTGAACACAATAGCCTTCAGTTCCACTCATGTTGATGTAAATGGTAAGTATTCATCCTTTCTGATGGCTGAGTAAAATTTCATTGTGGTATTTTCCTTATCCATTCCTCTGCTAATGGACATCTCAGCTCTTTCCACAGTTTAGCCTTTGGACATGTTGCCTTGCATTTCAGTGTTCCTGACTTTTCAAAAGTTATTACCTCAACTAAATGCATCATGATATATAATTTCTTTGAATTCTGGGTCAAAGCTGAACTTGAAAAAGCCTTTGTTTATACACAGATAGCCTCCCAAGGCTTGCAATAAGGTTGTTTTGGGAGAGATTTGCATACAAAGAGCAAGGAAAATTATTTAAGTTCAAAAAGTTGATTTAGTGGTAAGACTAAAATTCTAGACTATTGACTTTCAATTCAGATTTCTTTCCAGTCCTGAAGATTTGGAGCTATGTATTTAAGGGGTTAAATTTTCTTTCCATTATGTAACCATTCAAATTATTGGCACATTCTCATCCATCAAGTTAGGATACTGAATACATGACCCTTTAATAAATATGTAGAAAGAATAAATGACAATGAATTAATAACACAGAAATCATAGAATGAGAGTATTAGTAATGCAAAGCAAATGGAATGAGATGTGCACACACAGTCCCATTCTAATGAATGATATCAATGATGTCCTTCACATCCCTGGAAGCATAGAACGTTGTTCCTGTTTAGCAATGAAACTACTTTGAGTCCTGCAAGTGACCAGGTGTCATAGAGCTAATTTCTTGACAGTTCTAGGAAACCTCTAAGTTTTTTTTTTCTTTTCTTTTATCTTTTATAGACAGATGAGAATAGATGTCAAAATCCCTGTCTTTTCTGCATATTTTGACACATTGTTAATGTACATAAAACATTGTAAAAATAAACAAAGATAAATAAATAAAAATAAACAAAATAAAAATAAACAAGTGATAATAAGCAAAGGTTATTTATTCAGGTAAAAGGGTTAGCCATGGTTTTGGCAAAGACTCAAAGGAAGACAGAAGAGTGAGAAAGCTTTATAATGGAAAAACTAAAAGCTTCAGGTATACTTCATTTGACACTGTTGTCAAAGGGTAGTGATGGAGAGTTAACAGAAACCAGGCATTCTAAGTGATTATGTGATTCATTAGAGGTCCAGATTTGACTATTTCTGGTTGAAAGTGGAAACAAAAATTATAGAAGCTATCAATTAATCAAGTCCTGGCTATCTTAAGCCAGTTGTTACAGGAGTTATTTTTTTACTTCCTGTAATATTACAAGAAAGAATAGTCTGACTTTTCATAAGTCTGACTTAGAGATAATAGGCTGGTGTCCTGGGCTGGTTATTGCTAATAATGGTTTGGTTTCTTGAGCTGGATGCTACAGGTTGGGGGTCAGAGTTCTATTTTTATACATGGTCTCTCCATTGTCTATATGTATATTCATCTCTCAGAATGGAAAGTTATTGAATATTTTGAATATTTTAGATTTTCTGTTTTGTTGCCATTAAAATTGCTCTCTGGAATGATGTCAGCATCACCGCAGCATAAGGTTTCTCTCCCTTTTGTCCCCCACTTTAATAACTAAAATTCAGCATCCATCCATTAACAAAAGTACCTCTGTAGGAGGCATATGCTTTGTGTCATGAGCATTATACAGCACCATATTCCTTATGTCAAGGAACTCAAAAGGAATTATTGCATTAGTGCATTAGTTAATAGGCAGACAGACTTCTGTTTAGGCTGTGAAACTGGTAGGAATTTGTGAACCAGCTTCAGGCCTTCTTGGCCATGGTCAGGGAATATCCAGAGAATGCCTACTTTCATAGGCATTCACAGTCAAGAAAGCCCTTATTGAAATCCAGGTTTAGTGAGAGAAGATTCCAAAACTCTGTTGGAGCAAAAAATAAAATAAAGTAAAATTAATTAAATTAAATAAAATATTAAATTAAAAAGTAAAGATGTTTGGATGCCCTAGAGAGAGTAACATGAACTATGCCGGCACTGCTCCTCCCCCAAGGTAGCACAATGTAGGGCTGAACTACTACTAGCAACTTCTCCCATGGGAAAAAAGAAAGTGATGAGTGCTGCCAACCATCACTATCTGTGAGGACATGGCTAAAGGAGTGTTTCTTTCTTGCAGCATTCAGAGTATTGATGTGAGTTCTCCATGAATGGTGGGAGAAAAGAAGTTGGGAAAGAGGTAGATAAGAATATTAGAATACATTAGAGACATGGTTCCTGCAGATTGGTCTCCAACAGGAAGTCAACCAGTGAGCTACTGGGAATACCTCACTTGGAGATCTTACAACCTGGCTCATGGACATCCCTTATACCCAAGTACACATTACCAAGTACCCATACCAGTACCCATACCAGTTCCCATTCTGTAGCCAGCTCCTTGTGCATGGTTCCCAGCAGCAGCAAGAGTGAGCTCTGGTAGACAGAAAATACACCCAGAAAACAAGCCAAATACTGTAGAAAAGGAACGATCACAAGATTGAGCTGTACACAGCCACACCATCAAGAGAACAAAAGATAGGTCTCCAACAGCAGACCTGATAAATTGTAAGATTGAGAGAAGATAAACAAACTTTATTCTATAAGAGGGAGCAAAAAGCATTGAGTAGTGAATCCATATAGGGTCAGAGAAAACCCCAGATATGGACTAATGAAAAGTTATTTCCCACTTGAAGACAGCTAATAAAATTGGAAGAGATGACTGCTACTTCAAAAGTAAAAACAAGGGGCGCCTGGGTGGCTCAGTTGTTAAGCATCTGACTTCGGCTCAGGTCATGATCCAGGGGTCCAGGGATCCAGCCCCACATCGGGCTCCCTGTTTGGCGGGAAGCCTGCTTCTCCCGCTACCATTCTCTCTGCTTATGTTCCCTCTCTCGCTGTGTTTCTCTCTGTCAAATAAATAAAATCTTAAAAAAAAAAGTAAAAACAACACAAAATTACAAAGAACATGTAGAATCAGAGAAACATGTCATCAACAAAATATAATAGTAATTATCCAGTAACTGAACTCAAAGATACAATTTTGTGATTTAGTTGATAAAGACCTCAAAGTAATTGTTTTGAGGAAGCTCAATAACCCACAAAAAAAGAAAAAAATGATATTTCAGTGAAATAAAAAAGTACATGAATAAAATGAGAAATTTAAGAGAAAAAAAATTATTTTTTAAAAAAGTCTAACAGAAATTCTGCACCTGAAGAAATCCATGAATGCAATCAAAAGTGCAATAAATAAGCAAACAAACAAATAAAGTTTCAGTTTTAGAGTAGACCAAACAAAAGAGAGAATTAATGAGTCAGAGCATAGGAACTTTTAAATAAGCCAGTCAGAAAAGAACAAAGAAAAAGAGAATTTAAAAAGAGAAGAAAACCTCCATGGTCTATGAGACAATATAAAATTAATACATATCAAAATCACTGCAGCTCTAGAAGAAGAGAGAGAGAAAGGAGCAGAGAATTTATTTAAAGAAATATCTATACTGCCCAGAGCAATCCATATTTTCAATGCCATCCTGATCAAAATCCAACCAGTTTTTTTCAAAATCCTGGAACAAAAAATCCTAAAATTTGTATGGAACCAGAAAAGACCCTGAATTGCTAAGGAAATGCTGAAAAAGAAAAACCAAGCTGCGGCTATCACATTGCCTGATTTCAAGCTTTACTACAAAGCAGTGATCACCAAGACAACATGATACTGGCACAAAAACAGACACATAGACCAGTGGAAAAGAACAGAGAGCCCAGATGTGGACCTGGAACTCTATGGTCAAATAATCCTTGACAAAAAAGGAAAAAATATCCAATCGAAAAAAGACAGTCTCTTCAATAAATGGTGCTGGGAAAATTGGACAGCTATATGTAGAAGAATGAAACTTGACCATTCTCTTACACCATACATGAAAATAAACTCAAAATGGGTAAAAGACCTCAATGTGAGGTAGGAATCTATCAAAACCCTAGAGGAGAACATAGGCAGTAACCTCCTCGACATCAGCCACAGCAACTTCCTTCAGGACATGTCTCCAAAGGCAAAGGAAACAAAAGCAAAAACGAACTTTTGGAACTTCATCAAGAAAAAAAGCTTCTGCACAGTGAAGGAAACAGTCAACAAAACAAACAGGCAACCCACAGAATGGGAGAAGTTATTCGCAAATGACACTACAGACAAAGGTCTGAT
>CM053605.1:90977425-91055250 GCA_028646535.1 Procyon lotor | reverse complement strand
AGAACTTGACAGGCAAGGCAGGAGTTTGGGGGGGTGGGGGAGAGTAGAATTGCTGCTCTTATTCTCTTTTCTCTCCTGTTGTGTTTGCCGGTTTAGAGTGGTTTTCTGCCTCTTTAGCTGGACTTCTGGGACCCAGTGCTCTCTGTACCTCCCATACCTCCGCCATCTTGCCTCTTCTCAAGTAAGGATTTTCCAGTACACACTTTAAATTTTCTTTCTTTCTTCCTTTCTCCCTTCCTTCCTTCCTTCCTTCCTTCCTTCCTTCCTTCCTTCCTTCTTTCCTTCCTTTCTTTTTTCTTTCTTTCTTTCTTTCTTTCTTTCTTTCTTTCTTTCTTTCTTTCTTTCTTTCTTTCTTTCTTTTTTCTTTTTCTTTCGTTCTTTCTGATTCTAATGTAACTATTATTGTGTTTTTAATTTTAAATTAAAAATTTTCATTATTAGTGTACATGAATGCAATAAGCTTTTATATATTAACCTCTTAAGTGCAACCTTGCTATAATTATTAGTTATAATTTTTTTGTTGTAACTGTTTCTTTCCCTATGAGAGTATTTATTTCTCTTTGACTTTGGCAGGGTAATTTTTCTGAATATAGAATTCTGATTTGTTTGTTTGTTTGGTTTACTTCTCTCCAAATTTTAAATATTTTACTCCATTTTCTGGTTTGCACAGTTACTGACATGAATGTAACTCTTCTTCTTCTTCCTCTATACATATGGTACTTTTTTTGCACCCTACCCCTGGCTTTTCTGACAATTTTTTGTTTGTCTTTGGTTTTCTGAAGCTTTAATATGATAATCCTAGGTGTAGATTCTTTAATATTTATCCTACTTAATATTCTCTGGGCTTCCTAGAACTATGACTGTCATTAATTTTAGAAATTCTCGGGTAATATTACTTTAAATATATCTTCTGTTGCTTTTTTTTTCCTTATCCTTCTTTATTCCCACTACTGTATATCACATCTTTTGTAATTATCCCAGTTTGGGGTTATTTTGTTCTGTTTTTATTTTTATTTTTTTTCTCCATGCTTTTTAGTTGGTGGTATTTCTATCTCTATCCTCAAGCATAGTAATTTTTCCCTTGTCCATGTCCAGTTTACTGATGAGCTTAACAAATAGCATTCTCTCTTTTCATTAGTTTGATTTCTAGCATTTCCACTTGATTCTTTCTTCTTTACCATTTCTCTGCTTACATATCCACCCGTTTTTGTCTATTGTCTACTTTTTCCATTATAGTCTTTAAGGTATTAATCATAGTATTCCAAATTTCCTGCCTAATAATTCCAGTGTCTATGTCCCTCTGAGTCTGATTCTGATGCTCACTTTGTCTCTTTCAGACTATTTTTCATTGTCTTTAGCTTTCCTTGTAATTCTTGTTTGATATAAATATGACAAAATGGGTAATTGAACCTAAGGTTAATAGATCTTTAGCCTGAAATTTTATATGAATCTGGCTAGAAGCTGGGTTAGTGGTTGCTGTAGCTGTGAATTCATGAAAGTCAACTTTCCTATGGTGTCTTTTTTCCCCTCTCTCTCCTATTATTTTGGGTTTCCTTAACTTCTTTTTTTTTAGATTTTTATTTTTTATTTCTTTATTTGACAGAGAGAGAGAGATCATAAGAAGGCACAGAGGCAGGCAGAGGGAAAGGGGGAAGCAGGCTTCCTGCTGAGCAGAGAGCCCAATGTGGGGCTGCATCTCAGGACCCTGGGATCATGACCTGAGCTTGAGCCGAAGGCAGAGGCTTAATGCACTGAGCCACCCAGGTGCCCCTCCTTAACTCCTTCTTTACTAAGGTCTGTGTTTTATAATTCTTTTAGTTCTAATCCACTGTCATTATACTGGTGCCCCACTGATATGATAGTAAAGTGTTCAGAGAAGGAAAGTGGTCTTTTAGTGAGCCTGAGTCCTTCAACTGTGCCCTTCAGAAGTGATCCTCAGTCTTCATCTCTCCCCATGGGTGAGATAGGAAGGCTGGGGGGAGTAAGGAGAGCTGGATAATTGCCCTTCCCCAGATAAATAACCTCTCATAAAAGACTTTCTCTTTTTTTTTTTTAATTTTTTTTTTTTAAAGATTTTATTTATTTATTTGACAGAGAGAGAGAGAGAGATCACAATTAGGCAGAGAGGCCGGCAGAGAGAGAGGGGGAAGCAGGCTCCCTGCTGAGCAGAGAGTCTGATGTGGGGCTCGATCCCAGGACCCTGAGATCATGACCTGAGCCAAAGGCAAAGGCTTTAACCCACTGAGCCACCCAGGTGCCCCAAAAGACCTTCTCTTGTAAATTACTCTCTTTTGCAAAGAAGGCTGTTGTTACGGAAAACCCTTCAGATCTATTTTTAATAGTTATTTTTTCCTTTCTCCTGCATGAGATAGAAATATTTTTTCTCAGAATTTTACTATAAGAATCTGGAGTAATTCTGGAATTGTGAGGGTCCTGTTAAGACCAGACTCCTGGAACTCTTCACTCTGAAGCTAATCTACACTCAGCCTCCAGGGGTGCATTATGGCTTCTGCTTCAAGTAAACTAATCTCAGTTTTCTTTCCCCTTGTATTTCGAAATGTGATCTATTCTCTGATAGTTCTAATAAAAGTGGTTGATCACCCCTCTTTTTTTAGGTTTTGAGGAAGTAAGAGATATCTTGCAGGCCTTTAACCTGTCAGAGTTCAGTAATTGCTAATATTGATTTTTGCATCTTGCAAAATATTACCTTCTCACAGTAAAACTAGTAACTGATCTTTAAATTCATTTCGAGTTTCCTTATATATGACCACTTAACTTTTCAATGGTGGTGAATAAGGTTAGTGATTGCATTAGCTTTCTATTGCTTCTAGGTGGCTTAAAACAGCAAAAATTTATTATTCTATACTTTTGTAAGTCAAAGTTCCTATGCAAACCTCACTCGGGCTAAGATGATGGTTTTGGAAGATAGTGTTCCTTTCTGGAATCTCTATAGAGAATTGACATCTACATTGGGATTTTGACAGGATTCAGTTTCTTGTGGTTGTAGGACTGGCTTCCATTTTCTTACAAGCTATAAAATGAGAGCTGTTTTCAGCTTTTAGAGACTTCTACATTCCCTGTCTAAGGCCCCGTTCCTCCATCTTTAAAGCCAGCAAGGACAGGTCCAGTCCTCCTGTTGGACCTCTGACTTACTCTTTGGCATTCTTTTTTTAGTTTTAAGTACTCACCAGTGATTACTTTGGGTTTAACCATATATTAGAGAATAATTTCCCTATATCAAGCTTCTCAAATTTAATCAACTCTGTGAAGTCCCTTTTGGCATGCAAAGTAAAATACTCAAAGGTTCAGGTTCCTAAGGCATGGGAATCTTTAGGCACACTATTCTGCCTACCACAGTGCTAATGGTCATTCTCCTCTTATGCCAAGTATCAGAGATGATTTTTGCTGTTGTTTTTTTACTAATATATACTTTTAAGCTTTATTTATTTTAGAGGGAGAGCAGGGGAAGGGGCAGACAGAGGGAGGTACTCTCCAGTAGATTCTGCACCTAAGCATAGAGCCCAACATGGGACTTGATCCCACAACCCTGAGATCATGACCTAAGCAGAAATCAAGAGTTAGATGTTCAACCAAATGAGCCACTTAGGTGCCCCTTTTACCAATATTTTTTAAATACCCTTTTTAGGGATGCCTAGGTGGCTCAGTTGGTTAAGCGGCTGCCTTCGGCTTAGGTCATGATCCCAGGGTCCTGGGATCCGAGTCCCACGTGGGGCTCCTTGCTCAGCGGGGAGCCTGCTTCTCTCTCTGCCTCTGCCTGCTACTCTGCCTGCTTGTGCTCTCTCTCCTTCTCTGACGTATAAATAAATACAATCTTTAAATGCTCTTTTTAATATTGAAGAAGTCTTTCTATCCTGTTTGTAATTTTTTTTTGTCACGAATGAATGTGCACTTACATTGCATAGTAGTTTTGGTATTGAGATAACTAAGGTAGTTTTCTATTAATCTATCACTATGGCGAATATTCTTGAATTATTTTTCTAATTTTAAATAATATTTATATTCTGCATGTCTTAAGTTAGTCAGTATGAACACAGTGTATTCTATTATTTATATATTTTTTATACAGAGTGTATTTTTAACGAGTTAAGCATACAGCTATTTCCATTAGCTTCTTTTCCTTTCTTTGCTTTTCTTTTTCAAGTTTTTTTTCAAGTTTTTATTGAAATTCTTATTCATTAACATATAGTGTAATATTATTTTCAGGTGTAGAATTTAGTGATTCATTATTTACATACAACATCACAACTCCTTGTTCATCACAAGGAGTACCCTCCTTAATACCCATCGTGCATTTAACCCATCCTTCCATCAGCCTCCCCTCCATCAACTCCCAGTTTGTTCTTTGTAATTATGAGTCTGTTTCTTGGTTTGCCTCTCTTCCTTCCACCCACCATGTTCATTTGTTTCGTTTCTTAAATTCTCTTTAAATTAGTTTCACCATAGTTTGCAACCACAGTAATGTCTGTGCACTCTAGTTGTTCCACATTTCTTAAAAATGTGCATTGTCAGTCATTTTGGTTTTAGGCATTTTAGTGAGTGTTGTTGTAATTTACATTAAACAATAAAATGTGAGCTAATGTATCTTATTTTAGAAAATTTGCTTTTTTTTGAAAATTTACTTTTTTTGATTAAAATATATTCAAAATTTTCCTCATTTTTGTTGTTATCTTTTTATTTTTCAGTTGTAGTTGTCTGTAAAATTTTTCCCAGACTGGGGTTTGCCTGTTTATTTTCTTACTAGTATTTTCTAATGAGATAAAGTTTTTAATTTTGGTGAAGTCCTGTTCATCATATTTTTCTAGTATGATCAGGTTTATGCTTCTTGCACTCTCTTTAAGGAATCTTCCCGTACCGGGTGTCGGGGTGGCTCAGTGGGTTAAGCCTCTGCCTTTGGCTCAGGTCATGATCTCAGGGTCCTGGGATCAAGCCCTGCATTGGGCTCTCTGTTCAGCAGGGAGCCTGCTTCCTCCTCTCTCTGCCTGCCTCTCTGCCTACTTGTGATCCATCTCTCTGTCAAATAAATAAATAAGTAAATAAATCTTAAAAAAAAAAAAAAAGAAATCTTCCCCTATTGCAAAGTAATAATACATGCTAACATTTGGTATTACTGTCCTTTTTGGATTAGTCATTTCAGTGGGAGTGTAGTGGTATCTTACTTTGATTTTTATCTGTGTTTTTCTGTTAATTAATGATATTAATAATCTTTTTATATATTTATCAAACATTTATATGTCTTCCTTGGTGACCTATACATTCAAATCGTTGTCCATTTTTCATTGGGTTGTTATTTTGCTTAATTTTGAATTTTAAGATTTCCATATATTGGCTATTAAAAAACCTCCTTATCTACTACAAGATGTGTTGCAAATATTTTTCTCCAGTCTGTGACTTGTTTTTACATTTTAATGGTACCTTTGAATAGAAAACTATTTTAATTTTGACAAAGTCCCTTTTATCAAATTTTATTCTTTTTTTTTTCATTCATGGGTTATGCTTTGAACTCATGTCTAAGAAATCTTAAACCAACTTAAGGTCAAAAATAATTTATTCTGTGTTTTCTTTTTTTTTTTTATTCTGTGTTTTCTTTACATAGTTTCAGATTATAGTTCTTACATATAGCTCCACAATATACTTTTAGTTTTTATTTGTATATATTAGTGAAAATAAAACTTCATTCATTCATTCACTCATTTGCTTATTCTTTTTTCATTAAGACTTTATTTATTTGTCAGAGAGAGAGAAAGAGAGCAGAAGCAGAGGGAGCAGCAGGCAGATGGAGAAGCAGGCTCCTCACTGAGCAAGGAGCCAGATGCAGGAAATGATCCCAGGATCCCAGGATCATGACATGAGCCGAAGGCAGAAGCTTAACGGACTTAGTCACCCAGATGTACTTCATTTACTTATCATATATTTTGTATATGGATATCCCATATTCCAGCACAGTTTGTTAAAAATAGTGATCTTTTTTTCATTTCATTACCTTGGAAACAATATTAAAAACCTATTGATCATGAATCTAAGGAATTATTTCTGGGATCTTTATTATTTTTCTTTATAAAGAATTAGTTCTTTCAGTTCTCTTCCTCTTTGAAGCTCAAAATTATTATGTGACAGGCACCTGGATGGCTCAGTTGGTTGTGTCTGTCTTTGGCTCAGGTCAAGATCTTGGGGTTCTGGGATTGAGTCCTGTGTGGAGTTTCTTGTTCAGCTGGGAGCCTGCTTCTCCCTCTGTCTGCTGCTCTGCCTACTTATATATGTGTGTGTGTGTGTATACTATTTTATATATATATATATATATATAAAATATTATAAAATATTATATATTGTGTCAGTATAGTGAGAGAATCTTGGGCAGCCAACCTTAGTCATCATTACTCATATGTGGTGGATATCCAGCTGGAAACCTACAAAAAGAATGGGAGCACAAAAGAAATCAGAGTACAGAGCCTCACCATCACTCACTGACTAAGGCTTTGATTCAAGAGGAAGCCAAGTTGACCATAAAGGCTTTCATAACTTAGTTATGCTACTTCATAAGATGGTCAGTTCTGAACCTTGGAGTTCATGTTTAACTAAATGTGTGTATATTCAAAAATCACATAGATCATCAGATCCCCGGTGTGGCCAATTCCAGGTTATGATTTGGCTCTTAAGTATCACTTTTTCCAAGAAGAAATCTTCTTTCCTTCTATTTGGAATTGATTATTTCTTTTTATTTTTCTTAAGAAATTTTTTAAAAAATTAATTCTTAGTTAAGGTATACATAACTAAAAATCTATAGGCATGAATTTTATAATATAGAGTAATGTATGTGATAATAGTATATATATATTCCATTACATTTCTCATGATTCTGGAAATTTTATTTTATTTTGCATTTGTTTTCCTACCCTTTACTATTATTAAAGCATAGGTTGCTGTGCCCCACAAACCTGCCAAGGTTTCTGATTCTGTAGTTCTGAGATAGGGCTGTGGAACTGACATTTCTGACAATTTCCCAGGTCATCTCAGCAACCACGTATTAAGAACATCAGCCCTAGCACAATACCTGGCAATTAGTAAGGCAGAGACTAAATTCTTTTTTTTTTTTTTTAGATTTTTATTTATTTATTTGAAAGAGAGAGAGAGAAATAGTGAAAGAGACAAAGATAAGACAAGTGGGAAGAAGCAGACTCCCTGCTGAGCAGGGGACTCCCCCCGCCCCATGTGGGTCTCCATCCCAGGACTCCAGGATCATGACCTAAGTCAAAGGCAGATGCTTAACAGACTGAGCCACTCAGGCACCCCCAGAGATGAAATTCTTAGTGAATGCATAGAGAAGTGATAATTCCTGATAACACTTATTTGTTGAAACTCAGCTCAGAAACCAAAATCAGTTTGAGCTATTGAATAGAGCATCTTTGAACATTTATTTGATGGAGCTTAAATGAGACAGGAAGAGAAAGGGGAAACTGCTTAAAGTTTGACACAATTATTAATAAAAAACATTTTAATATGAATATGATGAATAATTATATAAACACCTTAAATTTGTGCTGCACCTCTTTAACACATTAAGTAATATTAACTAGTAAATATTTTTGTTGAATGCCTGCTCTAAGAAGTCACTAGTAGCATACTCATTGCAGCTTATAGGCTAATTTTATACTGGTCAAAGACTTTTTGTATTGTTTTTCTTGCATGTTAACTTCTTTGCATCTTCTAACATTGAATCCTTTGGTTACATACCTCTGCAAAAAAAAAATCATATTTTCAAAATCGTGCTGATAATTTGGTGGTTCTAATGTACTTAATAGCCTCTGATTTAAGCATGTAGGACATTAAACAGACAAATAAGAATTCACATGCTAGGGGATCATGGTAGAAGTAGCAGGAGAAAAAACAGAAATAGGTAAGAGAAATTGCCTCTGGTGAGTAAAACTAAGCTGAGGAAAGATGGGGATAGAGATGTGTCTACTTAACAGAAGACATCCTACATATTTTATAAGCATGTGCATACATTGCTTTGATTACAAAAATACAAAAATAAAGATACCCAAACACATGAGATATATGTAAATAATGAGGCCAATTTTCACCTATTTTGGAGGCTCCATGATCAATTTTTATTTATTTATTTTTTTGGTGGAAAAACTAGAAGGTTCTTTTCTACTTATTTACCATTTAATCATAATTATCTTGTCATTTTCTTTTCATTGATGTAGATTTTTAAGATTGTAATCTCCTAAATGTTTTTAGAAATTTTTATTAACACAAAAATTCTAAAGAATAGGACAACAAATACCCATTTGTCAGTAACCTAGATTCACCAACTGTAAAATTTTACATTTAATAGTTTTCCCTTTCTATACTCGTATAATTTGGTTCCACATGTGTATGTGCATGTGTGCACGCATGTGTGAGTGTAGTACTTTTTGTCAGTCACAGATATTATATTTCACATTTCATACTTATTTCATACTTCCAAATGTGCATTTTAAGGATAATTTCCTACATAACCAAAATAGTATTATACCTCTGACATTGCAATTAAATTCTATTATCACCAAATACAAAGATCATGTCCAAGTCCCCTCAATTACTCTGAAAGGAGTTTCTATTGTCTTTTTTATTTTGAAATTCAGGGTTCAATCAGGTTTATATATTGTATTTGATTGATTGATTATTGTGTCTTTAATATTTTTAAATCTAAAACATTCCCCATAATCTCTCCCTTAATATTGACTCTTTTAAGGTATTTAAGACTGTTATTTTGTGTAATTGATCACATTCTGAATTTGTTAGAGTATTCACCCATTATCATCTCTTATTAAACATCTTTTGGCAAGAAAACTATACAGATGATAGAGAATATTCTTTTCACTTTGTTTCAGGGGACATATAATTTAAAAATGTTTCAAAACTGTAATGCTAAATTTGGTAGGTTAGTTAAGCTGGTAAACACCAAACATCTCTGTTTTAGAAGTAAATTGTCCCTTTCTCAGACAATTTGTAAGCAATTTGTGTGGTGACATTTTGAGACGTGTTTTATTTCTTTTTTTTGCCAAATGATTTTGTATATATGATGACTCTTGCCAAAGTATTACTTTAGTGCTCTCAAATAATGGTTTTCTTATGACAGTGTATTTTCCTTTTAGGCATTGCCTCATCAGTCTTTGAGAACCTCCCTGCTTTCTGATAGAACAAGATGCTTTAAGCTGATACTGTATTTTTCCTAACCCAGACTCAAAATAAGCTACTTTTGTAATTGTTCAGTGTCTTTTAAAGAGAAATGTATTTAGAACAAGTATATCTGTTAGATGAGTGTTCTAGGATGTTTCACTGCTTGGAATTAGAAAAATATATATATTTATTTTTATACTCACAAATATTTGCATTCACGTTGATGTTTCCAATTCAGATTTACCACTGAAAGTTTCTTTCTTTCTTTACTTCTTAAAAAAATTTGTAATGTCTTTCTCTTACAGAGTAAATCTAGGTTTCTACTAATAGTAATATATTTACTTATTTATTTCATATTATAATACTCATAAAATAATTTCATAATTATAATACCAATATTCTAAAAATAAACCAACTAATTAAGGCTTAAGATTTCTTTGTAATTATGTTTGCCCTTAGAGCATATCCCTCTAAGGATATGAAATCATTTTGCTATTTTAGAATTTTAGTTGAGAGGATGCTTTCACCTCAGAGATGTAGGGAGAACAAGCAAAAGCATTGTTCTCACCTTAAAATAAGAATAAAGCTGGACAAAATGCAAATCAGTTCCCTTTCTGGAATCCATCAGAAAACTAAGGTTGAAGGGTATGAATTCTGGGGAGTATCAGTAACCTACAGGGATATATAGGGCCCAGGGATTTGTTTGCTGGGGCAGATGCTGCCAGAATTACATAAGCTAATAAGAAGATTAAGCAGCAATTTTTAATGAATTGTCAAAGGCCTGTTATTGGCTGGTTAGAGACCTTGGACACAGAGGAATCTGACTCCCTTTAGGTTTTACCTCACAGAGAAGACTGATGAAAATGTTGAGAAAGTTTTTCTCATGATGATAGCTGGGAGAGGATTACAGCCCCAAATGATCTCCTTCTTATGTATGAAGCAGAAGACTTACTCAGCAGAGAAAAGAAACAAAAATGGTAGCTTTGGAATCTGGTGGAAATCCATTGCAATTAAGGGATGGGGAAATGGGGAAATAAAAATTTTTAAAAAATATCTACTCATGGTGGTGGGTATTGAGGAGGGCACGTATTGCATGGAGCAATACGTGTGGTGCATGAACAATTAATCTTGTAACATTGAAAAAATAAAATAAAAGTATTTTGGGGGAAAAATCTACTCATGGGAGCTGCAGGAATACATGCTAAAACCAGCATTCCAACAGAAGGAGGGGTGGAAAGCATTGAAATGACTGCTTCATTCTAAGACTTGATCAAAATCCCCAAGAATGTGTCCCTGTGCCACATCACTATGTGGACAAGGAATGAAGGGGATGAGAAGAAAAATTTACAGTGATACCACGTAGAGAGTAGAAAAAGGTAGAATTTTTTAAAAAAGAAGCACAAAAGAAAAATGGTATTGCATAATTTTTCAAATGGTATTTTGATTTTCTAAAAAAAAGCTGAGGTGCAAAAGCAAAAAGGCAACAAAACAAAACAAAACAAAACAAAACAAACAAATAAAAAAAAACTCTGATAAAAAATTAGTCCAGAAATTAAACACAAAGTAAGCACAAGCAGAATCTGAAGCTTGTGATGCACTTAGTGAAATGTCATCAGCCTCAAACTTTATACTCAGCTTGACTACTGGTTATATAAACACAAATTCCCATAGAAAGCCCTGGTAGAGGGAAAGCCTCACTCATCCTCAATTGTAGTGGTGTCTCATGTGCTATACAGCATATCCAGCTTTCAGTAAGGAAAAAAAAAAATAAAGAAACATTGGGGAAAAAAACAAGGAAAAGCCAAATGTAAGGAAATAACACCATCATCAAAACCAAGTTAAATTTATAAGAATAGACAGTATAAGAAAGGATATTAAAGGAAAAAAAAACTGTTATGTGATGGTCCTGTGACAGGGTTTTCAGTACACTAAAGATGGTCAAGAATACAATTGTTGGGGTACTTGGATGGCTCAATGGGTTAAAGCCTCTGCCTTTGGCTCAGGTCATGATCTCAGGGTCCTGGAATCGAGCCCCACATTGGGCTCTCTGCTCAGCGGGGAGCCTGCTTCACCCCCACCCCCCCACCCCTGCCTGCCTCTCTGCCTACTTATGATCTCTCTCTCTCTTTCAAATAAATAAATAAACTCTTAAAAAAAATAGAATTGTTGAACTTATGGTACGTCTTTAGAAATAACCCAACTTGAAAAATTAAGGTAACGTTGATTATAAACAACATACAAGAGCTATTGGACAATATAAACCATTCTATTCTTTCTTTCTTTTTTTCTTTTTTAAAGATTTTATTTATTTATTTGACAGAAGAGAGAGATCACAAGTAGGCAGAAAGGCAGGCAGAGAGAGAGGAGGAAGCAGGCTCCCCGCTGAGCAGAGAGCCCGATGTGGGGCTCGATCCCAGCACCCTGGGATCATGACCTGAGCCGAAGGCAGAGACTTTAACCTCTGAGCCACCCAGGTGTCCCAATATAAACCATTCTAAAATGAGTGTGTTGGAATCCCAAAAGTAGGAAAGAAAATAAAGTAGAAGAACTATTTAAAGAAATTAATAACAGATTTTAAGTCACAAATTCAGACGGCTAATAGAACACTTAGCAAAATAAACTTTTTTTTTTTTGCATAGGCATATATTCAAACGACTAGAAAATAAATTCTTGAAAGATAATGAGAGTGGGCCCATGAAATGCAGCAAAAAAGAATAGGAATTAGAAGTGATTCCGTCACAATTCATGCAAGCAAGAAGAAAAACAAAATAAATGCTAAAAAACACTGTCAGTCAGGAATTATATATCCCAAGAAAATAGTCTTCAAAAATGAAGAGAAAATAAAGATTTTCTAAGACAAAACAAAACACAAAAAAACTTAAAATTATCCACTGCTGGGGCGCCTGGGTGGCTCAGTCGTTAAGCGTCGCCTTCGGCTCAGGTCATGATCCTGGGGTCCTGGAATGGAGCTCTGCATCGGGCTCCCTTCAAGGCAGGAAGCCTGCTTCTCCTGCTACTATTCCCTCTGCTTGTGTTCCCTTTCTCACTTTGTTTCTCTCTGTCAAATAAAATCTTTAAAAAAAAAAGTTATCCACTGCTAACAGACTACAAAGAATGCCAAAGGAAATTCTACAATGAATAGAAATAGGATATAGATCAGAAGCTGGGATTCACACAGTGGAATGAAATGAAATGATATATTGATAAAGAGGTCAGTTCTCCAAGAATATATGATAATACTAGGTTATTATACCTAATAACAAAGCTTTGTGTATGAGACATACAGATCTAAAAGATGATATAGATATTTGTATGCTATAGTTGGAGAGTTCTATACTCTTCTCTCTGTGATTGACAGAATAAGTAGAGAGATATATAGTAGGTTAGAGAGACCTAAACAAAACTGTTAGCAAAATTGACAGGTACACTCTACAAATAACTGAATATAAAATCTCCTTATTTGTACAAGGAACACTGACCCAAATAGTCCGTACTGTGGGTCATAAAACAAATCTTAGCAAATTTGAAATAAATTTAATATTAATTAATTTTCAGTTCATAGCTATATTAAAATAGAAATCTGTTAACAGAAATATTCCTGGAAAAGGCTCCAATAGTTGGAAATTAAGTTATTATACTTTCAAATAACTCCTAGGTTAGGGGGAAAGTCTCTAAGGAAATAAAATTTAGTTTGAACTGAATGGAAAGGAAAATGCAACATATCAAGGTTCTTAAGTTTCAGGTAAAGCAATGCTTAGAGAAAACATAATGGCACTAAATTATTATATTAAAAACAATATAAAATAAACAGCCTTTACTTTAACAAACAAGGGAAAGAAGAACATATTAATCTCAGAGCAAGCAAAAAATAAAGACCGTAAATAAATAAAATTAAAAACCAAACAATATATAAGATCAATGAAACAATCATTTGTGCTTCTTAATGAAATGTACAGCACAGATAATATAGTTAGTAGTATTGTAATAACATTGGGTAGTTAAAGAGGACAGCTACCCATATGTTGAGCATAGCATAATGATTAGAGTTGTTGAATCACTATGCTATACCTGAAACTAATATAACATATGTCAACTATGCTAAAAAAAAAAAAATGGGTTCCTCGAAAGAACCAATACAATGTATGAACTCCTACCAGTATTGACCAAGAAACAAGATAAAGATACAAATTTCAAACATCAGGAAGAAAAGAAATGCTATCACTACTGACCCCGCAGACATTTGAAGGATAAGAAGTGAATAATAAAACAACTCTTATGTCCATAAATTCAACAAGTTCAATGAAATGGACCAAGTCCTTACATACATGAGTTAAGACTTACTCAAGAAGAAACAGGGAACCTGAATTGTCCTACAATTATTTTCAAAAATTGAATTTTTTGTTTAAAATATGGCCATGCCCATATGTTTCACTATCAATTCCACCAAACATATAAAAAAATTGTAACAAGTCAGGCAATATTTGGAAATAACAAAGATTTTTTTAAATGGAGAAATGTATCATGTCTGTGGAATTACAGACACAATGTTATTACTAATTATCTCCAATTTGCTCTAGGGAATTAATAGATTCCTATTTAAATTCTTAAAATATGTGTGTGTGTATGTGTATGTGTGTGCATTTCAACAACTAATTCTAAAATATAAACAGGAAGGCAAATAAACTATAATCACCAAATTCTAAGGAAAAACAAATGTTTAGGATCCACATTATCCTTCCACAGCTCTCAATATAAAGCTACCATTGTCAAAACTATGATTTTGGTGAAAAGGTAGATCCAGAGGTCAAATGGAACAAAATAATGAGCTTAGAAACCTACCCATGCAAATATAGTGGACAAATTTATGACAAAGAAGCTAAGACAATTTAACAGAGAAAAGAGATTATTTTCAACAACTAGAATAGAAAAATCAAACTCCTACAGGCAATGAGCTAATATAAATAAAACAAATATTGGCTTATGTCTCACACCTGTGCAAAACTTAACTCATAAATGATCATAGGTATAAATGCAGAACACACAGCTATTAAAACTCTATGAGGAATTATAAGAGATAGTCTGATGATTTTGAGTTTGACAATAAGTTGTTACACTAAAGGCATTATCCATAAGAGAAAAAAATTGTAAGCTAGACTTATCAAACCCAGGAGCTTTTACTCCGTAAAAGAAATTGCTACAGATGAAAAAAAAAAAAAAAGCCACAGAATGGGAGAAAATATTTGCAAATCACATATTTTCTAAAAGACATTATAAGGAATAGTTCTTAATCTCTGAAACTCCAATAAGAATGTAAACAACCCAATAGGAAATAGAATATCAGAACAAATAATTTACCAACAATAATATTTGTGTGGAGAATAAGTATGTTAAATGATTCTCAGCATCATCTGTTTTTAGAGAAATGCAAATTTAAACCACAATAAGATACCACAGACATCTATTAAAATGGCAAAAGTAAAAGGAAATAAAGCAAACAACAAAAACAAAATATGGATAATAGCAAATGCTGGTGTTGTGGCAGAGCAGGAAAAACTCCCATTCATTTCTGATTCCAATGAAAAATGTTATTGTCAATTTAAAATATGATCATATATACACCTACCATAGGACTCAGTAAGAGTGTCACTAGATTTTTATCCAAATGAAATAAGTCCATATGGATACCAAACCCTATATGAAAATATTTATAGTATTCATGATCAAAAACTGGAAACAACCTAGATGTCCTTTGACAGCTAACTGTATAAGCAAACTATGCTTCACCAATACAACCCAACACCACTTAGCAATAAAAGGAACACATTATTGATTTTTATTTATCCACATGGATGGATAAATGTATTTTGGTAGGTGAAAGAGCAGAACCCAAAAGCGGTTTATTGTGAGACTCCTTTTATCTTGTATTCTGAAGAGGTAAAACCATAAACGGCAGAAGGAAAGATCAGCTGTCACCCAGGGTTGGGGCACTGGGAAGAGGCTGACAACAAGGAGGGAGGCCACATAAAGAGATTGTGATTAAACCATTTTTATGATACCATGGGGGAGGATACATGACTGCATTTTTTAAACCCATAGAATTATATATGGAAAGGTGCAGAAAAATGGATGCAGGAAATTTCAAAACATGAGCATGTTGTGGAAGCCTAGAATGAAATGTGAACTGTGACAAAGGAATGAATTCTTTTGCAGATGTATAGCATATCTGCCCCAAAGGAGATAGGTAAAAAGGAGATGGCCTAATGCCTTTGGAAAGGTGTGTGTTGACTGTATTCTGTAAGGCTCACAATAAAAATAAATGTACATAAACTCTCTGCTTAATTGATAACTTTGTTTCTCCCAGGGATATGGATTAGCGATTTTGGAAATGCATTGCATGCATGCTAGAATTGGACACAGTAGTAAACAAATTACAGCAAAAAAAGAGGCAGGTTTCTTACTCCATAGAAAGAAGTTACAGATCAACATGGGGGAAGAGGCTAGAAAAAATACTGGGGTACTGGATTGGAGTTAGACATCAGTATGCACTCCAGTTTATTTTATATATACAGGTAGGGAAATAAATATAGATGAGCATCTACACGGTTTATGATACATGCATGTATTTCCTAGCTCTCTCTGTTCAGATAAACTAGAAACAGGGATACAACACTAACAGTGAGCCAAACCTAGTGCACAGATCTTGTTTCTAAATACCATTCAACAGGGGTGCCTGGGTGGCTCAGTGGGTTAATGCCTCTGCCTTCGGCTCAGGTCAGGATCTCAGGGTCCTGGGATCGAGCCCTGCATCTGGCTCTCTGCTCAGCAGGGAGCCTGCTTCCCCCTCTCTCTCTGCCTGCCTCTCTGCTTACTTGTGATCTCTGTCTCTGTCAAATAAATAAATAAAGTATTAAAAATAAATAAATAAATAAATAAATAAATAAATATATATAAAGATAGATGATAGATAGATAGATAGATAGATAGATAGATAGATAGATAGATAGATGGGGCATGTGAAAATGACCCCTAGGCAGCTGGAAAGGAAATAGCCAAAATGCAATGATTTAACAATATAAAATAATGGTAGAATCATAATCAGTAATAAAATGCTAAATAAGTGGCAATAAGTCGCAGTGAGTTTGTACTGATATAAATAAATGGCGGCACAAATGAATAAATGGATGGGGAAAAAGGACACACATTGCTCAGGGAACAAGTCCAATTTATATGTATAGAAACAATAAGAGATGCCGAAAATTGCTATGAGAACATCACTGTGAGAACTGCTGGAGGCAAAATACGCTGATGAATGCTGTAATCATTGCTGAAAACCTTATGAAGAAAAAGGCTGCTTGAATAGAATCAAAATATCCCCTTGAATTATTTATTAATTAACGTGTTGTTTTTAGCATATGTCCACAAATTGGCAACCTACCCTCCAGGAGGTGGAGTTTACTTCTCTCCCCTTGAGTCTGGAATGAACTTAGTATCTCCCTTCTAACACATACATTCTGGCAAGAGAAAAACAGCAATTTTTCAGCAGAGAAACTTGGCACAAGCCGCCTTAACCAAGTGGATCAATGTTAACACCATCGGCAGTAACTTATACTGAAAGATCTAACCCGTGTTTGATACAATGTTCTTTCACATTTGTGGTGTTCTTCCCCGAATCCATACTCCCAGTTGTGGTATGATAAAGCCTCAGACAAACCCAAATTGAGGCATTTTGTAATGAATAGATGACTGGTACCTTTCAAACCTAAGTTCTTGAACGTAGGGAGACTGAGAAACTGCCAAACATTAGTATTGAATATGGAGTCGTGAAGACTAACTGCAGTGATACCATGCATTGGATTTTGACAAAAAAAGGACATAGCAGAAAAACTTATGAAATTGGAATAAACCTGTGAATAGTGTTGTGCTACTGTTAATTTCATGTTTGTTTTTTAAGATTTTGTTTATTTGACAGAGAGAGAGACAGGGAGAGGAGCAGAGAGAGAAGCAGGCTTCCTGCTAAGCAGGGAGCCAGACAAGGGGTTTCATCCCACGACCCTGTGATCATGACCTGAGCCAAAGGCAGACTCATAACAACTGAGCTGTCCAGGTGCCCCTCATGGTTTTATACATATACCATCATTACGTAACATTAGGGAAAGGCAGGGACAAATAGTACTGTCTTTGGAACTTTCCTGTATCTAAAATTATTTTTAATTTGCATGTTTAAAATATGAGGGAGACAATTTTGTGGAATTGCTTTTATTTTTTATAGTTCTATTGTCAGTCTTATAAATACAGGTCACTATTTGTAATATAATATTACGTTCTAGCTGGAGATTCATTATTTTCATCTTCATAATATAATTTTATTTTTGAAATTATAAATAACATATGCTTCAAAACTCAAAGCTATAAAAAGTAATAATGGATAAATCTTATGTCAAGTTTTCTTTTACCCTGTTTCTACCTGTCCCCTGAATGTAATGATTTTTATTTTATTTTATTTTTTAAATATTTTATTTATTTATTTGACACAGAGAGAGAGATCACAAGTAGGCAGAGAGGCAGGCAGAGAGAGAGGAGGAAGCAGGCTCCCTGCTGAGCAGCGAGCCTAATTTGGGGCTCGATCCCAGGACCCTGGGATCATGACCTGAGCCGAAGGCAGAGGCTTTAACCTACTCAGTACCCAGTCACCCCTGTAATGATTTTTATTAATTTCCAGTTGATTTTCAAGTACTACTTTTTTTAAAGTTACCGTTTTGTTTTCTGATATTTATTTTGGTATTTAGAACATCTAATTTGATAGACTCATGTTTAATTTTGTACTGAATCCTTTATGTTACAAAACTAAAGTTTCATTAGGCCATGTCCTAATGGGAAAGGCCTCTTCTGTTAGATTTCTCAGAATGGGTTAATAAACATAATATTCTGCAAGTTCTTGCAAGTTTGAAATTGTTTTTCTATAATTTGGATGACTTAAATCAATTTGCCTGAACACGACATGTATTTTTAATTAACTTCATTTCTTATTCATCTTTTCTCCCACTTTCTTATTGGCCTTCTACTAGGCAGATCATAATGCAAAACAGTGCAGAGCACTCACTTTCTCCCCCAAAATTATTGAACTCATTGCCTGCATTTCACTTTTGTTGCACTGGATTCTGTACTGTAGGATGGAAGCTTATGTTATTCCATGAAGGCATTATATTATGCAAGAGTTATTACAGATGACTATCATGAAAGTAGGCATCACACTGTGTGTCCATCACTCTACCTCTTGTATTTCAGTTTTTCTTTTTTTCTTCTTCCTCTCCATTTCTCCATATTCTTACTTTAAAAATACATAATTCCATACCCATGCCATGTTGTTTTATTGGAGAGGGTATGTGCTATGGTAATTACTGTGAAATGTGTAAGCCTGACAATTTACAGACATGTACCCTGGGGCAAATAATACATTGTATGTTAATAAAAGAATTAAAAAAAATACATAATTCCTTGTGGAGCCTGAATGGCCCAGTTGGTTAAGCTGCTGACTTGATCTCACCTCAGGTCTTGATCTCAGGGTCATGAATTCAAACCCCATGTTGGACTTCACCCTGGGTTCACACTGGGTGTGGTCTACCTTAAATAAACAAATACACACACACACACACACACACACACACACACACACACACTCCTTTTGTGTTATTCTTACTTTCTCCTCTTAAATTCCAGAGTTAGAAATTTATGTCACCATAGTTTTGTAATGAATTACAATGTTCAAATTATGTTGTTGTTTGACTAATCAGTATTAGTTTTCCTCTGAATGTTTGCTACAGGGATCAAGCAAATGCACAATGACTCAGTTAATCATTCAATGAATTGCTTAATTAAAAAACCAAGGTGGTAGTGAAATCATTCACCTTGCTTTTTCTTTAACACATGGATATCTTCCACGGAGACCCAATATAGAACATCTTACACTTCATTGGTAGCTACTAAAAATTTCTAGCTCATCTCTTAATTAGTTGATGCATACTTATTCATCCAGGCAGTGAAAATTTTATTTTGATTTCTTAATATGTTCTAGACCCAGGGGATATAACAGTGAACAAAGAGAAGGGAAAAAAAACCCTCTTACACTATAGAGAGAAGCAGCACATCTCAAGAATGGAACAGGGTGAAGTTAGCATTGAGAAAAGATTATTTTATAGGCACAGACTGCATATTAAGTTCCCTTACAGATTCTTGTACACAAAAATGTGGAGAGGAGAAATTTCAGAAGGAAAGGACGAGGATCTTGAAATATGTGTGTAAGGGAAGTAGACACCATACTGTATTGTACCTTAGGAGGAGGTGTACACACCATGCAGAACCTTTACATACACTGATTGGACAATAAAAAATATTCACGTACACACTCTTACATCTTTGTTGATAAGCCAATGTACTTTACATGGGCCCACTAGATCTAATATATATAAGTATGTACACGTATATACATTATATTGTATATAACCAACCCAGTGTGAAGTCCAACATGGGGCTTGAATTCATGACCCTGAGATCAAGACCTGAGCTGAGATGAAGTCAGCAACTTAACCAACTGTGTCATTCGGACTCCCTAGGGAATTATGCATTTTTAAAGTAAGACTGTAGAGAAATGGGGAGGAAGTAGAAAAAAAGAAAAACTGAAATATTAGAGTGGTGGACACATGGTATAATGCCTACCTTCATGGTAGTCATCTATAATAACTCTTGCATAATATAATGTATATACACATATATATTCATGAAATTTAATGAATTATGACAAATTCATAGATAGTTACAAATATAGTATAGATAAGTCTCAGGTACCCTTGACCCAATCTACCCCAAGGTTCGCGTCTTGCGTAATTACAGTACCAATTCAAGTCTAGGAATTTGGTATATTGTATACACTTTCTTCTGTTGTTTTACAACACATGTATATTTGCATAACCCCCACTGCTCTATGTAAAGATGCAGAGCTATTTTATCACCAGATATGTCCCTCTCAAGCTATCTCTTTATTGTCATATGCACACCTCTCTGCAAACCATCCTATAGCTTCTGACAACCACTGATCTATTTTCATCTCTATAATTTCATTGTTTTGAGATTGTTATATAAATTGAAATATGCAGTATGTGACCACTTTGAGACTAGATTTTTCCATTGATCACAAGGTCCTTCAGATGCTAAGTTGGTGGGTGCATTGGTGCATCAAAAATTCAGTCCATTTTGGGTTGCCCGGGTGGTTCAGTTGGTTAAGTGTCTATCTTTGGCTCAGGTCATGATCTCAGGGTTCAGGGACTGAGTCCTGAATCTGGCTTGCTGCTCAGTGGGGAGACTGCTTCTCCCCTTCCCTCTGCTCCTCCTTCTGCTCATGCTCTCTCTTGCTCTCTCTCTCTCTCTCTAATAAATAAATAAATATTTAAAAAAAATAATTCAGCCCATTTTATTTCTAGTTAGAATTCCATGGTATGGATATGCCATAGTTGTTTAACCATTCACTTATTTATTGGTTTTAGCTTTGACTTCCAAATAAACATGCTATGAACATCCATGTCAGTTTTTGTGTGGGCATAAGATTTCATTTCTCCGGGACTAATTGCCCAGAAGTAAAATTGTTATGTGAAGCATACATTGAATTTTTTTTAAGAAACTACCAAACGTTTTACAGAGTGGTTGTACTAGTTCACATTTCCACAAGCAATGTATAAGAAATCCAGTATCTCTGTAACCTTGCCAGCATTTAGTATAATCTGTTTTATATTTAGCTGTTGTAATAGGCATGCAGTGATATTTCCTGATTTGCAATTCTCCAATGCAGAATGATGTTAAGTGACTATTTTTTGTTTATTTATCATCTATAAATCATCTTAATGAAATATCTCTTCGTTTTTTCCCATTTTCTAATTGGATTGTTCAAGTTTGTAATTTTTATCAAATCATATGGATGTCTATTTTTTCTTTAATAGATTGTGCTTTTGATGTCATGTCTAGGAATGCTTGAGCAGACCCTGGGCTCAGAATCTGCTGTCTTCTAAGAAAGTCATATTTATACATTTTTGCATTTAAATCTGGAATCCATTTTTAGCTATTTTTTGGTATCAATTTTGGGGCCTAGGTCAGAGCTTAATGTTTGCCTAGGGGTATTCGTTGCTCAAGAGAACAATTTGTTGAAAAGACTTCTCACCATTGTCAAAGTCAGTTGGCTGTACTTGTATGGAGGTATTTCTGAATTATCAATTCTGCTCAACTAGATGTGTTTGTCTATCCAAATACTACACAGTCTTCACTACTGAAATTATATAATCAATCTTGAAATTGTTTAGACTTATCCCATGTTATCTCATTTTTTTCAGGATGTTGGCTATTCTAGCTTCTTCGACTTTCAATAGAAATTCTAATATAAACTATTCTACACACACATACAAACACACACACACACACACACACACACACACACACTCACACACACACACTATCTTGCCCAGATGTTAATAAGAATTGCATTAAACCTGTCGTGTGTCAATTTGCAGAGAATTGACATGTTTACTATGTTGAATCCTTCAATCAACGGTGTGTCATCACTTGTTTAGATCTATTTTGAGGCATGACATGTCTCATCATTTAGGTTTCATTTCCTTCATCAACATCTTATCATTTTCAGTGTATAAGTACTATATATGTTCTGTTAGATTTAAGCTTCTGTTTCTTTTTTCTTCTTCCTTTTTTAAGTATATATAAATAGTATTGCATATTTATTATTTATTTATTTATTTTTTGTTAGTTACGGAATTTGATTGTAAAGATCAAGCAGTGGTTATTGGTCAAACCAATTTACATTAAAAGCTTTGAAGTGTGCAGACATTAGTTTTGGCCAGTCTGGCCATCTTTATTTAAAGTAAAATAAATACTGATACCAAGAAAATCAGATTCTTACAACACTGTTCAGGATCTAAATAAATGTGACTCTGGACACAATTTAATTCAAGACTAATTGAATGATAGTGCAATCACCAATAATTAAACCAGATTATTTTACAAATCACCTTTAATCAGAATAAATTCTAGTTTATTTTAAAATTTAAAGCTGTGTAAAACTCAAAGCAATCTATTTTTCTACCTGAGATCAAGATAAATTTCTTTTCTCCTATCTAAATGTAATTCTTGGCAGTGAGGTAAATCTGAAGTCACATGATATACTCGGTCACATTTTTCCAAAAAATGTTAAGCTCTGTTTTAGAGAGAAATTCTCATGTTACCCATACATATTTACATATTATTTCTTCAAAGACTCATGACAAATTTATGAGGTCAATAAGCATGTAATAGGATGAGGCTATCACTAATTCTGTGAAAATAAAAAGCCATTCATCTATACAAATTGTTCCTGGATGCAGCAATATGCAATGGGATCATGAAATCTATGTCCATACATGAATCACCAGAAGTTCAGAAACTAAGCTCACTTTAAGAAAATTCATCCTATTATTTGGAGCAGATATTATCAAGTTTTGATGTATAATGAAAATATTGAGTATAAAAGCTCTGAAACCAAGTATTAGTCTAAATTATCAATAACTGAAACTTAGATTAAAAACTAAACCCAACTTCATCCTTACTGTGGCTATACACCTTTTACTCTGTGGCCTGCAGGTTTCATTGAAGGAACAAGCTCTCAATTCTTGCCTCTCCTCCTTGTGCTCTCCTTGCCTAGTGCTTAGGTCCTACATTGCTAGGAGAGTTGTCTGCCATCTTGTCCCATGTTGCCTTGGAGGCATTAATGGACTCGGAGATTTTTGTCCAAGCAGTTCCAGCTACTCCTCTGGTGCCCCAGCACCTAGGACATCCCCAGACTTGACCCAGAGCTGTGTCCTCCTAGAACCTGTGTGAGCCTTTTATTGCATTTTTAATTCTGGATTCCATGTGTTCATTGCTAGTATATACAAATATAATTAATATTTGTCTATTTATCTTATATCTTGGGGCTTTGTTGGACTCAGTTATTAATACTTGGGGTCTTTTTAAAAAAAATAGATTCCTTAGGGATTCTTTTGTAGACCAGGTTCCCATTTTAAGTGACCACTGGTACCATCCTGACTAGGAAGGACAGAAGCACCTCATTACCATTCCCCGGTGTAGCTTCCACTGATACTGTGGAGACAGCAGCATTTTCCCCAAAGCATTAGGGAAAATTTTGACTTTCTACTAGCTGTCCTCTGACATTCTGTGAACCTCACTGAGCATACAGGCTTCTTTTTTTTTTTTTTTTTTTTTTTTTTTTTTTTTTTTTTTTTTTAGCATACAGGCTTCTTGTTGCCTATAGGTAAGAGTGAAGTGTAGGACCTCCCTGTGTTATCCTGAACACAAGGGTTGGCACTTAACTATTCACCAGTGATGCACTTGCTGGCTCCCTCCTAGGCCTTCTCTGACATCACCCTGACTGTGGATTTGGGGATCCTTGTTACACCTTGGTAGGGATGCAATTTTGGCTTTCTACTCAGGGTCTGCTTGTGGAATTGAGGGTGGGGACTCAGGTTTTTTTTTTTTTTTTTTTTTTTTCTGTTGTATTTGAAATAGAGTGGTTATTTCCCAAAGTTCCTGTCCTGCTAGGCTGCCCTTTTCTGGTCTTTTGGATAAGGAAACAGTCTTTTCTTATGGCTATTGATTGATTGATTTTTATTTTTGTTTATATCTCTACCCATTGATGTATCTGGATTGCTGGCTTCTCCAGTAGTTAGTCTGGGACATAGGAGACAAAAAGAAAACCCAGGAAACTTAGTATCGTGCCACCCCTCAGTTACCAATGTCCCCAGCTGGGCTGTCTTCTTTTCTCGACCATTTAGTGTCTGTATGTTTGTTGTGTATATAATATCCAGGACTTGTCTTGCATTTACCATGAAAAATAAGGAAAAACATGTCCAATGCATCTCACCAGAAGCAGAGGTCTCTGTAATATATTTTTAATCAAACTATTTATATAGACAGAGATCCCAGAAAAATATTTGCCTGGAGCCCTGAACAAAACGAGAGGTGGCCCTGTCTAGAACTGTGAATGCTGCCATACCTCGCAGCCAGATGGTTTAGAAAAAACCGTATTTTTAGCAGAGCATCATGCTGCCCCAATTAGAACTGAGGCTCTCTTACTAAGTAGGAAGAGAAAACAAACGGGATTTTAATAGGCAACATGCTGTGTCTGCCACACATTTCTATTGTTTAACAACTTATTTTAAAATAATAAGTGCTGTGGGAGACCCCACTGAGCTCTCAGTTGAAATTAAAATATATATATATACTTGGAGTAAATATGCATATATAAAACGGGTTAATGATATGTTGTAATGTGGAAGAAGCCAAACTAAAATGTTGGGAAAGTTCAACAGGCCAAATATGTATTTCTTACAGCAGCTGGAATGCTGGGGATGATCTCAGTCCCAGAGTCCAGATGATTTAGATGTATGTGTTCTATGCAAAGTTAACTGGCCTGATGTGCCTCTGAAATCCCCACTTCTTTCAGGTGCAGGAAAGTCACAAAGGAAGCAGAGAATGTCATTCTGGTCTTAGCAAACTGTGGGGGGAGAGGAAAGAATGTTAGGGATGTCAGAAAGTTGAAGAGCACTCGATAAATATATTGATGAATATTTCTGGAACCCTAAGATAGTACCAGAAATTCACTAAGAATTTTGGAAGTCTGATGACAAAAAATAGGAAGATTGATTGACTGACTGATCTTTGGAAAGAACTCCTTAACTAAATAGTACTAACACTCAACTATGTTGCTTAAATTAAAAAAAAACAAAACAAAACATAAAAACAATTATTGAGTGACTACTTTTACATTTTACACCAAGATACTATGTCAATAACATTTTCGCACATCATACTTTCAATCCCTAAATATGTTATTAATATTTTAAATTCTAAATAGACAATATTCTAAATAGACAATATAGAGGGTGGAAATTAAACTTTTTTTAATTTACAAATCTCCCTTTTATTTCTGTACCTTGGCAACAGTATCTTTCCTCAAGGGTAAATAGTGTTTATATTTTTTCACATAACTTTCCAGAAATAATCATATATGTGTGTTATGAGTGCGTATTTCATTTTACTCAAATAGCAGTATAATCAGTAAGATCATTTGTGTGTCTATAACTTCATAAACAATATATCTTGAAGGTTTTTTTCTTACCATGGCAAGGGTAAGGTCTTATTTTTTGATCCATATTTAAGATAAACTTTATTTATGTAGAAAGTTTAAGATAACATACATAGGAAAATTGCCTTTCCTTTCTACCTTTACAATTAGTGCTTCTGTTATCATACTGTTTTTAAAATTATTGTGTCATAATTCAATAGCCTGATTATAATGGGGTTATGTACCATTTTTCCACTAGACTATTTTCCCATTCAATTCCTGGAGAGTCAAAACAGTGGTTTTGCTATGGTTCATTTCCTTAGTATCTGACACAATACCTAGAATATAATGATGACATCAATTTCATTTATTGAGATCATGCACTAGAAACATGGTATGTGCTTTGTAAATGTTATTGTGTATAACTTGCTGAATAAATCTCCCAGAAAGGCAAAGTTATTATCCTACTTTTAGAGCTGATGAAAATAAGATTTACATAGGTCATTATTTGTATAAATGATGAGCATTTGTATATGTTGTACCTCTTTTCTTCAAAAGTTTAATCTTAAAGCCTGATCTGCCTGGAATTACACTGTGTGTGTTTCCAGCATCATATAAAAACAAATGAATAATAAAATAGATATGTGGAATAAATAAAATGTGGAAGGTCCAGAACCAGTTCTTACCAAATAATAGAATATACCATTTAAAACATGGCCTTCACTTATCACATGTATTTTTTAGTAAATGTAATTTAAAAACACTAAATGTGTTAAACACTAAGATAGTAAAATTTACCCAGAAACTTCAGATAGAAAGTTTTTCTATAGATGCACATAATATTCAGTTTATCTGGGTCTTAATATTATCACTTCCCTAAAAATGCTCATTTTTCCCACCAAAATGCATTTCAATTTAGATCTCATGTTTTACATTAAATTTGTGTAAAACTTATGTATTTAGTTTACTACATAAATCGAAAGTCTTGTATGGAACCAAATATGCCATGGACATGAGTTCATAGTTTTTTATTTTGTCTCAAGTTTCCCTATCACTATAGAAAAAAATACACAGAATTATGTTCCTTTCAGCAAGTATGCCCTCTTTAGCCATCTAAACTAACAGAACATTGAGTTTGTTTTTCAGAGACATGTTGCTCCCTAAACAGCTCTTATTTATTTTCAGACCCCACTAACAAAGCTGCTAGCTGTCTCCACAGAGACCCAGACTGACACAGATGAAGGTGACTGATAATGGTTCCAGCCTATGAACCCACAAAGTCCTGCATTCCTTAACCAAGATAACCCAAAGACCCCTTCCAGTTTATATCTGCCCTCAGAGCACACCATAGCCCTCTTTCTTGTCCTAACAGATGGCCTCCTGATGTCAGGAGCCAAAAATATTAAATCTCTAAGCCAAAGTGAACATGGGATATGTGTTTGCTGGGTGTGCATGCTCCATCTTTCCTCATGAATAGTCATAAGTTTCCCACCCTTTTCTTCAATATGTATGTAATTTTGATCCCTATGATTGTAAAAACTTGTAACCTTATTTGGGTGAGGCAGATTTGAGGTCTGCCTTCCCATGTCTTCCTTTGGCTGCTTCTCTAATAAACCCTTTCCTCGCTGCATATTCCATGCCTCAGTGATTGGCTTTGCTTGACATTGGGCATATGAACTTGGGTTCACTTACAACTACATGAAGTCACCATGGTTTATAGAGCAATTCTCCTCTATCTAGCTATTTAGGTTGTTTCCAATATTTTGGATTTTTTATTTTTATGGGTATACATTCATGATGAATTCCAAAAAGTAGATATGGAGGGCCAAAATGTCCTTTGTAAGTGTTAGATTTTGCCAAATTCTTCTCAAGTGTATTGTATCACTTTTGTGTTTCTACAGAGATTTGCCAAAAGAATGCACGGTCAAGGTGTTTATTGGTGAGAAAGGGTACCAAATTATAGTTTTAGTGTATTATTTTCTTATTATCAATAAAGTTCAGCAATGTTTCATATTTTTAAGATTCATTGGCTATCGTTTTTTAAAAGAAATCTTCATATGTTTTGCCCATTTTTCTATTAGGCTTTTTCTCTGCTGGTTAATAATTTATTATACATTAAAACATTATCTTTTATCTGTAACATAATTGTAGCAAATATTTCTTTTTTTAAAAAAATGTTTTATTTATTTATTTGAAAGAGAATGAGTGTATGAGAGAGATCAAGGATGGGGGTGGGAGGAAGGGGAGAGGGAGGAGCAGACTCCCCATCGAGCAGGGAGCTGGATGTGGGACTCAATCACATGACCCTGGGATCATGATCTGAGCTGAAGGCAGATACTGAAACAATTGAGCCACCCAGGTGCCCACAAATATTTATTTCCGACTTTTCTTTGGTCTTTGATTTTGCTTACATGTTTATACAACACATTAAAAATCTTAAATTTATCAATCTTTACTTTCCTTGCATTTGAACTTTGAGTCACAGGTAAAGACTTTTCAGTACCCAAATAATGAAAGGATTCATTCATCTTTTTTCTATTATTCATGTTGTTACATGAATAATATGTTACATGAATGTCATTTTGTCACATTTGTATGTTGCATATTTGGACTTTATTATGATGTATGAGCTATGGATTGAATTTTAGCTTTTTCTAAATGATTTTCTAAATAGTCTAACATCATTTATTAAGATTCTATCTTTCCTCCAGTGCTTTGAAATGTGACATTTGTTAAATGAAAAATGTGTATGTGTTTGTTTCTAACTCTAGATTTTTAATTTTGTTTCACTCCCCTCTCTCTCCACATGCACTACCACACTGTCTTCATAGTAGGAGCTCTTTAATACATTTATTTGCTGGTAGTGTAGGTTTGTTCTCTAGTCAGGGTTTTTTCAGCTATTTTTAAAAATTTTATTCCTCTGAATGATTAAAAAATCATTTTGTCTCTAGAAAATAAAAAAAAGTCTTCATTAAAAATATTTTATTTCTAATTTAGAGAGAAATGGCATCTCTGTAATATTTACTCATCCTATTCAATATTAAAAGAATATGCTTCCATTTGTTTAATTCTTTTGTGTCATTCAGTAAAGAATATTTTAAAGTTTTCTTCATATAAATTTAGCAAACTTCTTGTTCAGTTTATTCTAGAATTCTATATTTTTGATGAAGCTACCTTAAATGTCACTTAATGTTTCATTATATCTAACTGATTGCATATGTGAATGGTATTGATTTTTGTTAGTTTTATGTTTTGTTGTCCAACTAAATTATTTTATCATTGGTATCATTTGCAAATAGAGATCGTTTTATTTCTCCTTTTCACATTTTAATGTTTTCAATTGTTTTTCCTGGTTTAATTGTATTGTCTAATATATCCACGAAAAAATTAAATAGTAAAGGCAATGTGTGCATGCTTATCATTTTCTTGACTTTAGTGGGGGTGGTTTTGGGGTTTCCACATTAACTATAACAAATGCCACATCTTTTTAATGACTGCTTAGTATTCCACAATATGTACATATAATTTATTTAGTCATCCATATCCTTGGAAGCCTAAGGAATTTTTATCTTTAGCTATTGCAGAAACTGTTCAAAGCAAATATCTTCTCATAAGCTATTGCACATTTTATGAACATGTATGTAGAAGATATAGCTGAAGTGCTGAATCAAGGAGTGCCTTTTAAATTTTGGCAGAAGTTTCTAAGTTTGCCTCAAATAATTTTGCATTTTTTCAAACAGTGTATGAGATTTCCTATTTTTTCACCCTTGCCTACATGTTATATTATTGAATGTTGTTTCTTTCTTTTAAGATTTATTTTTTTGAGAGAGAATGAGTGAGTGAATGGGGTTAGAGGTGCATAGAGAGGAGAGAATCTCAAGCAGCCTCTCTACTGAACACAGAGTCCTGTGGGGGCTCAATTCCAGGACAATGAAATCATAACCTGAGCTGAAATTAAAGGTTGAGCACTTAACCGACTGAGCCACCCATGCACCCCTCCAAGGTGTTTACCTTTGCTTAAGTGATATGCAAAAAAATATGGTATTTTGTTGTAATTTCAATTCAATAGAGAATGTGCATAAAAGATGAATGGAATATAAAAGGAATTGACATGAAGCTGATACCAAGAAAGCATAGTCAACATTTTTCATTAAAAAAAACACAACAAACTCTTATTTATTTGACAAAGCACTATATTTATTACTTTTGCCCTTTGCAAAATATTATCAGTTAATTTTTTTTACTTTTTTTGTAGTGATTTTGTGACACCAAAACTTTTTTATTGTGTAGCAAATTTTGTCATTTTTATGGCTGGGTTTTATAGCATCAAGGGAACGTCTTCTACATGCCAAGTTTATTAAAAATAAATAAAAAAATTCAAATATTTGTACTTAAGATTTTTTGATTTATGAATGTTTTCTTTTCTGCTTATATTTTCCAGTAATTTAAGCAGTGTTAGAATGGTGTGTTCAGAAAAAAAGTAACAGCTAACTTTTATATATCACTTACTATATGCTATAGACTCCTCTAAGACCTCTCATCTAAACACCCATCACAATAAGCTCTGCTACCATTCTTGTTTCACAGATGAAGAGTAGGACACAGAGTATTTAATAGCATGTCCACATTCATACTATCAGTAAGGATGGTGCTAGGATGCACATCCAAGCATTTCAAACCTAAAATCTCTGTTTTAATACAAAGTAATCACTGGAAGAATTTTGCTTTGAATTTGCTAATGGTTTTTTCCATGCAGATAGGCTGTTTAGTTTGGAAGGCTCTGTTTATGGGCTTTACCTTTGATTTGTAATTGCAGGATTCTCTTACTGCACTTTTCTTACCCTGTTTGAACATTACTTCATTTAGAAACTCTTCCAAACATCTATCAGGGCTGCTTTATGAGCACTGTGCTTGTCCAAGAGCACAGGGCCCTGAGCTTAAAAAGGTTTGGTACTAGGTTTAGTCTATGATGTCATTACAGTGATAATCATTTTCAAAAAGGGGTATCACATTTTCATCTTGCATTGGACCTCACAAATTATTTAACGGGTCCTGCATATTATGTCTCATGGGTATTCCCATCTCTTTGTTTTGTCAACACCAGGAATCCATGTTTCTGCTTTCTTGTTTCTTTTATATAATTACAGAGATAAAAGAAAAAAAATTACTTTGCCATTTTAAATCAAATCCAAAAAGTTTAAAGTTTTCCTACAGTCACAAAATCATAAGGGATCATTTAAGCCAGAGTGTTTTATTCCAGAGGCCTTGCTCTTTACACTTTACCATCATGCTGCCCTAAGAATAAAGACATTGTAGAATTTTAATAAATGGCTTTTTGAAAACATAGCCAAATCAAAATAATATATAAAAAGAGTCATGATTTTGGGCCACATGACAGAGTAACCATAGATGTCCTTCTGCCCCACCGCAGTGAAATATTGAATATATTGAAAGGACACAAATGATTACATTTCTGAGTTTGAAAGATAGACTGGCATAATATTCTTATAGTAGAGAATAAAAGAACTAACAACTGTGGAGGTAAGTGATACTTGCCACTGCCCAGGTTCAGGATGTTGTCGGACTACATATTAAGACCAAGAAGAGGGACCGGGGTGCTAATGCTGGACAGGAGTCTCAGGTGGGTGGATTACTGGACATAAGAAAGCTGTACCTCAGGTGCTTTCTCAGAAGCTAGAGCCTCAAATGATATTCAGGCCTCATAGAATGCACAATTCTCAGCTCTAATGTAGTGAACTGGACACTGTTCTAGAGCTTTGTATAGAAAAGCAAAATACTATCAATAAGAAACTGAAACCCCAAGTGGTTCTACATTAAAGGCTGTAATCCAAATTTAGGATTATTTTATTGTGCATGAATCCCCAGGTCTCAAAATTAAATGAAAGCTGATCTTCTATTATCACAATCTCTGGACTCCTGAGTTGAAATAAACTTAAAACTGCTTTACAATAAATTGTTCATTTTCCAGACTTTGTAAGACTCCAAAGAATTATGAAATTCTAGTGGATAAAAATAAAATCATAAATATAAATGAAATTCTATTTGGAAGGGTTAATGTGTACAGTAAACCAACAGAATTAATGCTCTGAGAATAAGAAGTAATGAAATCATCTGGAGGATGTTACAAAATCATTGCTTCAATGATTAAATAGGTAAAAGAATAAAAAAAAACATTTGTAATGAAGGAATTGAATGACATGAGAAAGAAAAGTTGAATTGAAGGTCAACTAGAATCAACTAGAACAATTACAAAATGAAAATTTAACAGCTGAATACATAAAATATTATAAATTATCTAACAGCTGATTATACTCAACAGAAGTAATAATTCAAGAACTGACTAATAGATTCAAATAAATTATTGCAAATAGTTTAAAAATGTCAGTTATGAGGAAGGGAGTTAAGAAATGTGAAGAATGGAAACAGTACAACCAAGAAAACCAGAGTTCCAGAAAAGAGATAAAAAGAGTAAATAAACTAAATGCAATATGTAAAGAGTTAAAAGCTAGAGACAACCTAGAATCTAAGAAAGAGATGAGTATTTAAAGATGTACAGCACACCCCGCAGAAATAAAATCAAATGTACACCTAAACACATCTCACTGAAACTGCAGAGCATCATAGAAAAATGTAAAATACTAAAATGAACTGCCAGATTCTGCTTTCTCATTGACCTGGAAAAAGTTTACAAGGCTTCACTCTCATAGTCAAAACAAGAAAGAAACTTGAAAATATTAAAATCGGCAACTCTTAGATTTTTCAGAGAGTTGAGGTCACTGGGCAAATCACCACCCCCAAATCTAGAGACAGTCAAGTACAACAGAAAATCCCAGCTTATCCAAGTCAGAACCTGTTGCTGGAGCAATGAGGGAACACGTAAAAGGTAACTGACTACTTGCTAGAGATTAAGCATGAACCAGATTGAGAGAATAAGAATTTTTAGGGGCCCAGCCTTAAGATGACCCTCCCAAACTATAATAAGAGCTTACCTCCAGCAGCTCTACTAGGTCCTTAGGGTGAAGATCAAAGAAAAATCCTTTTCCTTTCAAATTTGAAATACACCCACAACACTCTGTTCTCCTTAACAAAGACCTGGCTTCGAAGAAAACTATTTTACCAGAGCCTGACTGACCTGGGAGAATAGATATATCCAACTCCAGACAATTCTAGCCTTCCTGTCTCACTTAAGAAGGGGAAGGAGCTCTTTTGAAGGTCACAGCCCATGGTGCCAGGCTCACAAAAAGATTTATATTTAATCATAACACTAGAACATGGTTCTCCTCCTCCAGTATTTTACCACTACATCAATAGGATTCCTGTACAATAACAAGGGATGACAGCTGAAAGAAATTGCAAGTCTCAGACCTTATTTAACAGAGTTTCCAGGAATGTCTAAAGACAACAGAGGAGACAAGGAAAGAAAAAAAAAAAAAGTGCATTAGAGGTAATTTTAGCCTTGGACGGAACCCCTATAGCAAACAAATACTGTTAGGTTCCTAGCCAGCTAAATATAAAAACTCATACTGAAGATTGATTTACCTCAGTTTCTTTCATTTGATATATAATTTGTAACTTTCAAAAAAGTTACAAGGCAGACAAAAGACAAAAATGAATGTTGTCTGTTGCAAGAAAAATGAAGAAACAGAACAATTATCTCAGTCAGATATGGTAGGGACTTTGGAATTATCAGATCATAAATTTATTTATTTATTTATTTATTTATTTATAAAGATTTTATTTATTTGACACAGAGAGAGAGAGAGATCACAAGTAGGCAGAGAGGCAGGCAGAGAGAGGTGGGGGAAGCAGTTTCCCTGCTGAGCAGAGAGCCCTATGTGGGGCTTGATCTCAGGACCCTGAGATCATGACCTGAGCTGAAGGCAGAGGCTTTAACCCACTGAGCCACCCAAGCACCCCAGAGATCAGAAATTTAAATTAACTATGATTAACATGCTCTAATAGAAAAAGTGGACAATATGCAAGAACAGGTGGGTAATGTAAACCGATAAGGAATGGAAGCTCTATGAAAAGCAAAATTGAAAAGCTCTATGAAAGCAAAATTCTCTGTAACAGAAATAAGTAATGTCTTTGATGGATTTAGTAGTATATTGGAATTAGGGAGCTTGAAGATATGTTAACAGAAATTTCCCAAGCTGAATGGCAAATGTAAAGAAGTAGGAAAAAATATTAAATAAAGATAGGATAATAACAAAAGGTATAACAGACTTGTAATGAGATGCAAGAAAAGAAAGCAGGAGAAATATTTGAAAGAAAAATGGCTGAGAATTTTCTAAATGACAGACACTAAATCATATCCAAAAGGCTCAGAGAACACAAAGCAACATAAATACAAAAAAAAAAAATCTATACTTTGGCTTATCATTTTCAAACTGTGGAAACCCAAACACAAAGGGAAAAACCTAGAGAGAACCCAGAGAAGTAAAAACACCTTACCTAGAACACCTTACCTAAGAATAGAGACAAGAATTACATCAGACTTCTCTTTTAAAAATGTGTAAGCAGGGTGACATCAACATTGTGGTGACTTGAGTTTGTTTTTTTTCTTTCCTCTTCAATTTACAATTAATCAGACATACATAGCTGATAAAAAGTGTCTCTACACAGTACACTAGGACACCCAAAAGATGCACCTAGCATCTGTTGGAACTCTTGCTCTCTTTGACAGACCACAGGATCTGGGAAAAGTGAAGGAAAAAAAAAAAAGGCAAAGAGACCTGAAGGAAAGAATTTTCTGTCTGCTCTATGTTTCTGACAAGGGGACCAAACATGATCTCTGAAACCTTACCACTTGGATTAATTGGCCCTCTTACCAGAATCCTTTGAGCTGAAAAGGCAGCCAGGAGAAACAATAACAACAAAGTAGCCTATAAAGGAACCCTCATTAGGCTATCAGCAGATTTCTCAGCAGAAACTTTACATGCCAGGAGAGAGTAGAATGACATATTCAAAATATTGAAAGATAAAAACTGTCAGCCCAAAATACCTATCTGGCAAAATTATCCTTCAGATACAAAGGAGAAATATGGCTGAGGGAGTTGACTATGACTAGACATGCCTTACAAAAATGTTGAAAAAATCCTCCTCAAGACTAAAGAAAAAGACAAAAATATATAAAACTCTGATTAAGGTGATTAACAGATAGAATTAGAAAACTAACTTTTTTTTTTAAACAATAATATATTTAACTCTTAATTCGAGCATAAAGGTTAAAGGAAAAGGACATTAAAACTAATTATATCTTGGAACACTGAAAAAATAAAATAAAATAAATTAATTAAAAAATAATTATACCTACTACAATTTGGTAACAAAATCACAGCATAAAAAAGAGATAATTTATGACATCAAAAATAGAAAAAGAGTATAGTAAAAAAATTGCTAACAGCAAAAAAAGCACTATTTTATCTATGAGACGTTTTATTTAAATCTCATAGTAACCATAAAGAAGAAATCTAGAGCAAAGAAATGAAAGGTAAAAAAAAGAGGGGACTAACAAATCACCATGGAAAACCACCAACTTACAAAGGTAGACGGAAACAGAAGGAAAACGAAACAATGGAGAGAGATAACCAGAAGGAAAAAAAAAATGGCAGTAGTAAATTCTTATATATCAGTATTCCCAAAATGAAATGGATTGAATTCACCAATCAAATGTAGAGTGGCTGGATGGATAAAAAATATGAGAATGAACTACATGTTGTTCACAGGAGATTCACCTCAGCTTTAAAGACATACACAGTTTCAGGGTGCCTCGGTGGCTCAGTGGGTTAAAGCCTCTGACTTCAGCTCAGGTCATGATATCAGGGTCCTGGGATGGAGCCCTGCATCAGGGGTTCCTACTCTGCTCAGACTCAGCAGAGAACCTGCTTCCTCCTCTCTCTCTGCCTTCCTCTCTGCCTACATTTGATTTCTCTGTCAAATAAATAAGTAAAATTTTTTAAAAAAGACATGAACAACACAACAAAAAAAGACACATATAGTTTCAAAGTGAAAAGATGGAAAATATTCCCTAAGCAAATGGAAGCTACAAGAAGGTAACTATAGCCACAGTTATATCAGACAAAATAATCTTCAAGCCAGAAAGGGTAAAAGGAGAAGAAAAAGGTCATAATATAATGATAAAGAGGTGAATATATCAAGAAGGTATAATAATTATGTATATATACACAATTATTTTATATATATATCATATATATGTATATGATATATATACATTCTCAACATAAGAGGCCCCAAATTTACAGATATTAACAAATCTTAAGGGAGAAATAGACAATAATACACTAATAGTAGGGGACTTTAAAATTGCTATCAGCAATAGATGGATCATCTAGACAGAAAATCAACAAGGAAATGTTGGAATTGAGCCACACTTTAGAACAAGTGTATTTAGTGGCTATGTAAAGAATATTCCATCCAAGAGCAGAATACACACACAATGGTAGGAAATTAGAAATCAACAATAGGAAAATAAAAGATTTACAAATATATGGAAATTAAACAGCACACTTTATTTTTTTCCCCAAATACTTTTATTTTATTTTTTCATTGTTACAAGATTAATTGTTCATGCACCACACCCAGTGCTCCATGCAATAAGTTCCCTCCTTAATACCCATCACCAGGCTTGCCCAAACCCCCATTCCCTCCCCTTCAAAACCCTCAGTTTGTTGCTCAGAGTCCACAGTCTCTCATGGTTCATCTCCCCCTCCAATTTCCCTCCATTTGCCCTTCCTTTCCTTCTCACAATGCCTTCCTTCCTTATGCTCCACACGTAAATGAGACCATAATTGACTCTCTCCACTTGACTTATTTCACTCCATATAATCTCTTCCAGTCCTGTCCATGTTGATACAAAAGTTGGGTATTCATCCTTTCTGATGGAGGCATAATTCCACTGTATATATGTACCATATCTTCTTTATCCATTCATCTGTTGAAGGGCATCTTGACTCTTTCCAGTTTGGCAATTGTGGCCATTGCTGCTATGAACATTGGGGTACATGTGGCCCTTCTTTGTGCTAAACAGCACACTTTAAACAATGATTGGATCAAACAAGAAATAAAAAAGAGATAAAAATTGTTTCAAAACAAATTAAAATTAAAACACAACATATCAGATTTTATGGGATGTAACAAAAGCATTTCTAAGAGGAAAATTAGCAATAAATGCATTGATTAAGAAATCAGAAGGATTGGGGCAACTGGGTGGCTCAGTTGGTTAAGTGGCTGCCCTGGGCTCAGGTCATGATCCCAGGATCCCAGGATCAAGCCTCTCATCAGGCTCCTTGCTTAGTGGAGAGCCTGCTTCCCCCTCTTCCTCCATCTGCTGTTCTGCCTATTTGTGCTCTCTCTCTATCTCTCTGTCAAATAAATAAATAAAATCTTAAAAAAAAAAAAAGAAATCAGAAGGATTTCAAGAAAACAGCCTAATTTTACACATCAAGGTACTAGGAAAATAAGAACAAGTTAAGCCCAAAGTTAGCAGAAGGAAGGAAATAACTTCGATCAGACTGGAAATAAATGCAACAAAGGCCAGAAAAACAATAGAAAAGATCAACAAAACTAAGCACTGTTTCTTTGAAAAACAAACAAAATTGGACAACTTTTAGTTAGACTGAGAAAAAAAGAGAGAAGACTCGATTCGAAAAGTTATAAATGAAAAAGGAGATGTTACAACTGATATTACAGAAATAAACAGAATGATAAGAGACTACTACAAACAATTATATGTCAACAAGTTATGTAACCTAAGAAAAATGAATACATATTTAGGAACACACACCTACCAAGACTAAATGAGGAAGAAATAGAAAATCTGATCAGACCAATTGAACCAGTAATTAAAAAAAAAAAAAATCCCAACATCGAAAACTCTAGGACCAGATGGTTTCACTGGAGAACCCCATCAAATATTAAAAAATAATTAATATTAATCCTTCTCAAAGTCTTCTAAAATATTGAAGAGGAGGGAACACTTTTAAACTCATTCACTGAAGTCACATTATCTTGATACCAAAACTAGAGCAGGATACTATAAGAAAACTGTAGACCAATATCTGATGAGTATAAATGCAAAAATTGTCAGCAAAATATTAGCAAACCAATTTCAAGCACATATTAAAAGGATTATACACCATGACCAAGTGGGTTTTTTCCTGGGTTGCAGGAATGGTTAAACATATGAACATCAATAAATGTAATACATCACATCAATAAAATGAACGATAAAAAATCACATAATCATCTGAGAAGATACAGAAAAAAAAGCATTCATTTGGGAAAAATACATCTTTTCATGATTAAAAAACCCTTAATAGATTGTATAGAAGGAGCACATCTCAACATAATAAAGGCCACATATGACAAACCCATGGCCAAAATTATATTCAATGGAGAAAAATAGAAAGTGTTTTCTTTACAATTAAGAACAAAACGGGGCACCTGGGTTGCTCAGTTGGTTGATCATCTGTCTTTGGCTCAGGTCATGATCTCAGGGTCCTGAGATTAAGCCCCACATTGGGCTCTCTGCTCAGTGGGAAGCCTGCTTCTCCCTCTCCCACTCCTCCTGCTTGTATTCCCTCTCTTGCTGTGTCTCCCTCTGTCAAATAAATAAATAAAATCTTTAAAACAAAAAAACAAAAAAACAAGACAAGGGTGCCCACTCTTGTGACTCCTATTCAATATAGTAGTGAAAGTCCCAACAAGACAAAGAAATAAAATGCATGTATAAATGCATAAAAAGTATGAAGGAAGAAGTACAATTTTCACCATTTGCTTATAATTGGAGCCTATTATAGAAAATCCCAAAGAATTAGTCAAAAGAACTGTTGGAATTAATCAACAAGTTTAGTAAAGTGTGAGGACACACAAACACAAAAACTGAAGAAACACATGCAGAACAATGAAATTGGACCCCTATCTCACACCATTCACAAAATGTAACTTGAAATAGATTAAAGACTTGAATGTGATAGCTGAGAAACAAAACAAAACATCAAACTAGAATTTTGCAACCAGAGGTTATTCTCATATATGAAAGAAACATAAAGATCTCCTTAAAAAATAGCAAAAAATTGAGGGAATTTGTTGCCAGCAGAATTCTTTTACAAGGAGTATTAAAAGAAGCTCTTCTTAGAAAAGAAAAATAGTATATAGGTGAGAAGTTTGACATTATATATTAAAAGAATATTGGATTTATAGGATATAGTTGAATCGAATGGCATTCTCATTCAATTAAACCTAATTTATACTCATGATATACTTCATCTAACAACAATAAATACATATTCTCATGCTCACCAAGATAGCCCATATTCTGGCCATTAAAAATAACAACAAGAGAACTTTAACAAACTTAAAAGAATAGAATTTGTAGAAGTACTCAGACCACAGTGGAATTAAACTAGAAATCAATAACAGAAAGATGACTGGAAATTCCCCAAACATTTACATTTATAAATAATAGCACATGGGTCAAGCAGGAACTATCAAAGATCATTTAAAAATATTTAGAACTTAATGAAAATGAAAATAGAATAGACTAAAATCTGTGGGATGCAGTGAAAGTAATGCTTAGAGGGAAATTTATAGCATAGTTACATATACTAGAAAAAAGAAAGATCTAAAATCAATAAGCTTTCACCTTGAGAAACTAGACGAAATATAGCAAACTAATACAAAATAAGCATAAGAAAGAAAATAACACACACTAGGCAAGGTATTAGTAAAATTAAAAATAATAATAGAGAAGAGCATCAAAATAAAAATTAGTTCTTAAAAAAACAATAAAATTGATAAACTTCTTATCAGCCTAACCAATTAAAAAAGAGAGAAGACAAAAATTACTAATACTCCCACTGGGAGAGGGGCTATCACTACTGATGTCACTGACTTTCAAATGACAATAAAAATTGAACATTTGAAAATTAATTAATAAAATCTATCAAACAGGATGAAGAAGAAAAATCATATGAGCACACGAACAGATACAGAAAAAGCATTTGACAAAGTCCAGCATCAATTCATGATAAAAAGTTCTTAGTAAACTAGAAATAGACAATAAATTCCTCAACTTGATAAAAAAAAATCTACAAAATCCTTATTGCTAGCATCATACTTAACGATAGAAAACTAGATTTTTTTTTTCTAAAGGATCAGGAATAAGGCAAGATATTCCCTCTTGTAACCCTTATTCTTCATTGTATCAGAAGTGTTAGCTGATATAATAAGAAAAGAAAGAAAATATAATTTATACAGATTTGGAAGAAAGAAATAAAATGGTCTTTGTTGACAGACCACATGGTTGTCTATGTAGAAAATCTGAAAGAATCATCAATGACAATAACAACAACACCTAGAACCAAAAGCAACCACAGTAAGGTTAAAAGCTAAAAGGTTAATATATAAAAATCAATTGCTATCTTATATATACTAGCAATGTGCAATTGGAATTTGAAATGAAAAATACACCATTTACATTAGCACCAAAAAGTGAAACATTTAGGTATAAATCTAACAGAATATGTGTAAGATCTATATGAGGAACACTACACAACTCTAAAAATCTGAATAAAGAAACCAAAGAAGAACTATGTAAATAAAGAGATAGTTCAAGTTCATTGATAAGAAGACTCAAAGTTGTTTAGTTGTCTGTTCCTCCCAACTTGAGCTATAAATTCAACACAATGCCAATCAAAATGCCAGAAAGTTATTTTGTGAATGTTGACAAACTAAATCTAAACATTATACATACATGCAGACCCTGAATAACTAACATAATATTGAAGGAGAAGAACAAAAAATGAAGGGCATAATCTAAAGACTTACTATAAAGCTTAAGTAATTAAGACAGTGTGTTACTAGTGAGAGAATCAACAAATAGATCAATAGAACAGAATGGAAAGCTCAGAATTAGACTCAAACAAATATGCTCAATGAATCTTTGACAAAGGAACAAGGCATTCCAATAGAGAAATAAGTCTTTTAAGAAAAATGCTAAAACAACAGGATATATTTGTACAAAAACAAATCATCTAAGCACTGACCTAAAATTTCTCAAAAAATTAATTAAAAATAGATTATAAATGTAAATGTAAAATGCAAAATTAAGAAAAATATTGAAGATAGCATATAAGAAAACCTGGGTATTCTTGACTTTAGCAATGATTTTTAGATTCAACCAAAATATTATATACTGAAGAAAAAGAAAATAGTAAGTTGGAATTAATTATAAATAAAATCTTCTACTCTGCAAAAGTCACTGCCAATGGAATGAAAGGACAAGTTCTGGACATGGTAAAAAAATATGCAAAATATATATCTGATAAAGGTTCTTTTTTTAAGATTATGTTTATTTATTTGAGAGAGAGATAGAGCATTAATCAGAAGGGGGAGCAAAAGGAGAGGAAAAAACAGACTCTGTACTGAGAAGGGATCCTGACTTGGGGCTTGATCCCAGAACCCTGAGATCATGATCTGAGCTGAAAAGCAGATATTTAACTGCCTGAGCAACCCAGACACCCCTCTAATAAGGGTCTTATATCTACAATAGCAAAACAAATAGACAAAACCTTTTAGAATGCATCAACAAGAAAACCTAATTAAAAAATGACAAAAGATCTAAACAGCCATTTCACCAAAGAACAGGGATAGATTGTAAGTAAACATAAAAACAGGCTAAATTACACATGCCATTAGAAAATTACAAATTATAACAAAATTTGTAATGACTGCACATCTATTAAGATGCCTGAATCCAAAACACTGACATAACGAAATGCTTGAAAGGATGTGGAGCCACAGAAACTCTCATCATTACTGATGGGACTGCAAAATGATCCAGCCACTTTGGAAGAAAATTCGGCAGTCTTTTATAAACCTAAACAGTCTAAATACTATTATGCACTGAATTGCACACTTCCCCCCAAATTACGTTGAATTCTGAACCCTCAGTGCCTCAAAATGTGGCCTTACTATGAAATACGCTGTTTATAAAGATAATAAAGTTAAAATGAGGTCATCAAATTGGTACCTAATGCAGTATGACTAGTGTCTTTATAAAAGGGGGAAATTTGGACCCCTTTCAGAGGGTCCAATACACATTTCAGAATAATGTGTATTCAGAGACAGAATACACATTAAAAGGACAGTGAAGTTGGAGCGTTGGAGTGATGCCTTTATAAGCCAAAGAGTACTGAAGATTACTGGCAAACCGCTAGAAATTCAAAAGAGGCAACAAAGGATCCTTCTGAAGTGTTCAGAGAGTACGGCCTTCCCCACACCATGACTTTAGGCTTGGAGCTACCAGAATTGTGTAATAATAAATTTCTATTGTCCTGAATCATCCAGTTTGTTGTAGTTTGTTATAGCAGAAAATAATACAGTATAAGTTCGAACATTCATACTCCTGTTTTTCAAAATGAGTTGAGAACGTATGTCCACACAAACCTGCACATGAATATTCCTTACCACTTTATTAGTGATTACCAAAAGTAGAAGCAACCAAGATACATTTCAATAGGTGAATGGATAAATAAACTATTCATACAATGGAGTACTGTTCAATGATAAAAAGAAAAGAGCTATCATCAGAGAAATATAAATCAAAACCACAGTGAGATACCACCTCACACCAGTCGAATTGGCTAAAATTAGTAAGTCAGGAAACAACAGATGTTGGCGAGGATGCGGAGTAAGGGGAACCCCCCTACTGTTGGTGGGAATACAAGCTGGTACAGCCACTCTGGAAAACAGTATGGAGGTTCCTCAAAAAGTTGAAAATAGAGCTACCCTACGACCTAGCAATCGCACTACTGGGTATTTACCCTAAAGATACAAATGTCGTGATCTGAAGGGGCACCTGCATCTAAATGTTTATAGCAGCAATGTCCACAATAGCCAAACTATGGAAAGAACCTAGATGTCCATCAACGGATGAATGGATAAAGAGGAGGTGGTATATATATACAATGGGATACTATGCAGCCATCAAGAGAAACAAAATTTGGCCATTTGCAAAGACATGGATGGAACTGGAGGGTATTATGCTAAGCGAAGTAAGTCAGTCAGAGAAACAAAAGTATCACATGATCTCTCTGATATGAAGAATTTGAGAGGCAAGGTTGAGGGCAAGGTGAGGGTTTGTGAGGAGGTAGGGGAGAGAAATGAAACAGGAAGGGATGGGGAGGGAGACAAACCATAAGAGACTCCTAGACTCACGAAACGAACTAATGGTGACTGGGAAGTTGGGGGGGTAGGGATAGGGTGGCTGGGTTATGGACATTGGGGAGGGTATGTGCTATGGTAAGTGCTGTGAAATGTGTAAGCCTGACGATCAACAGACATGTACCCTGGGGCAAATAATACATTATATGTTAATAAAAAAAATGAGCTATCAAGCCATGAGAAGACACAGAAGAACTTTAAATGCATATTGTTATGTGAGATAAGCCAGTCTGAAAAGGCTTCAGACTGTATGATTCCAACTATTTGGCATTCTGGAAAATGAAAAAAATATAAGCAGTAAAAAGATCAGCGGTTGCCCAGGGTTCAAGTGGAAGGGAGAAAAAGATGAATTAGTGGAGCACAGGGGATTTGGGGGCGGTGAAACTGTTTTGTATGATACTTTAATGATAGATACACGAAATTATGCATTTGTCAAAACCCATAGAACAGCACCATATAGATAGTAATTTCTAATATAAACTATAGACTACATTAATAATAATGTATCAACATTATTTGACCAATCATAACAAATTTAGAACACGAATGCAAAATGTTAATAAGAGGGGAAATTGTGGGGTAGAGGAATAGTATATGATTCTGTGTCTACTTTCTTCTCAATTGCTATGTAAACCACTGTTTACAGCGTTCTAGGGTCACCCTGGTGGCTCAGTTGGTTAAGCCTCAGACTCTTGGTTTTGGCTCAGGTCATGATCTCGGGGTTCTGGGATCAAGCCCTGCATGGGGCTCTGTACTCATTGTGGAATCTGCTTATCCCTCTCCCTCCCTCTCTGTGCCTCCCTCCACTCACACACTCTCTCTCTAAAATAAATAAATAAATGGAATCCTTACACCTACAACTGCTCTAAAAATAAAATCTGCTTATTTTAAAAATAAACCAAAAAAAGCTGTCAGAGAGAAAATATAAATTACATAAAAATTGGGTTGGCCTCGGGCACCTGGGTGGCTCAGTCATTAAGTGTCTGCCTTCAGCCCGGGTCAGATCCCGGGGGCCTGGGATCGAGCCCCTCATCAGGCTCTCTGCTCTGCAGGAAGCCTGTTTCTCCCGCTACCATTCCTTCTGCTTGTGTTCCCTCTCTCGCTGTGTTTCTCTCTGTCAGATAAATAAAATCTTTGAAAAAAAAAATTGGGTTGGCCTCAAGCTGCTCTTTAGCACAATAGATGAGAATGATCCTTGAAAATATTCAGGAAAACATCATCCCCAAATTCTCTATTCATTAAAATAGAATTCAAGAGCAAGGCTAAGTAAAGATGAAAAGACTCTAGGTTTACCTCACATAGACCCTTCCTGAAAGAATTACTAAAAGATATATTTCTTTTTTTTTTCTTAAAGATTTTATTTATTTATTTGACAGAGAGAGAGAGAGTTCACAAGCTGTCAGGAAGGCAGACAGAGAGAGAGGAGGAAGCAGGCTCCCTGCTGAGCAGAGAGCCCGATGTGGGGCTCGATCCCAGAACCCTGAGATCATGAACTGAACCGAAGGCAGAGGCTTTAACTCACTGAGCCACTCAGGAGCCCCTAAAAGATATATTTCAATCAGAAGTGAATTGAACCCAGTAGGCAGGAGTGGGATGCATGGAGAAATGCTCCTAAATATTAGAAACTCTCTAAATCAAAAGTCTTAATGTTTCAAGCTTGTTTTCTTGACATAACAGTAGGAGTCATTTTGTTTTTGTTCTTGTTCTTTGAAAGTAACAAAACCAGTGCTTCATTATTAAAAAAAAACAACAAAACACCAAGTTTCACATGTCTAGAATATATTGGTTTTTGGATGTGTGAATATAAAAACTTGATAAACTAGTCATTAGTTTTCTATATGACTAGATACTATAAAGTTTATTTTAAACTTCTGTGAAAGGTAGAAACTATCCAGGGCATTTTATTTGAGCGGTTTTATAAAGCCCAACACTGGTATCTCATCTTGTGTTAAATACCAGTTGCATTTGATTTAATCCAGAACAGGGAGACATATAACTGGGAAAATATCACTCAAATGCATGTGTTCATTCATACAGTGTCACATCATGCCTGCAATCTATGTTCCTACTGGCTCAATGTAACAAACTAGGGATGGTTCCTAATGATAGCAGACAAGGTACTCAACTTGGGTCAACTGGGCAGCGTGATGACTCATTTTCTTTGGTACAGCAAAAGACTTGTCAAGAATAAACAGAAGGCAGTCATAAAGAGGCTTCTTCACAGATGTGCTTGCATATGGGTTGAACAGCACACATTTAAAATACTTTAATTATTATCTAGCACAGCAAATTAATTGCTCTGCAGCCATGAGGACACCTTGGAGGCAGAAAATACATGGTGAGTTGTCACAGGGTTTTGCAGTCCCCTCCAGTGCTTCACTAATGAAGATGCTGCCACAGGTATCCCTATAAATCTGCACTTCCTAGGGCTTACTTCAAAATAAGCTCTGGTTTGAAAACTATCATATGCTCATGGGCCAGGGATTTGTTTTTAATCTAATTTATTTTCAACCAATTTGGCCACTGGAAGCACACATTATCGAGATTTATTTTCAAATTATGAATGAGGAGGCACTATAAATTATCTTTTAAAGGTCTAGGAAGAAAGAAAATCAGGAACAAAAACAGGAGAAAAAGAAGAAGAAAAAGTGCAATGGGTTTTAAAGAGGTCACCTGTTTGGAGACACGATTAGTTCTGGTTCCCCAATTAAGTCTGTAAAGGTTCCCTGGAAACTTATCTGGATTTCTTCCTACTCAGTCTTTGTATGACATGTCATGAATGAATAATACCAACTCCCCTACCCATTCCATAGCATGGAATTAGTAATCAAAGAAAAACACTCCCAAAGTACACAGCATCATATGAATATTATCATCATAATTATCTTGTTAATTCATGTATGTGATCAAGTTTTCCAGGGGTTTTGTAGCAGTGAAAACCATAATTTTTCATTAACTGATTTTAGTGGGTGTCTTCCCATCATTTGCACAGTGGCTCACACACAAATACCAACACACAACACACATAAGAACATATGCACTAGCCTCAGACTCTCATCAGCTGCTGACCCTAGCTTGCTCCGCAGAGAGAGTTGGGGTTAGAAGGCTAGAAGGGAGAATTTTCTTTAACAAATCAAATGGGAAAATGTGGAATTGGAAAGTAACTGTACAACAAGCAGAAGATAAGTCATAGAATAAAAGAAGCTGCAAAGCTGATGGTACCCAGTAAAGAATTGCTTGTCTCCTTCACTTCAAAATCAGCAAGGTTTTACAGAGTAGAAGTCATGACTCAAAAGACAGAAAAATTATCCTATACTGACTTATTCCTGGCCTTCAAAGGTTCAGAAAAACGCAACTATACCAGACCTCAGCAAAAGTACTTAGGAAGCTGACTATGGCAGTGAGTAGTGGTGGATGCAGAATTTCTGCTGAGTATGGGTTTGGGTGTTGGGGAATGGAGATGTGGGGTAGGTCTTTGGCAGTAGGAGTTGAAACAGCTTTTATTATAATGTTATATAAGATTTAGAAAATATTATTGAAGAATCTACGTTAAAGAAAAGATACACCTCAAAATCTGAGAGTATATATATGTGGGGGAAAGGGGCTTTAGAGGATGGACAGAACATTGCCTCTGACATGATCAGGGCCTTGGAATCCCACAGAACCATAACCATTATCCTGTAGTTTGAGTGTTTTGCTTTAATCAAAATGGTTAAAGAAGACAATTTAGGTGATACAAATGTTGATGCTTCATGAAGTGGACAGTTTCCACTCACGGAACTGGGAGGCAGGGGGAGAGCGTGGCAAGCTTTTCGACAGGAAAGAATAATGAATAAGGAAAAGATAAATGGAAAATGAATAAGACACAAGGAAGAGAAAAACAGAAAATAAATAAGGAACAAGGAAATAGGTATGAAGCTGAGGGTTGGCTTGGCCTTCTGGCATTGGCTGATGGGATATACCGTGTATGTGTATGTCCCTGGGGAGTAGCCCTTAAAGCTGACTGATCAACAGCAAGAGAGAAAGCCTTACATCAGGTCCACATGGCAGAGCTGAAGCCACCCCTGTGACACATCAACCAAAATAGACCCTGGCTTGACTTCTTCCCTGTTCTGCCCTCCCAGTCCCTCAAGAGTTTCTCCCTCAAAAATTTCCCCGGTAAATCACTTGCACAAGGATTGCCTTTCTGAGCATCTCCTTCTGGACATCTGAACAAGATAGAGGGGACATGGCTCTATTTCTCTCCTTGGAGCCTCTATTATTCCATGCAGGGGATTTTCTAACCACATCCAAGATCTGGATTAGTTCTGGTTCCCCAATTAAGTCTGTAAAGGTTCCCTTCCCCTTACAGACGAGCTAGGCACACTGGTTTCATCTGTGGGACTGGCATTAGTCAGGGTCTGTAAGGGTAATCTTTATGAGTCAACTTGGCTGGACCACAGTATACAGATATGTGGTCAAATGTTACTTATGAATGTTTTCATGAGGGCATTTTAGGTGAGATTAAGATTTAAATTGAAGGACTTGAGTCAAGCAGATTGCTGTCTCCAATGTGGGTTGGGCCTCACCCGATCAGTTGAAGCCCTAAATAGAACAAAGACTGACCTTCCTAAAGCAAGAGGAAATTCTGCCTGCAGCCTGCCTTTGGACTTGAACTACCAACATTTGTTCTTCCCTGGTCTACAAATTGCCAAACTGCTTTGCAGATTTTAGGCTCTGGATTTTGGATTTCTGTATTTCCAAAGAGCTGAGGCACCTAATACACAGTCAATAACTTTGAAATTAGTGATGCTTCATGGATTCTTTTCACAAGGAAAGACATTATTAATGGGCAACACAAACAATACTTTCTACTAGACAATGTAATCTGACCTTCTGTAGAGAATGCTTTATTTTGTGTTTTAAATATTTTGAAGAATGCTAGAAAATAAGAAATCAGCAGCCATGGGTCTGGTTGTCTGGGAAATTCATGAGGGTTAAATATGAGTTTATACCTATAGGTATTTATCTTCTTAACTATGAGATTTGCTTTTCAAATATTTTTGGGGACTTATTCTTCCAGAGCTCTCTTAAATATCTTAACACCTCAGAGATATCAGAATATAAGATTCCTCTTCTTAGGGCTTCCCTACAAATGTTAGTAAATTGGGGAAATCTTCCTTAGCCTTATCGCTTCTTCTCAACATCTTCCAAAACCCATTACCTTCTGCAAGTCCCTAGAGCCAGATTCCACCCTGGGAATGTCCACCACAGGCAGAACACAGATTAAAGGAAATTATGAGCTTCTGTCCCTGCAAGGATTTCCTTGTCTCATATTCAGTTATGCAGAATCATTCATTTTACATCATTGGAGTTTATCTTAAAACATAGGCAAATAAACATATCAATAAGAGTTAAAGTTCTAACGCTGTTGACTTCCACTCCATACCACACTTCCCACATACAAATACTGTCATTCAGTTTTCTTGAGTAGGATTGATAAAATCTTTGAATTACAATATTTGAAATGTCACTAAATATCACTAAGCTTGACTCCTTCATTTAAAAATGAGGCTCAGAAGCGTTCCCTGACTTTTCAAAGTTACCCAACTAATAAGTGGAAACACCAGAAGAGAACACTGAACTAAAGTGACTGTCTTTCCCAGAAAAATGTACTTATTTTTATAAATTTCTGACTTTACTGAGGTATAGTTGATAAATAATAGGAAATTCCACTATCATAATCTATCAGAAAGTCAACTATGCTTGTCTACTTTTTTTTTTTTTTTAAGATTTCATTTACTTATTTGTAAGAGAGAGAGAGAGCACATGCAGGGGGAGCGGCAGGCAGAGGGAGAAGCAGGTTCCCTGCTGAGCAAGGAGCTGGATGCAGGACTTGATCCCAGGACCATGAGATCAGGATCTGAGCTGAAGGCAGCCGCTTAACCCACTGAGCCACCCAGGTGCCCCCTATATGCTTTCGTTTTAAGTGTGTTCTATTCTTCCATGAAAAAATAATTATCTTCCATGGAATAATGGGCACATTCTAGGCCTCCCATTCACATCTGCGACCGCTTTCCATGACAACCATAATGAACCTTCATGCCTCCATTTGGTGTTTTTTAGTAGAAATAAAGCTCCACAGATCAAAAATTTTCTCAAAGGGTTCACTTTCCATGATTTAAACACACACACACACACACACACACACACACACACACACACACACACAATCTCTGGCAATTAAGAGACTTTTAAAGTGAAATTATATGAAGATAAGCATTGTGGCAAATTAACTGTTTATAGATACTTAGCAAATTGCCATTTCAATTTCCTTCAGTTTCAAATACACAGTCACCCACCCAATGTACACACAGAAATGGTGGTGATCACATCCTATTTCAGTATTTTGGATGGTCTTCTTCTTTAAGAATTGCTAAATCTGGGGCGCCTGGGTGGCTCAGTGGGTTAAAGCCTCTGCCTTCGGCTCAGGTCATGATCTCAGGGTCCTGGGATCGAGCCCCACATTGGGCTCTCTGCTCTGTTTTCCCCTCTCTCTCTGCCTGCCTCTCTGCCTACATGTGATCTCTCTCTCTCTCTCTCTGTCAAATAAATAAATAAAATCTTAAAAAAAAAAAGAATTGCTAAATCTTTGAAGAAAGAGTGAAGAATTTATCTCACTGTTTTGTTTTCCAGACAAATTCCTCTGTCTGATCTCTTAGGTGCTGAGGTGACAGCCACCCAAGAAATACATAGATGAAAGATTGATTAGCTATAGAGACTGCTCCCCAGAGTGAATTAGGCAGCTAAAGAAACTGAACTAGACAGAATCCATGATGAATGTTGGACATTAAAAATATTCATATCTCTTTTCTGGCTGATAAATCTAAAAAAACTATCCACAGGAAAAAAAAGTGCAAAGATTAAAAAAATAATAATGTCTTAAGAATGTAAATTTACATGAAGATAAATATTACCATGAAACTAAATGTATTAATTCCTTGTCATTCTTTCATATCCCCTGACATTTTTTTTAGGGGGACTTGACAACAACCTCCTCAGCCCCCAGGTATCACAGACAATAATGGGAAGGGATCTTATTATGTGGTACTCACATGGAAACTCTGTTTGGTGAATATCAATTTTCTTTCACAGGATGGAAGAAAAAATTTAGGCAGAAAGGTGCTTTAATTTGATTAACAAAACCTGCGTTGTGGGTATTATGCATTCCAACCAGACCTACCTAAAGCTGTGTTAGACCTGACAAGTGGATCTTTTGAACTTTGAAAAATCATAGTTTAAGGAGATTTAAAAATTACCGTTCTCTACATGGCAGAGATGCACCCATACCAGATGAGTCTTGGGCAATCAAGGGTCCCAAACTCATCTGTTCCTAGCTAAAACTTAACCTGATTTTATCATCTACAGTCTATTTGGCGAAAAAAGGGTGCGGCCATTAATTTGATGTTTGCTTCTGAAACCCAATGGTTTATTCTAACAGAACACATAGTTTGGCTATTTCTTATGTATTTTCTATAGGTCTAGACAATAAAGACATGAATAAAACCTAGGGCTACTAAGTAGCAATTCTAACCTGTCTCCATACCAGCTACAAAAGGCAAACACAACAGCATGCTACATCTGAAAGGGAACTTTTAGAAAGTATTGTATTAACAGAAGAAAATGATCAAAAAGCTCATCTGAGTAAATTTTCAACTTTCTCCAAGTACTTGTGTATTTATTCAAACTGACACCTCATTAAATTATCCCATTAATTGAATTCTTTAAGGTTAAATAGGATAGACCTAAGAAAAGAAGCACATGTGGTATTTTCCTAAGGATCGTCATTATTAAGCCAATATTTTTACTGAAAAGAATTTAATTTAAAGAAACAGAGCTTGGTTTATCTTAATAATTTTGTGTTATCGAGAATCATAAAATAGTGTAAGTAATAAATATGCATTTAAAGAAGCCAACTTCATTAATAGACATGTTTTCCTTAAGTCCTTCATAGTAGACAGTCAGTACATATTTTTTGAATGTTAATATATGTGACTATTTTTACCATTAAGACTTCTGCTATGTGGTTGGGAGGCATATTTCACAAGCTATATAAAATATTGTCAAACGAGGGGGAAAAATTGACTTGGGAGAGCAGAAATGAATGTGCATTCCTAGCCAGAGGATGTAATATAGGCCCCATGGATAAGATATAATTTGAGTTGGGCTAGAACCCTCAGGTTACAATTGAAATAGCTATTAAGAAATGAAGGGAAATCAGAGAATATCCTGTAAATTAAGATATGAAAATATATTTCAAATTGATTCACTTATAAGTATGAATGCTTAGAAATAATGGTTTAATTAAAAATGCTTCCTAGAAATTCACACACTGCCATGTATATACAAACACATTAAATTGCATCTGCGAAATGTAGAAGAATAATATCGTTCTGTAGCTTTCCTCTGAATACACATTCATTTTTCTACAAGTAATGCCCTGAATGAATGTAAATAAATGACACTTTCTTCCATATGCTAATTTGAGCATTCACAGAAAAGGGAAAGAAAATTAAATGGTATGGAACCAGTGCCAATGAATTTCTATTGTGGTTCCCTTTTCAGTGGATGGCTGACTGTCCTCTCAGCAGCCACTCTAGGCTGAGGATACTAATCCTCTAAACACCTGCATTTTTCACATTTAAGTTAACTGACAGATCTAAATTTGAAAATTATTATTCCTGAACAGAGAAAATATTATTTCTCTACTTGAAAAGCTAAAGATTTTTTTTTAAAGATAAGGTATGTGGATACTGTCCTTTCAACTGCCCTTAAATTTGATGCCGACGCTCTATTTACCTAATAAATAAAATGTATTTATTTAGTGGCTGAGCTGATGGTCCCTGAATCACAGATAAAGTAGATGATAACCTGTGCGAACATCATTATCGAGACAGCCCCAGTTACAGCACCAGCTGGGCTGAATCACAAATAAAACCTTCTGAATTTAGAGGATCCCAACTACCCCTGACAAAACACACTAACGTCTTCAATTCAGTGTACTATTCATGATCCCTGCCATGTGCCTGAACCTTGCAAATTCTGGGACCAAGGAAATGTTAAAACACAGGACTGGCGCATGTCACATTTATAGAGAAATGGTGAACTTAGGAAGGAAATGTGTATCTTCTGTCACTCTGTCCTTCACCACACACACAGGGCATCTGTTAAGTATAGAAATGGTGCTTGCTACAATCATGCAACATAATGTATATATATACATAGATATGTATATATTATCTACCTTAAATATGTATTGTATCTTAAATGTATGTGTGTGTGTGTACACACACCTCCTCACCTGCTAATATTCCCCTGGACCCTGCTGCCCTCCAAAACCTAAGCTTCAGATAAGCTGAATAGCATGTACTTCTTGAAAGTGCAAAGTGTTCTATGTGTTCTGGCTTTGGCCTGAGCTGCTTTTAGTAGGGGCAGCAGGAGAGTCAGAAGCAACAGTCGTGTTTATTGAGACGCCTCTCCACTCTCCCTGCTTCACTCGGGTAACTGCTACTCTAATCTTCAGATTCCACTGAGATATAGGTTTTATTTTTGTCGGATGTGATTCTCACCCAGAAGCAGTTCAGCATCCCTAATGGGGCATGTGAAAATTCAAGGGTACATTATTTCTTGGCCCAATGATTGGGAAATGCTACTACCACTTAGTAAGCACAGAGCAGAGCTGCTAAATGCATTGTACTGTCCTGTATAGCAAAGAACAGCCTCTGGAAGTGGCCATTCCACAGAAGGACCAGCATCATTCAGACCTCTCTGGGGCTAAGACATCAAAATGAATTTATCCAGATATGCTTTCTTCCTGGCATACAGTAGACTTTCACTAAATGTACGCAGAATAACCAAGTGAATGGAGGTACTTCCTGGTCAATCTGACCCTTCATAATGTGCTAGGTGTCCTCCACTCTACTCTACAGGCACCAGCTGCAAGGGCAGTTAACTGTTTATTGTTTTTGTTGTTTTAAGCAAGGATCCTGGGGTATCTATAGCATTTCTTTTTTTTTTTTTTTTAAGTGGTCCAAAAAGGATGATAGAAGAACAAATATTTCTCCTGCCTTCCTCCCATTTACTTATTTAGAGAGACTTCAGAGGAAAAGAAGATGCACTTAGAGATGCATGTACTTTGTACCTTAAATTCAGAAATGTTTCTTCAGCACTAATTCTGAGATGCTTTTCCTAAGTACCTAGGAGAGTCAATGATAAAGCAGATACCATTTGAGATTGGTATTTACACATCTTGCTTGATTGCTGGGGACCATGGAGAGCCAAATATCATTTCACAATACTGCCTGAGCTTCCCTGAACAATGAACTCTTCTCTAATTGTTCAAGTTTGATGTAAATGTCTCACCTTTTAGGGTCCACCAGCACCTCTTGCAATTCTGTCACAGAGTTTCATGTTTAAGCTGTTTCTTAGCAGAACTTCACCAGGTTTCTTTATCTGATGAACTCCATCCTTCTAGCTTGCTGTGCTAAGCCAGTCCTCAGACATTTCAAGCAGTGGGAGAATCATGAGGTTTTTACATATGTCAAGGACAGGGGAAAGAGAGGTTTGGATAGATCTTGTACAATTGATGGCTACTGTATTAAAATCTTCACACTTGTGAGGGTAGCAAATACTTGGTGTTCCATCAATGACCTAAACTGAACTGGGTTTGCCCAACAGATTTTCAAAATATTCTCTATTTTTTAAAGAAATAATTGGATGTTAATGTGATTTCAAGAAGATTTCTGGATTAGTAGACTTTTGAGTTTCCCAAACATGTTTTCTGATATATTTTGTAGAATTTAGAATTTAAAATCAAGCAGACTTGGGTGTGCATTATGGTTCAGATCTTGGCGTTGTGATCTTGGATTTACAATTCAATCCAAACAATGGGTTTCTGTTTACTTAGGTATAAAAGTGTAAGTAATGCCTCATCATTATAGTAGGCTGGAGGTAGTTCTCAGCTTTGAGCTGCAGTCAAGCTAAGACTTCACAGAAAATACAAAGTTGTACATTAATCTCTGACATGCCACTTTATTCTTAAGACTGTGACTGATTGATAAAAATAACTATGAGATCCCTTGAAATTCTAAACTACGTAAATTAATAAATGACAATACATTATATTTAAGTCATCCTGTGGAATAAGTCATGAAAAAATTTTTAGGAGCTAAATCTCTTTCTATAACTTTGTTTTCAATAACTTTTATGAAATATTACAAGATTAGTTTCTTATGTAACTTTGAAACACAATGGCCATAAATGCCGATTTCCCTGACCATTAGAAAACACATTTAATCAAATATGACTAACTAAAGTATCCTCGTACCCGAGTTAACTTCTTCTTTGTGAAAAATGGCAGTGACTATATATTTCTTTAAATTGCATATATTCTGATTCAGTCAGGCTGAATTTGACTCATGGCTCTGTTAATATTAGTCGTGTGATGCTGAACAAGTTATTTAATCTCTCTGTGCCTCAGTTTCCCTCTCTGTCAATTGGGGTAATGACAGTAAGTAGCTAAATCATAATGTGTTGTTAGAATAAAATACAGAGTGTTTAAAAGAGTATCTGATGCATTGTAATGTCCATTACTTTTTAATGACCCCTCATTTTATAATCTTTCTGCAAATGTTTCAGAATGATGCACAGATGGCATCTCAGAAATCCACAATCCTCATAGTCTTTGCTTTACCCTGATCTGACTTGTTTTTGTCTAGGTGCAAGTAATCTTCACCGAAAATAAAGAGCATTACCCCAAAAACTAATGATGTACCATATGTTGGCTAATTAAATTAAAAAGAAAAGAATATACGCTTTATTTGTGTGTTGTCAAGATCTAATGGAAACATGTTATTTGAAGCACATAAAATAGTGCTTCATACATCAGGAGTATACACTTAAAAAAAGAAAAAGAACAGAAAACCATTCCCTTCCTTCCTTCCTTTTCTCTTCTCTTCTCCTCTCCTCTCCTCTCCTCTCCTCTCCTCTCCTCTCCTCTCCTCTCCTCTCCTCTCCTCTCCTCTCCTCTCCTCCCTTCCCTTCCCTTCCCTTCCCTTCCCTTCCCTTCCCTTCCCTTCCCTCCCCTGCCCTCCCCTCCCCTCCCCTCCCCTTCCCTTTCTTCTTTCTTTCCATGTTTTCTCATTAGACTGGCACAACCTCACCACTGGATGTTGGTCCATTTTTCTATTATTCATTTTTGATCATGTTCAATTGCAGATATTGATATCTACCCAGTATATTTAAAAAAGGAGACAGAATTCAGGAAATGGCTAGGCTCAATAGCATGGCTGGATTGCTCTGAGAGCCCACCAGCACCTAGCTGGTTTTACGAGATACGGTTTCTCTCCACCTACCTGTTCACTCTTAGTCTTCCTCAAGAACAACAATAAAAAATGGGAAGTGACGTGAACAGATGGGCCCATGTTCCTCTGTTTTCACCTTGGTTGAATTTCAGAGTTCCAGATCTAGAAGTAATTGGGTCAAGTTTTTCATTTAGGCCATTGAAAAAAGTTATATTGGATGACTTTCCCCTCTCATTATGCCTGGCTATAAGACTGAGTGATGATTGAACTGAATGTAGGGTGAACTGAATGTAGAACTCTCTGGCAAGAATAGATGGGTGTATGTTCAAGCTCAGAGTAGAGAAGAAACATGATTGACTTCCACTAGCAATTCCTATGGTGGAGCAGTGGGTTGATTTGCTGTGATACAGTCAAATAAAACATGTGTGATTTAGGTAGGCAGACCTGCCAAGGGAGAAAACTAGTTTGGAGAGATTTAATTGCTGTCAGACTTGAGCGAAAGAACAGAAATGAGCAGGTGTTTCACTGACTTAGAGAATGCTTTAAGACATGCTATCTTTACTGCCTGTTTTCTGGAAAAGAGTGGAGTAGGTCCTACGGGTTAATTGACTGGTTAATCTATGAGCTGCTAATCCCACTTCTTTTATCATCACCCTTTTTGCATAAATCCCGGGTTAGAGATAATTGAAGGGGACCAGGCAGGCACTTGACAAAAACTAGAAAGGAGAATTCCAAGTGCATTAGTCAGGGCTATTCTAGTTTTCAAGTGATAGAAACCCAACTTGAACTAATACAAGCAAAAGAGGAATTTACTGGCTCATTGGCTCTGTGCCAGACATCTTACATGTGCCACATTTGGCTCCTTCCTGTCCTTTTCTATCTGTCCTGTCTTTAGGATGCTGACTCATGTAAATTATTTCAATGGGATCCCGTGTTCTTGGCCTCTAATTTTGGCACTGGCAGGATATTACAAGGATGAGGAGAGTGAGGTCAGAGTACTCTTGCTTGCATCATCTGGTTTTGGCTAAATTCCTCTATCCAAAGGTTACAATTATTGCCAAAAAGCTTTCTCTGTAGAATTTTCTTTTTGCTTTCTGGTGATCTTTCCCCTCCCTTTGCTCCTTCAGGACTAATTAAGAGAGGCAATGGTTTTCCCTGCTTACTAATCCATACCTTTTGCTCTTCTTAGTCCCATCTTTGTAAATAGTCTCTGGATTGAAATTTCCTCAATTACCTGACTTGAAGGAAGTGTGTTTTACTTGTTTGTATCTTAATTGGTATTACCTTCAAATAAAACCTGAACAACCCGAACTATGGAAAGTCAAGGATGTAGTTGTGCTTTGGAATAACTGCAGTCAGAGAACAAAAGCTACCAAGAATTGTTTGTTTAAATTCTGTTGTTTCTCCTTTGTGGTGCAGGCTTCATTCAATCTCACTGAGAAAAAATATTAAAGCTGGGCTTCCCCCAGAAGGAGAAGAAACAGCAGTGTTAATCCTGGGGTCCCAAAGTCTTGCAGATTCCTTTAGCAGTGTGAGTGGCTCTATTTCTGAACTCCGTTTTGAAAAATACTGAGAGGTGGAGTGTGAGGTGACCTCTCTACCTTCTTTGATGAATCAACTTTGACAATGGGCCAAGATAGATGCAAATAAGACAGCTCTTCCCACACCTAATGATTGGAATAGTGGCAAAAGCAATTCTCAACAGAAGGTAGATGTTTTTCACAAAGTAAATCAGAGATAGCATTTCAAACAAAAGACAACCACTATATCAAGGGTACATAGTTTTCTCCCATTTGGAGAAGAAGTCAAATAAACATAATAAATAAGCTTTACTAAGAAGCAAAAAGTTTACAGGGAAAGATGTATCATGCTCCAAGTTGTAGGGCCTTTTTGAAATGCTTGATGTTTGTGAGCCCAGTGGGATATACCATGCATACACGTGCACACACAGACACACCAGAGTGAAATCTGTTATTCTGAAATCCTAATCTGAAACTAGCATTCTAATAAGGATCCAGTAAATATAAATATTTCAAATCATGGTTTGTTCTTGGGCAAATAAATAAATAAACCTTAACTTTTCACTACTATATCTATTTATAAAGCCAAAGATACAATGGAAACAATCAATATCAAAGTTTTCCATGTGTCTGAAGTCCAGCCAATAGGTAGCTTTACTCTCTTTATTCTTCCTTACAGCTATCAGAGAATCTAATATCTGAATTAGCAAATGAATAGATGGCTAGAGCCCATTTTGAATTATAGTATATCACAAAAGCAGAAAATACAAACCAATAAGAGAGTGCTGATGGATTCTCTATTCTCACCCGGAGAACACAAACCTGAGATTCCATCCTTGCCTGTATTTGCATGGTCAGGTACTGTACTTCTGACTAGTGTAGCAAGAGTGGCCATTGGTGGATATTTGATGAGAGAATCTGCCAAAACAACACCTCAGATCCCATGTCTTATGGCCAGAGACCAGTGCTATTATGAGGGATAATAGATATCCTCTTCTTTATGGTAGAGTAATATTTACTTTTAGCAAAATCGTAAAGGAGAGGAGTGATCCCACCATGTATGGGGAAAATATATATTAAGAGAGAAAAGATGACTTCAGTCTTATTGAATAACGATGGACTTCTGTACTAACAGACATGAAAGTTCTAATAACTACACTGAAGCTCTGCATTATCCTTTTACTAAGTTGCTGCTACCCAGCTGGGTCCTATGCTCATCTTAGAAATGCACTAAGGAAGATAGCTGACATTTAGTGAAGACTATCAGTCTCTCTTTTGAGAACTCATAGGAGGCATCCATTAGTCCTTATAATAGCCCTAAAATTTAAGCATTATAACTATGTCCATTTTCTATATGGGGAAACTGACACTTAGAAAAATTAAGTAAATAGTCCAGTTCATATAGACAGCAGTGGAGCTCCACTCCACTGTTTGGAGTTTGGGTTTGGACTCATCCTTTTTGATTACAGAATCTCTCTGTACTACATTGTTTAAGAGTTAATGTACTACATTGTTTAAGAGTATAACTCTTAAATGCTATATATAATTGAATGCTATTTATGATTCACACCATGCATAGCAAACTAGTTTTAGGGTGAAATTACCAAGGTGATGCCTCTCTTGGGATGCTTCATGGTAGATAGACAGCGCACTCACCTAAATTTCATTTATGCAGCCTCAAAAATCTGGTTTTGCTCATTTACCTTGCCAGATGCATCTTTCTCTGTGATTAATGTATAAATTCAGAGTGCCAATAAGTTCATTTACAATGAAAAAAATATTATGTTACATGACCTTGAAGATACATAGCCAAATAGTAATCAGAGCAGTAATGTTAACCATGGAATTAGAATTACATAAACTATAATGAAAACAGGATGTTTAATGATATACAGATAAAATAGTTTGATAAATCTATTTAGCTAATAAGGCTGATTTTTCCATGACACTATTTTTCTGTGAGTTTATTGGGTAGATTTGGTCAATGTTCACATATGTGATTCTTTTTCACAGTTCCTATAGTTAAGCAATCCCCTACTATTGATCCATTTTATATTATGCTGTATTAATCAATGTTTAATCAATCTAGGAAATGAAACCATTCAGTATCTTTTTTTTTTTTAAAGATTTTAGTTATTTGACAGAGAGAAACACAGCGAGAGAGGGAACACAAGCGGAGGGAATGGTAGCGGGAGAAGCAGGCTCCCTGCTGCGCAGAGAGCCCAATGCGGGGCTCGATCCCAGGACCCTGGGATCATGACCTGAGCCGAAGGCAGACGCCTAACGACTGAGCCACCCAGGCGCCCCGAAACCATTCAGTGTCTTAAAGAATTCTAAGCAATTACATTCTCCTTTCAGCATATATTTTATTTTATTTTATTTTTTGTTTTATTTTTATTTTATTTTATTTTTTTATTATTACATTAGTAACCATACAGTACATCATTAGTTTTTTCCCCAAATATCTCTATTTTATTTTTTCAGTGTTACAAGATTAATTGTTCATGCACCACACCCAGTGCTCCATGCAATACATGCCCTTCTCAATACCCACGACCAGGCTTGCTCAACCCCCTCCAAAACCCTCAGTTTCTTGCTCAGAGTCTACAGTCTCTCATGGTTCACCGCCCCCTCTGATTTCCCCCATTCACCCTTCCCTTCCTTCTCACAATGCCCTCCATGTTTTTCCTTATGCTCCACACATAAGTGAGACCATAAGGTAATTGGCTTTCTCTGCTTCACTTATTTCACCCGCATAATCTCTTCCAGTCCCGTCCATGTTGATACAAAAGTTGGATATTCGTCCTTCTAACAGAGGCATAATATTCCATTGTATACATGTACCATATCTTCTTTATCCATTCATCTGTTGAAGGGCATTTTTTGCCATTTTTTTTGCCCTTCAACCAAGAACTTTTGGTTCTTTCCACAGTTTGGCGATTGTGGCCATTGCTGCTATGAACATTGGGGTACATGTAGCTCTTCTTTGTACTCAGCATATATTTTAACATTTAAAGTTCCAAGTACAGATTTCTTGCTAAAGCAATGAATTCGGAAGATGAGTGAGAACATATCCTCTGTGTACACTTTTAAGTTGTGATTAAGTGTTTCAAACTCTAAGAGTCTTAGGGGAATTACAGTGAGAGGATTGAGGGTCACAAAGGAATGATTGACACACAGGGAGGCTTCTATATTGGGGACTTAAAGTTTGGCTAAGTCTCAGAAAACAGAGATTTATTATTACACAATTTATTTTAGCATCCCCCACTCAGATATCCAGCCTTTATTTTTCAACACTTACTATATTCTGGGCAATATGCCAGGCATGGGGAATACAAGATGGATCAAATGTGGTCTCTGTGACCTCTTGGTTCATGGAGTAAAGAAAGAGATAAGAGTCAAGAGTTAATTATAAGTCAATGCAGTAAAGGTAGTAATAAAGATATACAGAATGTGTTTGGGGACATGGAGAAAGAACTAAATCTAGGGCATGAAGAAAAGATTAGTAGAGAAAATTAGGCTCTGGCAAATGACAAGTGGGCAGATTCAAAATAAAGATATCAATCAATGAAATGTACCATATTAATAAAACAGAGGGTGAAAAAACAATACACGATCAGCTAATCACCTTAATTGGCATAGGAAAGGTACATGACAAAATTCAACACTCAGAAATCTAGAAAAATATGTCCTAACCTTACCAGGTAAATGTGAACTTATTTGGAAATGAGGTCTTTAAAAATGTGATTAGTTAAATGAAGGTGAGGTCATAATGTATTAGACTGAGCTCTAAATTCAATGACTTGTGTCCTATGAGAAGGTCATATGAAGACACAGACCTATGGAGGACATACAACACAGGCCATGTGGGGGCAGAGACAGAAATTGTAGTGATGGAGCTATAATCCCAAGATGCTAAGGATGGCCGGCAATCACCAGAAACTAGAAAGAGCCACAACAGAATGCTTCCCTGGGGTCTTCAGAAGGAGTATGGTCTTACTGAAAGTTTGATATGGTGATTCTAGCTTCCAGAACTGTAAGAGAACCAGTTTCTGTTGTTTTAAACAAATTTGTGGTATTTTGTCATGGCAGCCCTAGGATGCTAATACACACTAATACATATACAATGACTTATTATTAAACCAAAAGGAAGGAATTACTGATTAATGATAGAGTGTGGATGAACTCCGAAAACATTGTGCTAAGTGAAAGAAGCCAGATATCAAAGGTCACATATTGTATGTTTCCATTTATATGAAATATTCACGGAAGGTAAATCTATACAGACAAAAACCAGTTTGGTGATTGCCAGTGGGTAGGGGATGAGAACAATGAGGAGGAGCTGCTTAATGGGTACAAGGTTTCATTTTGAGTAATGCAATATTTTGAAATAGAGAGGTGGTATTTGCACAATGATATGAAGGTAGTAAATACCAGTGAACTGTACACTTTAATATGATTAATTTTATGTTATGTGAATGTCACTTCAATAAAGATCAAGATATTGGTTTTATATTGAAAGCATAAGGAGATAAAGGAGAATAAGCAAATTTCAGACAAAAGTTGTTTGGTATATGTGTTACCAGGTACATATGTGAGTTCTCTCTTGATTCTTTCCATGTGATATATTTTTTTTATATTTAATTTGGGAATATCTAAAAGCATTCCTCTTTTTAAAATATATGAATATTGGAATATATTGCAAATAATCTCTAAGCTTTAATCAAGATCTAGAGACAGATATTACTAGTAAATTTAGACTCTACTCTTTGGTGGAATACATCAGATTCCAAAATAGCATTGATTCACAGCCTGACATTTGTTATCTTCGTAGCCTGTGATAAACAATCATTCTATGTTTTCAGGTGAAAATTTTCTGAAATATATCAAATTATTCAACACAAGCTAAAGTGACATAACTAACAGATGGAACTGTCTATGTTTTAGTTCAAGAACTCTTACATGTGAATTCATGCTGAGTATTGGTGAATATTAAACAGCTTAAAAAAGAGGTTTAGTTTAGAGGAATACACTTTAGTATATCCATTTGTATGCCCCCGATTTCGAATCCGAGAGACCACCGAGGAGCCGATACCGATGCAAACGCAAGAGGGTTTATTTGCAAGCTCGAGCTTGGGCCCAAGTATATCCGACACAGCAGGGTCAGGACTTGGACCCCTAGGTCAAAGGGCGTAACAGTTTTATAGGGGCCAGTGATCACACAGAAAGTTGCATAGTCATGTCAGTCCACACACAGGTGGCCAATGAGATCTGTAACACGCGGAAAGTTGCATAGTCATTGTCAGTCCACACGCAGGTGGCCAATGAGGTTGTAACACCCGCGGAAAGTTGCATAGTCATGTCGGTCCACATGCAGGTGGCCAATTGAATCACAATTCACCCTATAGTAACCGTCTGAACTAGCCTATTACTCTGGTCTAAATTGGCGCGCAAGTTTGGTGGGTAAGGTAACTGTTTGAACTAGCCTGTTACTCTAGTCACAAGTTTGGCAGGCAAAAGGAGGGGTTTACATCCTGTGGCGGTGAGGGATTCCGCATTCCTATCCGCTAACTCAAACTGGTTCAAGGACTGGGTAGGCAATGTTCTGACATTCTGTGACCTTTCTCAGGAGCAGGTCGTGTAGGGGTTATATACACGATGACAGGTGTAGCATAAATGAAGTTGGCCTTGTTCTGCTCTCTCACATTATGGTTGACTTGATTTCTTCAACAATGGGTAATTGTTGCCCCTTCTCTTTTCTCCTGACAATAAATGTTTGCTGTGGGCAAAAACTCACAGGTAGCTTTATTACAGTTACAGGAAGGGATTTTCAGAGCTGGAGGTAAATTCTCCCTGTTTCAATGGTAGGTGTGTTCAAGAGCACAGGATTCTAGACTTCTCACCAAGTATACTTCTTCTTAGATAATATCCTTCTAGATATTTGGTATTCCATGCACCCAATATCAACAACTGAATATATATTGGAAGCAGATAAAAACTTAGATAATTTGATACTTTTGTCATGTTTGATTTCATGTAATTAAACAGAAATTTCTGGGTGAATGGAAAAATAATTCAAAACTTTGAAACATCAAGCAAATTTTATATATTTTTTAAAAGGATATAAAACTTACCTCAGTTAGTAAATGAGCTTTCTTTGTGTGTTGAAATAGTAAAAAGAATAACCATAATGATCATATGAATCCTCTCTGGGTAGAAACTCATTACACCAATGAACACTTCAGTATTTAGAGAGCAAATATTTTCATCTATGTATAATGTACAAGAGATGAGAACTACCAAGGGAACATCTTCTGGGATGAAAGAATCAAGTGTAATATCAAATCAAAGACAGGGAAGCCAGAATGAGATGCCCAGGAATTAGAGGGCTGCTTTACCATTGCAGAGACTGCCAGTTGTTCAGGGACCATCTAAAGGGAACTAAGCTTCTAGCTATGTTTTGAAGTGTGTCCATTCAGAAAGGATGTCTGTTTTTGCTGTCCTTGCTTTTATTGCTTTACTTATGTGTCTTTGAAAAGATGTGCTTTCTGTATCTCTCACTTACCCTCATGGATTAAGTTTATCAGAAAATCTTGAGACCTTTTAAATTATAGCACCTTGTGTGTAAGCAGAGGTTGTTGACATAATTCAGTGAGTTTAAAAATATGAAACATTAAGAATAGTGATAGCATAAAATATAAACTCAAGAAATGTTATTTAATATTAACTCATGAATTACCCAGGCTTCATGATCAGTAAGAAAATAACTCAATACCTGCATCTGTCATTCAAAACACTCTTATATTGGGGCACCTGGGTGGCTCAGTCACTTAAGCATCTGCCTTCGGCTCAGGTCATGATACCAGGGTCCTGGGATCAAACCTCACATATGGAGGGCTCCTTGCTCAGTAGTGAGCCTGCTTCTCCCTCTCCCTTTGCCTGCTGCTGCCCCTGCTTGTTCTCTTTCTCTCTCTGTCAAATAAGTAAATAAATAAATAACCTTAAAAAAAAGTTCTCATATCTAACCCCATTCTGTTTTTGCAAAATTTTCCCCCATAGGTTAATTATAAGAGTTCATCTCATCAGCCATATCTGTTTATAAGAAAGCAGAAATACATAGCTTCCTTCCTCACAACCTCACCTTTGCCCATGTCATTGTCCTTATCTCTGTGATCCTGTTTCCTTCAACGCTGCTTATTAAATGTTAGCTACTATTCCTGGGCCGGGTGGGATCCAGCCTTTCCCTGACCACTCAAATCACAGTGTTGTCTTTTCCTGAGATTTTCGCATGCTTGTTACATGGACTGGTAAGTTTCTACTAATGTTATGCATCAATATTTACTGACATGACTTGGAAAATTGATGAATGTGATAGAAAAAAAATTATATAGGAACCTAGTCTATTCACTGCCCCAGATTTCCAGCGAGAAGCCTTGGCTGCTGCTGTTATTCCCTAATTTTCTGATACTATAATCCTACTATCATTGGTCAGCTCACTCCCCTTTTCTTCTCGATGATGAGTTTACACCTCCCCCTTCTTCTTCCATTAACTAGAACAGACTCCCCCTTTCTCCTCTTCAGCTGATGACCTTGTTCCTATTTCCAAATAGATGTACCTTGAAGACCTTCCACAAGCCCATACAACCACACCTCCCCCAATTTCCCCAAGGAGATTCCTCAAGGCTACATTTGAGACAAGAGCTTCAGCAATTGCAGAAATAGGGAAACTCTGGCTTCTCTCTACTCCTGAAATCAGATAAAGGAAGTGACTCAGATAAAACTATGGGCTTGGGACAGACTTTCTGGAAGGTGTCTGAAGGGATTGGGTAACCTGGCCCAACAGTGTGGGGGCATCTGTCTTTCAGGAAGGAAAGCAGGAGGCGTAAAAGAGCCAGAGGGTGCATCAGGATACTGTCCTTTCTTGAAACAGTTGTTACTAGTCACAGTGGCTTCACGGGGCCTGCCTGGAGAATGTGCCATGGAAACAAGGAAAGGTTTGTGTTTTCTCAAAACTGTGTACCCAAATTGCTTGTGAACCACTTTGCATTTATATGTGCTTTATTTTCTTCCCCAGCGTCATGTCCCATTTTCCCTCCTGTGGTTACCCTGAGATTGCTGGACTCTAGAAGCCTCAGCATGAAGGACATGCCTCGAGCTCTATTTTCTATGGCTCCTGCTCTATGACTTTCTAGTCAATTACCGGCATTACTGGGACATGAAATGGAAAAACTAAAATAAGTAACTTTAATAGAGAACCGACAGCATCACAAGTTGTTCCATACATTGACAGAATTTAATGCTGGCAGTACTCTCTAAGATGTTATTGCTTTTCATAGATGAGAAAAACGAGGCTCAGAGAGTTAAAAGGATTTCCTCAAAACACTATAATTTGAATCCAAGACTCACCAGCCCTTGACATACTTCATTACGAACAGTATTTCCATGACTTAGAAGATAAACTCCCTCATCACTTGCACATCACCATGGATGGCATTTTCAGGGCATGGAGCTCTCACATTCTCTTAGTGAGGCAGGCTTCCTGGATTAGTTTCTTTCCTAGGGGACCAGGGGGCAGCACAGGCCATTTTATACAGCCTTACATGCATAAGCATTGTCCAGTAGTTGTGGAAGGTATCCTGACATGACTCTTCATGGCCGGATAAGTCTCCAGATTTTGGGCCACATTCACAACCTGGTTGATCTGTGTGCTTCATAGCAGATCTAGAGGTTTGCAAAAATATGCATATAATTCTTGTACATAAGTTCAGTGTTATCTCCTCTCTCCCATCCAGACAGCTGAAAATTTCTAAATTGTCACAGGCCTACTTAGGCCTCTATATAAGATCTCAGGGGAAGATTACTTCAAAGCTTTTCCAGTAGCTAACTCAGAGGCTAATAACTTTTATAGTCAGTTTTTCCTCAAGTTGAAACTGAATTTCTTTGACAATCAAAACTCATTTCTCTTTAGCATCTCTGCGGGGACACAACACAAACTTGCAAAGTATTATAATAGATTATTTGGCAGATGGATTTCAAAAACACCAATAGTAATAGACTTATAATTTGATAATAAGACCAAGAAAAAAATAAGTACTTGAAGCAATAGTTTATGAAAAGCTGCTAATTGAAGCTTGTGCCCCAGAAGGCACCAGTCAAAATGGAAAATGTGCATCACTGAGGAGCAGGGCATGGATGGAGAATGGAAAGAAAGAGAGAAGAAACATATTGCTACAAATAACAAGAGTTCATGGCTTCTCTGGGTCTGACACAGAGGATCATAGAGAATGAAAATTTTGTCCAAAATCTCTCTGCTATACATATACAGAACCAATATCTAAGGCACTCTTTCCAGAAAGAGTGTCAAGGTGAGGCACTCCATGACTATCCCCTCAGCAATTCATAATGAAGAAAAAAACAAGAAAATGAATTAGGTCAATGGAAGCTTGGGGTCAATTTGATCACTTCTGTGACATATCCCACTCCAGACATGACAGGACTATGGCAGACACTGTTGGGTACCTGGTCAACAGGTATTTCCCTTTCCTCCTTTAAAACAGAACTTTAATTGCTTACAAGTATTGAGGAGAGAATATGTATGCTTCAGGTAAGGCTGTATCCATGCCCAGCCCCAGGAGGTCAACTTGGATTAATATAAGACAACTATAGTAATTCTACCTCCCAAGACAGTGAAAGGATTTAGACTGGTTTGGGGGTAAAGTCCTGGCCAATAAGACAAAAACTAAAAACCCTGGAAATATTTCTGTCCCTCATAAAAGCCAGTTGAGGGAGACTCTTTCTTTTCCTGATCTTGCCCCTATACCTGGTTTTATGAAGATATGATTCCTAGAAGAATAACAGAAATTGTGCAACCATAAGAACACAAACTTGGATACTATGCTGGCAAGCTACGTGATTGGGGTGAAATATGGTAGCACACTTGAAAGATTATGAATTAACTACACTTGAAATCACTGACCTCCAAACTGAGGAAAAACTGCATTGAGTGTTGGGTCTCTGACATATGACTTTGGTAAATAAAACTAATGGAAAAATGAGCTATTTTTTTTTATTTTCCCTTCCTTCCTCCCTTCCTTCTTTTATACCTTCCTTTCTTCCTTCCATTCATCCATCCATTTTTATAGTGGTGGAGAATGGTAGGGCAAGGAGCGTGAATATGTGAATATAATGCAGCAGCTCACCCAATCAAAAATATGCTTTCTAAGTGTGAGAAAGAGAGATTATGTGAATAAAAGAAGCAGAAAGAAAAAGTTAGCCAGTGGCTGAGCATCAATTAAGTAGAAGAAAGATCTGGATGAAAGATCTGGACTCCTTTTAGATAAGATTTATGCTTACTGACATGAAGACTTGAGAATCCTTGAAGAACACATGAAAGCACACCCAATGAGATGGAAACATAACTCACTTATAAGTCAATTTGTAGGAAAAAAGAAAGGTGGGGTGAGAAAAAGAACCAAACCAGGAGGAAGGAGTAATCAACCCTTGTCCCATTTCTTTCATGGAATCAGAGTACAAGAAGGATAGAACCTCTTCTCTGCACAAGGAGATAATAACACATGTTGTAGTCATCTCCAAAGTATTGTTGTTAAAATAAAATAAAGGGGAAATGCTTAGAAAAGCATAAAATAAATTTTATCATCATAATAAGAAGTTTATTTCATTTATGAAATACTAGACTCATGACATTTGAAACTTACATTCCTGCAAAGAAGATATTATGGACATCAAATAAGAAAATTGAGGCTTAGACAAATTCTTATTTGTGTAAATGTGCATAGCTAATCAATGGGAGAGCTATTTCCAAGCCACAATTTCATATATATACAAACTTAGTGATTACATCATCTTACTTTTTATTCACTCTCAACTTACATTGCACTTGCCCCAAATTGCTATTGTTTTCATTTAAAATAAGGTAGAGATTGGGCTATACAATTTATTTCAACCTATCTCTTGCTAAATCCAAGAGTGGTTGACTTCAATGGAGGTTCATAACCACCAACACATGTTTATTCTTTTATCCCTTAAGAGAAGTGAGAGATTAGAACTTCCAAACACACTGGACACATTTCACATTCAAGTAGATCAGTGTTGTCTTCTGCATGAACTCTTCCATACAACTGTAGGAATGCAAGTCTGTTCATTATTAATCTTATGATATGGAAAGTAGTTCATTTGTATGGAAATAGCTACATTTGGATGATGGGTTCCGTGTTCAAAATGAAACATAAATTTCTGATTAAAAGCCAAATCATTCTTTGAAAAGGTCGAAAACAGTGGCTTCAAGTGAAATTATTTCAGCTCTATTTTATGTGGGTCACTGATGAAATGCCCTGCCAAAATATGAACACTAGTTCTCTGGTGTTTCTATGTGATTGCAGATTAAGAAAATCCTCTTCCACTTAAAAGTTTTAAATGTAGATATATATTGAATGCTAGGTATTTTTAAATGTGCATATTTGTGTTTTATAAATTATATATAATTTAAAGACATCAAATACTAAAAAATAAATTACATGTGAAATTGTGATCACAAACTGTCAGCACTATAGAATAGGAGATGGTGTAAATCAGGGTCCTGGCGGGCATTATGTACATTACCTAGTAAAGCTGAGCAAAAGTTACTTTACAATTCGGTATTTCTTCTCAAAATGTGTAGGTGCATATCTATAAAAATGAATATATATACCCTCAAAAACATATACAAAATGCATAATTTTCATAATTAGAAGCTAAAAACAATCTAAATGTCCATTAACAGTAGAGTGGAAAATATCAGTGGGTCTCACAGACATGATGTACAAACAAGTCAAAAACAAGAGAGAGCGTATACATAATTTCATTTATATAAAGTTTAAGAACAGAATTTTCACCTATCATGTTAGAAATTAGAATGTGTTTTGGGGGAGGCTTTGGAAATATTACTTGGGAGGGATAATGAGGAAATGTCTGGGCTGCCAGAAACATTCCTTTTATTGATCTCTATACTGCATATATTTGTAAAAATCCACAAAACAGTACATTTTGGATTTGTGTGTATTGCTGTATTAATTGGATGCCTAACAAAATAACGTACCCATCACCTACTTGTGAGGCATAAGGAATAACATGGAGGACATTAAGGGAAGGAAAGGAAAAGGGAATTGGGGGAAATTAGGGGAGAGGTGAGCCATGAGAGACTGTGGACTCTGAGAAACAAACTGAGGGTTTTGGAGGGCAGGAGGAGGGGGATGGGTGAACCTGGTCGTGGGTAATAAGGGGGGCACGTATTGCATGGAGCACTGGGTGTGATGTATAAACAATGAATCTTAGAACACTAAAAAAATAAAATAAAATTTAAAAAATAATCAGAACTTTTGATTTGACAATTCTATATTTGAGAGAAAAATTGCACAGATTTCACCTTAACTAGGTCTTATAAAAAGCTTGTGGAGGGGCAATCTCTTGTGGTCTGGTGTATGTTTTCTGTGCCTAGCTCTGCAGTGACTAGAACCAGAGTTTTTAGTTTCTTGTAAATTGCAATAGATAGCCAGCAGTAAGTTTGAAACCAGTGTTTATGCAGATTTATAATAATGAGGTCCTTTTACATTTCACTTCTATGGTTTTCCTATTGAACAAAATATACATTTACCATGGTCTTTATTAGAAAAACACTATCAAGTTATTTCTATTGCTATTGGTTTTCTGTATCTGGAATGGGTTTCCAATGTACAATTACACTCTCACAATAATAATGATTAAAATAAGACTATTTATGTATAATTAGTGTTACATTGTGGGATGTTTTTTTTAATTTTACAGAGAGAAAAACATGAATCCTTTATGACCATTTATGGAAACATTGGCTTTGATGTACATTATTTTGTATTCTTGGTTTTTCATGCAGTGTGCACTGAGATCTTTGAACCAAGCTGTGTTTCACAGTTTCCTTTAAATAGCTATGCTTTGAGGGATTATGGTTTTATTTAGAAAGCTATTTTTAAATTATTCCTTTTATTTTCACACCAATGTCCTTAACTGTTTTTTAAATGATTTTGATTTCCAGATAATGATATTCATTCTCACAGAAAAGAGAGCTCCAATTTCAACCAAATATTTTATTCATTCACCATTTCTCATTGCATTATTGTTTGAATTAGAAAGATTTTGCTGCTGTTGTTGTTATTTGTTTTTTTAAGCCACAGGACATTGACTCTTGATTATCTAAGGGCTGCCAAGTTAGCTTAGTTGACTAGAGTGTGTACTAATGAAATCAAGTTTTGCGGTTCCATTACTGAAGGGGAAACAGATTTTTCCCATAAGTCAGATGAGCTGTCCTATAAATACCTCTCAGGAGCCCTGGGACCTAGATGTCTGGATTCCTTCAGCTGTAAATGAATGAATAGATGGGTAGATAAGATAAAATTCAAATCATTTCTCAGTTCCTGAGAAGCCTCAGTGTAAATACCTGACTTTTCAGAATTTCAACAGCATTGACAATATATTCTTGCCATTGCAGTATGTTTTATATCCTCTTCAATTTATCATTCCAAAAAGAAAACCCAAATTAAGAGCCCAAAGTATAGCAGGCCTTGTGTTTGGTGCTTAATAGGTAGGGACAAACAGGACATAGTCGAATACCTCAGGTAATTCATAGCTAATTGAGGGAGGGGTCTGTGTGTGAAGATGCATTAATCTAGAATTAGCATTTAGAATGCACTAGAAAAAAATACATGCAAGAAGAGATGACAGAAAGGAGGATGTGAATATAGGATATGCATGGGCAGGTGGGGAATTCAGATGAAGCTTTTGAGAAGATCAATCCTTTTATGACAGAACACATTCCAGTTTCCCCACTTATACTTTCCATACTTCTTTCTGCACTGGAATAAGTATTGTTTTATATTCTCTTTATATTCTTTAGTAGTGCTCCATGAAATATGTGCCATCCTCAATACCCACCAACAGGCTCACCCAACCGCCCACCCCTCCCCTCCAAAACCCTAAGTTTGTTGCTCAGAGTCCACAATCTTTCATGGTTCATCTCTCCCTCTGATTTACCCCCATTCACTTTTCCTTTCCTTCTCACAGTGCCCTCCATGTTTTTCCTTATGCTCTACACGTAAGTGAGAACATAAGATAATTGACTTTTTCTGTTTGACTTCTTTCACTCCGCATAATCTCTTCCAGTCCTGTCCATGTTGATACAAAAGTTGGTTATTCATCCTTTCTGATGGAGGCATAATATTCCATTGCATAAATGTGCCATATCTTCTTTATCCATTCATCTGTTGAAGGGCATCTTGGTTCTTTCCACAGTTTGGCAATTGTGGCCATTGCTGCTATGAACATTGGGGTACATGTGGCCCTTCTTTGTACTGCATCTGCTTCTTTGGGGTAAATAACCAGTAGTGCAATTTCAGGGTCATAGGGTAGCTCTATTTTTAATTTTTTGAAGAATCTCCACACTGTTTTCCAAAGTGGCTGCACCAACTTGCATTCCCATCAACAGTGGAAGAGGGTTCCCCATTCTCCACATCCTCTCCAACATTTGTTGCTTACTGTCCTGTTGATTTTGGCCATTCTAACTCGTGTAAGAGTTAGTGTGGTTTTGATTTGAATCTCCCTGATGGCTAAAGATGATGAACATTTTTCCACGTGTCTGTTAGCCATTTGTATGTCTTTTTTGGAAAAGTGTCTGTTCATGTCTTCTGCCCATTTTTTGATGTGATTATCAGTTTTGTGAGTGTTGAGTTTGAGGAGTTCTTTATAGATCTTGGATATCAGACCTTTGCCTGTAGTGTCATTTGAGAATATCTTCTCCCATTCTGTGGGTTGCCTGTTTGTTTTCTTGATGGTTTCCTTCGCTGTGCAGAAGCTTTTTATCTTGATGCAGTCCCAAAAGTTCAATTTTGCTTTTGTTTCCTTTGCCTTTGGAGACATGTCCTGAAAGAAGTTGCTGTGGCTGATGTCGAGGAGGTTACTGCCTATGTTCTCCTCTAGGATTTTGATAGATTCCGGCCTCACATTGAGGTCTTTCATCCATTTCGAGTTTATCTTCGTGTGTGGTGTAAGAGAATGATCAAGTTTCATTCTTCTACATAGAGCTGTCCAATTTTCCCAGCACCATTTATTGAAGAGACTGTCTTTTTTCCACTGGATATATTTTCCTGTTTTGTCAAAGATTATTTGACCATAGAATTGCGGGTCCACATCTGGGCTCTCTATTCTGTTCCACTGGTCTATGTGTCTTTTTTTGTGCCAGTACCATGCTATCTTGGTGATCACAACTTTGTAGTAAAGTTTGAAATCGGGCAACGTGATGCCCCCAGCATTGTTTTTCTTTTTCAACATTTACTTAGCACTTCATGGTCTTTTCTGTTTCCATACAAGTTTTAGGATTGTTCCAGCCCTTTGAAAAAGGTCGGTGGAATATTGATTGGGATGGCATTGAAAGTATAGATTGCTCTGGGCAGTATAAACATTTTAACAATGTTTATTCTTCCAATCCATGAGCATCAAATACTTTTCCACCTTTTTGTGTGTTCTTCAATTTCTTTCATGAGTGTTCTATAGTTCCTTGAAACAGATCCTTTACCTCTTGGGTTAGGTTTATTCCCAGGTATCTTCTGGTTCTTGGTGCTATAGTAAATGGAATCGATTCTCTAATTTCCCTTTCCATATTTTCATTGTTAGTGTATAGGAAAGCAACTGATTTCTGTGCATTGATTTTGTATCCTGCCACATTACTGAATTGCTGTATGAGTTCTAATAGTTTGGGGGTGGAGTCTTTTGGGTTTCCCATATAAAGTATCATGTCATCTGCGAAGAGAGAGAGTTTGACTTCTTCATTGCCAATTTGAATACCTTTTATTTCTTTTTGTTGTCTGATTGTTGTCTCTAGGACTTCTAGTTCTCTTTTTAACAAGAGTGGTGAGAGTGGGCATCCTTGCCATGTTCCTGATCTCAAAGGGAAGGCAGTCAGCTTTTCCCCATTGAGAATGATATTTGCTGTGGGGTTTTCATAGATAGACTTTATGATGTTGAGGAATGTTCCTTCTATCCCTATACTTTGAAGAGTTTTAATGAGGAACGGGTGCTGAATTTTGTCAAACGCCTTTTCTGCATCAATTGAGAGGACCATGTTCACCCTCTTTCTTTAGAGGTACTGGTTTTTACATCTTCACCTGCACTGTGGTATAGATACCGCTTTTACTGAGGTCACCAATACACTGCATTTTTAAAGTCCTTGAGACTTTTTGGCATTTTCTGAGCCTCCCTGGTTCCTTGCTAGTGCTGGATCATTCCCTCTTTCTTCAAAGATTCCCTTCCTTCAGCTTCTGGGCCAACAACATTTCTTGGATTCTTTCTGTCAGAAATTCCTGTCATTTTGTCCTAATGTGTTTTTTTTTCTTTTTCTTCCTAGACACTAGGAAAATACTTTGTTCTTATCCCTTCCCAATCCAAATACTCTCAACAAAATCACTATGGCTTTGAGTCCTAAAAGTTTGTCTGCAATTTATGTGTCTCCACTGATCTCAGATCTCAGACTTACTTTGCAAAATGTTTTTGAAGCATGCATGTGCACATACATACATACACACACACACAATTTGATGGAGGAACATTGAAACCAAGTTTTTAAAGGTAAATAAGGAGTGACAATTGGAAAGAGGAAAGAGAAGTATACTTAGCCAGAGAAATAGCATATGAAAATGGAGTAGTCTGGAAGCATGAAATGGTATTTTGTATCGAAGAACTGCAGTTTTCATATTAGTGTCAAAAATATTAGGGGTATGGCAAGAAAAATGAAATCAAGAGGAGGAGAACCAAAATTAAAACAAAACAAAACAAAATGTGGATAGCATCCTTAAGAATGTGGATTTTAGAAAGGGAAACCCTCTTACGCTGTTGGTGGGAATGCAATTTGGTGCGGCCACTTTGGAAAACAGTGTGGAGATTCCTCAAAAAATTAAAAATAGAGCTACCCTATGACCCTGAAATTGCACTACTGGTTATTTACCCCAAAGAAGCAGATGCAGTACAAAGAAGGGCCACATGTACCCCAATGTTCATAGCAGCAATGGCCACAATTGCCAAACTGTGGAAAGAACCAAGATGCCCTTCAACAGATGAATGGATAAAGAAGATATGGTACATTTATACAATGGAATATTATGCCTCCATCAGAAAGGATGAATACCCAACTTTTGTATCAACATGAACAGGACTGGAGGAGATTATGCTGAGTGAAATAAGTCAAGCAGAGAAAGTCAATTATTGTATGGTTGCACTTACTTGTAGAACATAAGGAATAACATGAAAGACATTAGGAGAAGGACAGGAAAAGTGAATTGGGGTAAATCAGAGGGGGAGATGAAGCATGAGAGACTGTGGACTCTGAGAAACAAACTGAGCATTTCAAAAGGGGGGGTTGGGAGATGGGTGAGCCTCGTGGTGGGTATTAAAGAGGGCACCTATTGTATGGAGCACTGGGTGTGGTGCATAAACAATGAATCTTGGAACACTGAAAAAATAAATAACATAAGATAATAAGGAGGAGGGTCAAGATGGCGGAGAGGTAGGAGATCCTGTTGCAACCTGTCCCCAAAACTGAGCTGGATATCTGCCAGACCACGCTGAACACCCATGAAATCAGCCTGAGGAGCAAGATTTTTTCACTTCTGGACCTCTACGGGAATAGAAGGCAGCAGCAGAGAGGTAAAGCAAAGTGGGAACACTCGAAATGGTATCGGAGGATAAACAAAAGTGGGAGGGAGCCACCAGAAGCGGCTCAAGGACAGTAATACCCCAAAGGAAAGCGCCAGGTGGTTGCGGAGCGGCAATAACTTAGAGCCCGGTTAAAAACACTTAAAAAGAGTGTAACGTTCTGAGGAGCAGCTAGTGGAAGGGGGTGGTCATGGGCACAGGCCTGGGCCCACACTCCCAGGAAGGATACCACTCGTCTCAAAGAGAGACTAGTGGGGGGGTGTCCAGTCTGTGACTCTCTGCAGCTTTCCGCTCCCCTGCACCATTTTTGGGTGGGGTGTGCGCGCTCCTGAAAGCACCTTAGAGGGTCTGCTGTGGTCCTGGAGCCAACAGATGTTCTCCGTGTACAGCGACTCTAGATGGTGCACCCCCGAAGGCAAGAATTGTGCGGCCGGTGCACTAATCTTGGCAAGAATCTGGCCACAACTCGCCAAAGCCTGGAGCCCCAAGAGCAGGGGGGACAGGGGAGTGCGTGGAGTGTCTGAACTGCTGAGTGCCCACCACCTAGGACAGGCTGCGCTGGGAGATTTGAGGAGGGGAGTGTCCCTTCTGGACAACTCAGAAGGAAGCAGACTTCTCTGTGATGGGGAGGTCTGGGTACAGACAGGCAGATTCCTCACTTAGACACTCTGAAAAAGAGAAAAAGCTACAAAAGGCTAAAAGCCTTCAGAGAGCTAAAGACTGAGAAATGAGGTTCCACAGAGCTCTGTCCCTTGATTGGGGGGCAGGGTGACTCACCCAAGCAAGATTGACTGGAAAACAACTGGCCAGGCCCCTCCCCCAGAAGACAAGTCAAAAAAAAAAAAAAAAAAGACTATAACCACAGGGTCACCATAAGACTTTAAATCCCCAACATTAGGGGAAATCAATATATTAAATGCCTAATAATACCCTCAATCCTATATATTTCATAGATACAAGTTTTTTTTTTCTTTTCTGTTCTCTATTTTTTTTATTTACTTGTTTTCACATTTCTTTGTTTGATGTTGTTTTTTGTTTTTATTTATTTATTTTTTAAGCTACTTAACATTATAACTAGAGGCTTAATACAACGATAAACCCAGGAAGACCTGAAATAACCTTTCTTGCACATGAGGAGTTATAACCAACCTCCCATCTTATCCTTCTGTCAGTGTTTCTACCTATTTGCTTTTGTTCTGGTATTATATAAAAACTCATTCCTGGGGTTCATTCTGACTAGGTTCTTTTATTTCTTGTCATCTACTTTTGTTGGTCTATATGTTTGTTCGCGTTGGTCTACATACTTCATAAATCTTATTGTTGGGGCCCATTCTGGCTGGGATCTCCTCTCTTTCTTTTTCTCTTTATCTTTTTTTATCCTTATTTTTTATTTTTGGTGGTGAATCCCAATTGCTCCTAAACCTTCCAGAGTGCACCCTGCCTGGATCATGGGTGAAATATCCAGCTATACATCCTTTCATCCACTTCTCATCAAAATGACTAGGAGGAGGAACACCCAACAGAGGAAAAACCCAGAGACTGCGCCCTCTCCCTCAGAACTATTAGATATGGACATTAACAGTATGTCAGAAAGGAAATTCAGGCTGACAATTATCCAGGTAATGGCTAGGATTAATGACAATATAGAATCTCTAAGGGCAGAAATGAGAACCAGTATAGCCGATGTAAGAAGTGCTATCAGTGAGATTCAATCCAATCTAAATAGTTTAACAGCTAGAGTTACGGAGACAGAGGATAGAATTAGTGATCTAGAGGATAAAATGGTAGAGAAGAAAGAACAGGAGGACAGCTGAAGCAAACTGCTCAGAAATCATGAGAAGAGACTTAGGGAAATATGACACCATGAAACGTTCCAACATCAGAATTATTGGAAACCAAGAGGCGGCAGAGAAAGACAGAAGACTAGAAGATATAGCTGACCAAATTCTGAATGAAAATTTCCCCAATCTGGGAAATGGAACCAGGGTTCGTGTCCTAGAGTCAGAAAGGACACCTGTCAAGATCAATGAGTCTAGAAATATAGCGAGACACATCATAGTAAAGTTTTCAAATATAATTTTAGACAAGAGATCCTGAGGGCAGCTAAGGGGAAGAGATCCCTTACATATGGAGGAAGACCCATTAGAATAACATCAGACCTGTCCACAGAAACCTGGCAAGCCAGAAAGGGCTGGCAAGACATATTCTGGACACTAAATGAGACGAACGTGCAGCCAAGAATAATTTATCCAGCAAGGCTGACATTCCAAATGGATGGAGAGATAAAGAGCTTCCAAGATCGGCAAGGATTAAGAGTATGTGACCAAGAAACCGGCACTCCAGGAAATATTAAAAGGGGTTCTATAAAAGTAGAGAAAACTCATGAGTGACTTAGAACAGAAATTTACAACCAATAGAAATAAGGACGACACAGGCAACATGATGTCAATAAACACTTATCTTTCAATAATCACTTTCAATGTGAATGGCCTAAATGCTACCATAAAACAGCACAGGGTAGCAGAATGGATAAAACCGCAGGACCCGTCCATATGCTGTCTACAAGAGACACATTTGGAACCAAAAAATACATCCAGACTGAAAGTGAAAGGATGGAGAACCATCTTTCATGCCAATGGGCCTCAAAAGAAAGCTGAGGTAGCAATTCTCCTATCAGATAAATTAGATTTTCAGCTAAAGACTGTAGTCAGAGATACAGAAGGACATTACATCATTCTGGAAGGTTTTATCCTCCAAGAAGATCTAACAATTGCAAACATTTATGCCCCCAATATAGGAGCAGCCAACTACATAAACCAACTGTTAATCAAAATAAAGAGTCACATTGATAGGAATACAATCATAGTAGGAGATCTTAACACACCACTCTCAGTAACAGACAGATCATCTAAACAGAAAATCAAAAAAGAAACAAGAGCTTTGAATGACACATTGGACCAGACGGATCTCATAGATATATACAGAATATTCCACCCTAAAAAAGCAGAATACTCATTTTTCTCGAGTGCACACAGAACTTTCTCCAGAATAGACCACATACTGGGCCACAAATCAGGACTCAAACAACACCAAAAGATTAAGATGACTCCCTGCATTTTCTCAGACCACAACGTTCTGAAACTGGAACTCAACCACAAGAAGAAGTTTGGAAGGAATTCAAACACTTGGAGACTAAAGACCAACCTGCTCAAGAATGCTGAGATCAACCAGGAAACCAAAGATGAGCTTAAACAATTCATGGAGGCCAATGAGAATGAAGACACATTGATGCAAAACCTATGGGACACGGCAAAGGCGGTAGTAAGAGGGAAATACATAGCCGTCCAAGCCTCACTCAAAAAAATTGAAAAATCTCGAATACACCAGCTCTCCTTACACCTCAAAGAACTGGAAAATCAACAACAAAGGAAGCCAACCCCACGCACAAGAAGGGAAATAATCAAGATCAGAGCAGAGATCAACGAGTTAGAAACTAGAGAAATAGTAGATGGCATCACTGAATCCAGAAGTTGGTTCTTTAAAGAATCAGTAAGATTGATAAGCCACTGGCCAAACTCATCCAAAAGAAAAGAGAGAGGACCCTAATTAACAAAATTATGAATGAAAGGGGAG
>CM053605.1:90940985-90976925 GCA_028646535.1 Procyon lotor | reverse complement strand
ACCCATTCATTCTTTAGTAGGATGCTCTTTAGCCTCCATGTATTTAAGTTATTTCCCACGTTTCTCTTGTAATTAAATCCTAGTTTCATAGCATTGTGGTCTGAAAATATGCAGAGAAAGATCCCAAACTTTTGGTACCAATTGAGACTGGTTTGTGTCCCAGGATGTGATCTATTCTGGAGAATGCTCCATGTGCACTAGAGAAGAATATGTATTCCGTTGCTTTGGGATGGAATGTTCTGAATATATCTGTGATGTCCATCTGGTCCAGTGTGTCATTTAGAAGCTTTATTTCCTTGTTGATCTTTTGCTTAGATGATCTGTCCATTTTGGTCAGGGAGGTATTGAAGTCCCCTACTATTATTGTATTATTGTTGATATGTTTCTTTGAATTCATTATTCATTGGTTTATATAATTGGCTGCTCCCTTGTTAGGGGCATAGATATTAACAATTGTTAGATCTTCTTGTTGGACAGTCCCTTTAAGTATGATATAGTATCCTTCCTCATCTCTTATTATAATCTTTGGCTTAAAATCTAATTTATCTGATATAAGGATTGCCACCCCAGCTTTCTTTTGATGTGCATTAACATGATAAATTGTTTCCCACCCCCTCACTTTAAATCTGGAGGTGTCATTGGGTCTAAGATGAGTTTCTGGCAGACAGCCTATCGATGGGTCTTGTTTTTTTATCCATTCTGTTACTTTGTCTCTTTTGATTGGTTTATTTAGCCCATTTACATTCAGGGTAACTATTGACAGATATGAATTTGGTGCCATTGTATTCCCTGTCAGATGAGTGTTAACTTTATATTGTTTCTGTTCCTTTCTGGTATATGTTCCTTTTAGGCTCTCTCTTTGCTTAGAGGACTCCTTTCAATATTTCCTGTAGGGCTCATTTGGTATTTGCAAAGTCTTTCAATTTTTGTTTGTCCTGGAAGCTTTTTATTTCTCCATCTATTTTCAGTGACGGCCTAGCTGAATAGAGTATTCTTGGTGGCATATTTTTCTCATTTAGTGCTCTGAATATATCATGCCTGTCCTTTCTGGCCTGCCAGGTCTCTGTGTGGAGGTTTCCTACCAATCTAACATTTCTGCCTTTGTATGTTACAGACTTCTTTTCCTGAGCTACTTTCAGGATTTTCTCTTTGTCACTAAGACTTGTAAGTTTTACTATTAGAAGATGGGGTGTAGACCTATTTTTATTGATTCTGAGGGGGGTTCTCTGTGCCTCCTGGATTTTGATGCTTGTTCCCTTCTCCAAATTAGGGAAATTTCTACTATAATTTTCTCCAATATACCTTCTGCCCCCGTCTTTCTTTCTTCTTCTGGGATTCCAATTATTCTAATATTGTTTCATCTTATGGTATCACTTATCTCTCAAATTCTCCCCTCATGGTCCAGTAGTTGTTTGTCTCTCTTTTTCTCAGCTTCTTTATTCTCTGTCCTTTGGTCTTCTATATCGCTAATTCTTTCTTCAGCCTCATTTATCCTAGTAGTTAGAACCTCCATTTTTAATTGTACTTCATTAATAGTTTTTTTTTTTTTATTTCCACTTGGTTAGATTTTAGTTCTTTTATTTTTCCAGAAAGGGATTTTATTTCTCCAGAAAAGGATTCTCTAATATCTTCCATGCTTTTTTCGAGCCCAGCTAGCATTTTGAACTCTATTTCTGACATATTACTAATGTCCGTATTGACTAGGTCTCTAGCCATCAGTAGTGTCTCTTATTTTCTTTTGTTATGAGTTTTTCTGCCTTGTCATTTTATCAAGATAAGAATAAGATGAGTGAGAAAGAAAAATACTCTGGGGTTCTGTAGTTTTCACTGATTGATTAACTAGGTCTTGGCTGGATATTCTCGCTGATCTTCTGGGGGAGGGGTCCATTGCTGTGATTCTCAAATGTTTTTGCCCCAGGTAGAATTGCACCACCCTTGCTAGGGGATGGGCCAAGCACACTTTGCTCAGGTTCGCTTTCAGGAATCTCTGGTCCCTGAGTGCTTTCCTACCCTCTGGAGGCTGGGAATGAAAATGGCAGCCTCCTAGTCTCTGGCCCAGAGGAGCTAAGCACTAGGGCCCTGCTCCTTAGACCACCCTCAGAGGAAAACAGACAATTATTCCCATCTCCCTTGTGTGCAGCCTGTGCACTGTGCTCAGGTAGCCCATGGCAGAGGCCTCTATCTGTGGTGTGCATGGCCCTATCTGGAGTCTCCAAACCCAGCAGATTACTGCTGCATGCTCCCGCACCACTCCTTCTGGAGGAGAAAGGAGGGGTCTCTCTGGAGCTGCCTTTTGTGGCTCTCTGCATAAGAGCTATGGCCCGATTGTGCCTCTGATCATGGTCTAATGTTAGCCTGAGCTGATAATGCACTGTGAAGCTCTTTCTCTGCTGCAGGTTTCTCAGCCCTGATACCTAGGAGCTCTGCCACACTCGGGCACTCCTAGTCTCTCTGTGACCCCCCCGTATCCTCAAATCACACTGTTCCCACAACGTCTAAACCCCCCACTTAACCTCTGGAGTGATGTCCCTCTGTGGAACAGACTAAAAGTTCTGATTTTGTGCTTGGTGGCTCTGTGGCTCTTGGGAGCCGGCCCCTCCCTTCCCAAGGTCTCTCTTCCTGTCACTTTGTATTCACTTTTTCTGCAAGTCCTACCTTTCAGTAAGTGGTCAATTTTCTGCTCTTAGAATTGCTGTTCTTCCTCTCTTCTCTCTCTTGTTGAGTTTGCAAGCTTTTAGAATGGCTTGATATCTATTTAGCTGAACTTCTAAGATCCAATGCTATCTCAGCCTCCTACACCTCTGCCATCTTACTTATCTACTCTCAATACATTTTTAATTAAATTTTATAAAGTTGAATATAATACATGATTTAAAAATAAAATTTTGTTGAGAACCTTTCCTTTAATGAGCATAGTCCTCATTCCATATGTACCAACTGGCTCATTCTACTCCTGAGATGTAAGTGTGTAATTTTAGTTTTCTTTTGCCAGTTACTACCATAATTCTATATAGTATTCATATATTTCTCCTTTTTTGAAATCTTTGAAAACTTAGAAATAATTTCTTTTATTTCTGCTATGAATAATGAAGGTTTAATTTAAAAAAATATTTCTATTTATATGTAACACACTATATTTGATAAGGATGCATTTTTAAGATCCAGACCACTCAGGACTGTATAAAATTCTGATACTCATTAACTATTTAAATTTGATTAAATTAGATTACTTTATATAGATGTTATGAGGTTAAATGAACCAAGGTATGTAATATATAGAATAGTGTTACCAAATAGGGTGCAATATTATCTATTAATATTAACTATTTCAATAATATCTACTAATGTTATCAGTTTTTCATTTATCCATTTGTCATTACAGAAAAAGTTTAACAGAAATTAAAGGAATAATCCCACTGTAAAAGAACATGTTTAGAATTTAAAGATAATGAAAATAAAATATAACAAACTGTGGGGTGAAACTAATAAACAATAATTTGTAATCCTAAATCAATATATAAGTAAATACCCTATAAGCAAATTTCTGAACAAATGGCTAAATACCTCTTCAAGGAAGTTAGGAAAAGAGTCGCAAGCTAAAATCAAGAAAGTAGAGGAAAGGGAAAGATACAGAAAGAAACATAACAAGTAAAAACAAATGTAGAGAAAGATTGACTATATCAAAAACTGATTTTAAACGCCTTATAAAATTGATAAATTCCCAAAAAGTTTATTGATAAGAGAGAAGAGGATAAGATAAGATATGATAAGATAAGAGAGAAGACACAAATTACTGATATTGAGAATGAAAAGTAGAGATCTGACTGAAGATCTTATTATGTATATATTAATGGATAATAAATTCTTTATGAATAATTTTGTCATTAAATTGGGAAAAGTAGATAAAATTGATAAATTATTAGAAAAATAAAATTTATTAAAACTGCAGAAGAAATGGAAAAGATGAATAGCTCCAGAATTCTTAAAGAAATTGAATTTTTAGTTAAAATCCAGAAAATAAATATAGATACAGATGCTTTCACTGGTAAATTTTTCAAACATTGAGAATCAAATTAACCTCCACAGTATACACTTTTTATCCAGAGAAGAGATAGATAAATAATTATTATCATATTTTATAAGGTCACATTGACATTGATACCAAAATCTGATTCACTAGTACAAGAAAGGAGACTAACACATTAATCACTTTTCCAAACATAGATGCGAAAGTCTTAAAATCTTATCAAACCCAATTCATCAATACATAAAATGTATATTATACCATAACAAAATAAGATTTATTTCAGTAATACAAGAAAGGTTTCACTCTCTAAAATCAATTCAATGTATTACAGTAACAGAATAGATTGGAAAAAATCATATGATTAACTCAGTAGATACAGGAAAATAATTTGAAAAATTTCCTCACAAATTAATAACAATTTTAATAACAAGGAATATTCTTTTTTTAAAGATTTTTTTTACTTATTTATTTGATACAAAGAGAGATATCACAAGTAGGCACAGAGGCAGGCTGAGGGAGAGGAGGAATTAGGCTACTCTCTGAGAATGCAGGGCTCAATCCCAGGACCTTAGAGCATGACCTGAGCTGACAGCAGAGGCTTAACCCACTGAGCCACCCAGGCACTCCCACCTTTTTTTTTTTTTTAAGATTTTATTGATTGATTGATTGAGAATAAGGGATAATCTAAGGAAATTAAAATCTGACATTTTGTTGTTAAAGACCAGAGTCCTCGATAATCAAAGAACTGGAAACACAGGTGCAAGGGAAGAAGCTGCTAATTGCAATGAAATCTGAATTGGGAAGACTGAAAGAGTTAGGACTGCCCAACGGAGTATCACTATTTGCCATCTTCTATATGAAGTGACTTTTTCACAGTTGGCAACTTTACAACAGTCTTATTTCTTATTTTTTTAGACTGGGGCTCAGGGATACAAGACTGAGTGTTCCTGCTTTACCCCTTCTGACTTAATCTACGAAATCATATGGTGTCACATCTGCTACATTTTATTAGTTATAAGGAAGTCACAAGCCCACTCAGTTAAAAAAGGAAAGATATGGATCTCATTTCTGGATGGGAATAATGTTAAGATCATCTTGTGGGAACAGACATATCATACTCACCTTTGAAAAATTCATTAACAATTACCTATCCTCGATAATATTCAATCTATCGTTCTGGAAGATGAGTTTTAGTTGAATAATGTAATTTTTGGATTGATCCTTGAAGAATTTTACTTCTTTTCCTTTTTCTTATAATTTATCTATACTTTCTTAGAGATTTTGTTTCCCCTATATAGAATTCCTATATTCAAATATTTTATATCCCTATAATGTTTTTAATTTTCTAGAGGTCATTGGTATACTTGGATTTTTCTTTTTTTTTTTTTTAGATTTTATTTATTTATTTGACAGAGAGAGAGATCACAAGCAGGCAGAGAGGAAAGCAGAGAGAGAGGAGGAAGCAGGCTCCCTGCTGAGCAGAGAGCCCAATGCGGGACTTGATCCCAGGACCCTGAGATCATGATCTGAGCCGTAGGCAGAAGCTTTAACCCACTGAGCCACCCAGGCACCCTGGATTTTTCCTTTTTCTAAAAACACTCCAGTTTTTTATAGTGGTATATATTTTCTTGTTTTAAAGGTATAAAATCAGAGTATTTATAATTCTGATACATTTATTTTTTCCAAAGTTTCCTAAGAAATTTATTAAAAATTTAAAGCATAGTGAATTTTTTTTTTTTTTGGATTGTGTGGCCACCCATATAGGAGGGCACATTACATTTATTTTTCAAAAATTATCTCAATTTTATGACTTTCCATTTTTGTGTTCCTTAGTTTATCTCTCACAAATGGCTGTTGATATTTTATTGGCTATTCATATTTAAAACTGATTATTGTTGAAAACATGTTCTCAGTTTAGGATTTATTGACAAATAGTCTCATGTTTTTTACTTGATATGATTGTTGTTCACTTATCTAGAAGAACTATCAATGTGTGGAGGTCTATTTTTCCTAGAATGTTAGTTTTTCCACAGAAAACTTGTCTGGAACTATTCTACAAGTTGGCTGAAGAAAGTAGAAGATACCAGGATGAGATAATCTGGAAGCCAAACCATGAATGTTGTTTTGTGTTCATACTAATCTACATGCAAATTCTAATTCACTCCTTTGGTTCATCTCACATCTCACTTCTGCCCTTCATGTTCCCAGTGTCCTTGAAGCCACACCACATGTAGACCATTATTTCCAGAAAACATCTACTTGGTGTTCTGCCTTGGAATCAGGCACTTCTCTGTAGGTGTTAGGTCAATGGTTAAAGTAAAGGGAGGTCAAAATTTCTCATAAACTTTCGATTACTTTCACCTAAGAATGTGTTCTGTGATTTATGTTTCAATTTTGACCTCTTCATTCTTTTTTTATAAAGATTTTTTATTTGTTTATTTGACAGAGAGAGATCACAAGCAAGCAGAGAGGAAAGCAGAGAGAGAGGAGGAAGCAGGCTCCCTGCTGAGCAGAGAACCTGATGTGCAGCTCAATCCCAGGCCCCTGAGATCATGACCTGAGCTGAAGGCAGAGGCTTTAACCCACTGAGCCACCCAGGCGCCCCATGACACCTGTATTTTCATTCTTAGTGCCAATGTATTTTCTGAATCCTTGGATTTTTTTCAAGGAAAATCAGTTCACTTCTTATGATATTTCATCGCTTGTCATTATCAAGATATCATTTTGCATTATGTTTAAATTTATGTAAAGGAAAATGGTTGTGTTTATTCATCTATAACTTATATACTTTCTGTTCAAAGTGATATTTCTGATCCTGATGATTTATTGCTGCTAAGTTCCACAATCACCTTTTCTGTTTACTCTGTGACTATGAATCTGGACCCTTTTGTTCTTAGCCAGCTGGCACAATGTTAAGCTTTCTCAGTAGACAGTCTGAGAAAGAGATTGCAGAAAGAAAAGGTTTTGCTTCCTGGTTCCAGTGTCCTTCTCTAGGCAGGCCCTAGCAGTACACACTGATTTTCCAGATCCTGCCACAACTTCTCCGGTACTCTCCTCTTGCACTTCATGGAATTTAACAGCAATAAACCAACTGCTTTCTTGGGCAACTCCTCTGTAAGTGGTTTTGTGGTAGATTACCTCTGGTGAGTCACTTCCTTGAGAACACTTTTACTTGGCAATCTGGAAGGCAAATTTCCATCAAGTCCCAAGGGGTAGCTTTCTGAGAAGTTCTGCAGCATGGGGACAGAGCAACTTCTCTGCTATTCAGGAACCATGGCCATAGACTCCCCAACAAGTGCTGAGATTCAACCCTGAGAGGTGTTCCCAACATTTCTGCTTTCTTCATCCCTAGGTATAATGGCTGTTCTTATTAGAATTCTCTTTATCTCGTATTAAATAATACTTTGTTATCCCAATCCCCTGTTATGGTTCCTAATTCTTTATATTAAATTTTCTTTGTTCAAGTTATTTTCTGATTCTCTCTCTTAACGTGACCCAGACTAAAAGTCTTTCTTTATGTGTATAGTGAGAGTTAACTCTTCTTCTCCTCTTCTCCTTTTTTTTTCCACTTCTTATGGTGTTATTTTTAAAATAGGCATTTAATTTGCATTTCCCTCATCACTAATAAGTTTGCGCGACTGTTAAGATGTTTACTGGCAACTCATGTTTATATCTACCAATTCTTTTATAAGTGATAGCATTTAATTTTCACAAAAGTGATATTATACTCTGTTTGTTATGAGGAGACTGAAAGTCCACTAGATGTAGTGATCCCTCAAGTTAAGTTAGTTACTTAAGGGTAAGAAAGTGGTAGATCTAAAATTTAAAGGATTATCTTTAATTTTAAAATCACTGATGTTTCTACTACGCTATGCTAAGCAATCATGAACATGGTGCAGAAAGTGGGAGTTTACTATTATAATTTAACAAGGCAGAGCTTGATTTATTTAGAAAGCAACTAGGATTCATTAACAATAAACTTTTTTTCTGGCCAGTGGGAATAGAGACAAAAAGAAAATAATCTGATTTCCTTTAAATAATCTAGGAAGGACAAAGGGGAACTATAAATCAAAAAAAAAAAAACTACTTTTTCTTTGAATTTCTGAATTAAACTCATTTAGAAAGCCATTACCAAAACCTGAATATAGTGGGTTTCACATAATATTAGGTCATTACATTTTTTAGTCATCTTCAAAGATAATGAAGAATAATGTATGTGAAAATCAGCCTGATGAAGAAAGAAAATATTTAAAATTCAAATTCAGATAAGACTTCATTAAATAGGCAAAGTAGAAGTCCCAAAGCTGGACTTGTTCACTTCTTGGTTTGCAAATGAAGATTTTTAATAATTGAATGACAGAGAGATCAATGTGGGGAAAGAATTCAAAATCTAGCACCTCAGAGGAATTAAATATAATGTAATTACATGTCAAATCCATGAGCAAGATTTTCAAGGCTGTTGACTTGAAATCAGCAAAGATTATTCAAAGAGACAAGGGGAATACACTCCCCTGTCCCATATTCTGCCACTCTGTTTTATACCTAAGGAGATTTGTACACGATCTAGTCCCGAGACCAATTTAAATATTTGTGAAGTTTTTCCTTTGCAATCCACTCTTCCACCTATGCTATAATCTCTCCTCTGTGTCCTCTCCTCTTGGCTTCTATTGTGTTCAATATTAACCTTTCAAAATGGTGATGGGTAACAACACCTAAAAATATTTTTTAGCAACTAAAAAATATTAGAGGCATAGGAGAAACAATGTTTTAAAAAAACAAGAAAGAATTGGCTGAGTTTAAAAAAAGGAAGAAAAGCCTGATAGTCTCAGTTAAGTGTCCCACTCTTGATTTCAGCTCAGGGCATGATCTCAGGTATGTGAGATTGAGGCCCTCATTAGGCTCTGGGCTAAGTATGGAGCCTGCTTGATGATGGACTGTAAGCTAATAACATCAATGCTTAACTTGCAGTTTTACCACAATATCCATGGAATCTAAGAGAGAGCTTAGTGCCTTGTAGGTGCTATTATATAATATGGTTAATGTTATTTAAACCCTTTATTGCTGAATGCACATACAGCTAAAAGGGATTTTAAGATGAGTTTCTTCCTTAATAAGATGAAAATAAATTAATATAATTAGCAATACAAGGCTAGAAATATGAGCTATGGAATTAGTAACAGAAATCTTTTAAAAGAAACAAACTTTCAGGGAAAGCAGAGTGATATGAACCAGGAAGTTAGGACAGTCTTCAAAGACTTTTAGGAGAAAATGGATCGGTGACTAATTTTTGGTAATTGCTTTGACTATTACTTTTTAGCAAACATTTATTTTGTCTGTCAAATGACTCATTACCATTTTATCAAACCAAGACACAAAAGAGGGAAACTCAGAATAAACTTCTAATGAAATAAATCTACCTGTGAACATTATTCATAGTTTTTCATGAATAATAACCAATATTTCAAGTTAAAATCTATATCATCTAGTGAATAATTTATTTGTATTAACTTGACTCTAACTCCTCAATATGAAAATTAGTAATGTGGCATCAAGCATAGGTATATATTTAATCTCATTGAATTTACAACAGAAATGTTGACAAAGAAGTAGAAGAACAAGATAAAGTATTATCTTGTTAGGGTAAGTTAAGCCACTGTGTCCAATCCATCAGCTCAACACAAAACACAGGAAAGGAGAATATTCTAATGAAGAAAGAAAAGACATATGGCTAATAGTCATGACTTATACTTTGTATATTCATACATGTGATTCTACAATCATTTATTTATTCACTTAACAGTTGGCATATACATTCATTTCAGAAGCATATGCTAAGAATTCACCATATTCAGACTCTATTTTAAGCAGAAGATATATTGAATCGAGGAAGACAGAATCCCTGTCTTTTCCTTATCTGCTGTTGTATGTACCTTTTTAGCATTCCTTACCTCATAGAATGAGCCTTGATGCCTTTTCCAAAGATGGTTTCCTCTCTAGTATTACCCACTCTTGCCAATAAAATCTTACTTTCCCTAGTCAGGAATGGTGAAATCAGTTACTTGTCTATAATAAACTTCAGAAGAGTTATTTTATTCTACATTTTATAAAGGTGACGTGCTGTGTAAAACTCCCCTGCAGGTGACACTGGTGCTCAGGAGCCTGGCAGAGGTCTCTGTAAAGGATTACAGGCAGTTGGTGGTTTTGTGTTTATTTAGAAGCCTACTGCTAAGATTGCAGCCACAGTGATTACCTAGTAAGCCTCCTTCCTAGAAAGACCAGGTTCCTGAGTCTGTTGCTTCTTGTCGTATCCTATTTAAACACACTTTCTCTATTGGTTACATCCTGCATAAGAACCATTAGCAGCCAGAGCTAGACAATGTAGAGGTATCCCCTGGCAGCAGCGACAAAAATCGGGGCACCAAACAGGTAGTGATGACTAATTTTATGTGTCAATTTGACTGGGCCACAAGGTACCTAGTTAGTCAAGGCTTATTCTGGGTGTGTCTGTGAAGATATTTATGGATGAGATGAAGATTTAAATCAGTAGACCTAGTAAAATAGATTGTCATCCCTATTGTGGGTGGGCTCGTAAAGTCAACTAAAGACCTGATTAGTTCAAAAAACAGAGTAAAAGGGAGTGCCTTCTGCCTGACTGATTCCACTGGACCTTGGCCTTTTTCTGGACTTTGGACTCAGACTGAAAAATTAGCATCTCTTAGTTCTTATACCTGCTGGTTTGCAAACTGGAACTTACACCATCAGTTCATCTAGTTCTCAGGCCTTTGGATTTAGCTGGAATGACCAGTAGCTATGCTAAGTCTCCAGACTGCCAATGGAAGATCTTGGGGCTTTTCAGTCTAAACACACACATACGGTTTTGGTTATGTTTCTCTGAAGAACCTTGGCTAATACAGATGATAAAATTACATATTTAGAATGACTGAGTCACACTGTGAGAACATGATTATATCTATTTTTTTTTAAGATTTTATTTATTATATGACAGAGAAAGAGAGATCACAAGTAGGCAGAGATGCAGGCAGAGAGAGAGGGAGAAGCAGGCTCCCCGCTGAGCAGAGAGCCCGATGCGGGGCTTGATCCCAGGACCCTGAGATCATGACCTGAGCCGAAGGCAGAGGCTTTAACCCACTGAGCCACCCAGGCGCCCCAATTATATCTATTTTAGATACTAGATGTTGACATATATTGAATTCAAATTGACAATGGATTACTGAAGTAGCAAAAATGCTTAGGGAAAATTTCTAATGTTATTCTATGAAGATTTATGTTCTAATTTTATTGTTCCACCTTGTTTGTCCAGTGCTATGTCTTCTGTTAAAGAAGACAAAAGGTGAAATCTTTAATCTGAGGTCCTATGTATAATCAAACATGCTAGAAGAGTGTTGGTCCAAAGAATTCTGGGATTGGAGGTAGAAACTTACATTCTTTAGGTGAACTTGAGACCATTCTCTCTTTCTGTTCTCACATAGTAGAGCTCTGCCTGCCCCATTCTGTATTCGATATTCTCTGCAGATACAGAAGGAATATTTTACTACTCTTGGGGAAATGTGTTATTTTGTAACTTGAGTCCGAAGTGGAGATATATCTTTATTGAGTAGATACATAGGTGCCTTGAATCTTCCATTGTAAAACTACTATATTTTTTATTCAAGCAATAGTTCCTTGGGAGTACTGCTATTCAATCATTTTGCACCATTATAACTTGGAATAAACTTACCAGAGATCAATGGAAAATAAGATTATATAGCTAAGGTAGAGTAATCTCACAATATCAAATTACAGTAGATACAGACACATGACAAACAGCAATGAACATTTAATGGTTGTAATTAAAGCAAGGGCATTTTATAGGAAAAACTTTAATTTGATAGAAATAAGTAGTTCAACACCAAGATTCATGAGATGCTCAGATGATACTTCAACATAAGATATTGCAGCTGAAATATAATTGATAAAGCTACAAGGTGGTTATAGATGAAAATACATTTAAAAAATAGAGAAGGGCTTTCAAGCTAAAATAGATTATTTTTATTTTTGAGAGGACTAAGAACATCTAATTCTACCACTTCAATATTCACAGGTATCACACATTTGGAGAGGTCATTCACATTTAAAGAAATGCACAGTAAAACGTTTCCTAAAATATGTATCATGAGATATTAAATGCATGTGAGAAAGGAAATGAAACATCCACAACTACAAAATATTCTGTGGTTTAACATATTTTAGAAACTACTATTTAAAAAAAAACTGTAGTTAGATTTCTCAGAGCTTATAATATATTAATATTCCTCATGTATCTCCAAGACAGGGACATTTTATGTGGGATTTCTAAAACATGTTTGAATACAGCATCCTTTCTTCATGGAACATTTTTTCCTCCTTGCATCCTAAATAACTTCAGTTTGGAAAATAATAGTTGAGAACCTCATCATTTCAACATATACTGCTTTTCTTATATTTATATATTTTCAATTTGGAACTGAACTAGCAGCAGATTCTGAATTGTGAACAAAACTACACTTTAAGTAACTGTATATCCATTATTCAGAATTCTCAGCAATTTTATGTTATCATGTGATCTTTTATTCATACTGCTCAATGGAGGATGTTGTAACAGGGGCACCAGAGTTTAGCTGAGAACTATAAATTATAATAAAGTAACTTTCATGATCCTGATTAAGGAATTCACCAATAATCATTTTTATTTTAATTAGTTCACATTTATTGTGCTCATACCATGTGCAAGATGAACTAACCATAATGAATGATCATACAGCTGATATATCAATGTATTATTTGTACATAAGAAAGGTATATTGACCAATCTAGGACATCTGTTAATGGCTTCTCAATTTAACCTTTGTGACTGATATTTGTTAAGAAAAGACACCTGCATTAATTTTTCAATTACAGATATTAGGGTTATATTCATCCACAGGAATTTCTCTAAAAGTAATATGTTCCTCCTTTGAATTTCAATGAATCATCTTCAGTATCACAGTTAAGAATTGGACTTTAGAGTCACAATGACTTGAGTTTTAATCTTGGCTCTGCCACCTTTCAATTGTGTGATCTTGGGGGACTTACTATCCTTCTCTGAGCCTTTACTTAACAATCTACTAAACTAGTAAGTTGACTAGTTTATGTCTGGTGCAGTGTATTCTCATGTGAAGATCCTATACCATGATTAGAATTGGGTGGATGCTGGGTGTAAATGAGAATTATGAAGGTGATGATAAATGATTGAGGATCAATCTGCTTTTGTGCAGAATAGATTAAGGAGAAAAGATATTGGCTGTGGAGAGAATGCTAGAAGATGGTATTTCAATGATAATGAAATAATAGCACATATTTGAGATATATTGTGAAATGCATTATGAACATTGTTTAGTAATAAAAAATTTATAGGCAATGGAGTTATGCACTTATTTTTCCCTAAGCTTCTCCTATAAGGCTGTATGTTATCAGCACTACTCTTAGTGATAGTGGGATCCTGGGTGGAGTTGATCAGTCCGATCAGGTGGTGTTGAATGGCATGAGAATTCACAATATCCCTGTGCATGCTAAGGAAATAAATGCTGAACTGCTTATTTCCTATGAAGTGTCCAGCCACACCTAAAAGAGCAATCAGCAGTACCTACCCTAAAAATGCAAAGATCCAATTATTTATACCCAGTTTCTCTCGTTTTCCTTATCACTTTGCATATTACTATGTCTTGGCAGTATTCACAGCAATAGGGTACTTCCTCTTGGCATATGATATTTACACCCTAAGACCATTCTGATAAGGTTGCATTAGAAAAGTTAAGTTTGTTCACTAATTCTCTGGGTAAATAAATATTCAGTTTGAGGAGTAGAGTCTCCAAGCATTAACCTTGCTGAATAAAGAGCACATGTCTGTAATCCAAATGAAAATAACTGCAAGAGAATTGTATGAGCTGTTACATTCAACTCATAAAAAAAACCTTCACAATACCAGCAGTGGTGATTTGTCCAAAAAGTTCAGGACTTAATATGCTCTGTGTAACCCTTGGGTCCATAAAAAGGAGTTGTAAATGTAGGCTTCTGATTCTGAAATTTTTCAGTTGGGGAAGCAGAGTACGTACAAAAAGAAATTACAAGTGTAAAATGAAGTCAAAAGAGGAGGAAAAAAAGTTTATTTTAATGCAATGTATTGCTTGATTGCTTTTGGGTTTTTTTTCTTCTGTTTTTGCTTTTTTTGTTGTTTTCTTTTCCTTTTGTGTGTTTACAGGTATAGGGTATTATATTTGGGAAGAATCCAAAGTGTGTATATGTGTGTGTGTGTATGTATAAATTTTCAGTAAAACCCTAACAAAAATTGAAAAAGAGCAGCAATCATAATCTATGTGTCCATATTTTATAGTTGAGTGCTTAAGATTGCTTTGATTCTGGCATTCAATAAAAAATAGCTAATATAATAAAAATAATAATGTGAAAAAGTATAAAACATTCCACATTTATGCATTTTTATATTCAGTGCCCATAGGAAGACTTTGATAAAAACTCAATGAATTCAGAATAATGGCTCATCTGACTATCATAAAATCATGTAAATGATTATAACATAGTTAGAACAATTATTAGTATGGCTCTCATTTTTCAGACAAGGAAACTGAGACATAGATGATTATAATAATGATATAACAATAATTATCTTGCTCAAAATCACAGATGAGACCTTATAAACAAAATGTATTCTATTAAAGAAAAATCTAGAGTGATTTCCAACCTCCTTCCTAATGACTTGCTTGGATACCTAAGTAAATCAATCTGAAGAAAACAAAGACTCTGCCTAGAGCATTTGCTGTTGTTGTTTTCATTAACTGTAACTGCTACTTTCAACTTTTTGCCCCTTAGTGCTGCCTATTACATTCCATAGTGGTAAATCAAGGACACAGACAATACACAGTCCCATGTGCCTGTGGTGGTCGTGGTGGTTGATTCCCCACATCATAGACTGCCCTGGAATGGTCCGTCTAATACGATCTGTGTTATCTCATTCCCCTTATTAGTGCTTGGTTTCAGGTGGCCAAGTGGTCTAAGACGACATAAAGAGGAAACTGCTAACAAAGTTCCCATTAATCCCAAAAATAGATACAGAAGAAGGAGATGGGCCTTCTTTCCAGTCAAAACATTGTTGTGTCTGCATATTACACCTAGAAATTTGAAGGTCATTATACAGCTGTGAATAAGGCTAGCCTGAGTACAATGAGCATTAATTAATCCTTATGAACATCTCTTCATATGATATTGCTTTCTTGTTGTACAAACCAGTCAAAATGAACTCTATTCCTAGATAAAGATATTCAGTAATGTGGATGAGGCCCATTTGATTTTTGCAGGATCTGCCCATATAATCACAAACATTAAGATAAAATGAGAAGATTCAGTAAATCATCTAGCATTTGGACATGCATGGGCTTCCATTTTCATCTAGAAGTATAATGCCATCTAGACACAACTTCACTGATGTGGGATGCATTCCAGATGCCTAGCAGGTGGCTTCAATTTCTTCTTGAATGACACTACATGTTTACTGAATTAAATGGAATTTAATTTTATTCCATATTCTGATACTTCAACTTATTTCTTTCTTGTACATTTGCAAAGTTTATAAATAGGAACAAAAAGAATAGGGAAAATATTGTCCAATGGAACCAAAAATGCATTGGGAATTTCATAAAACTTTATAAAAACTAGTTTTACTATTATTCAGATGTTGCACCCATTAAAGACATTCTTCCTTGTTGTAAGAGTTTGACACAATTTCTGTTTTGGCAGATGTTTCATTTGGTTTTTGTTCCAATCATGTCAGAGCTTGATTTAACTAAAATCTGTTGCAATGTGTGACTGGCAGTCAAATAGCAATTCCCCAGCAATGGGACTATATATCTAAGCTGTTACAACCACCATTGCCATTGCTCTCTTAGAATCTGTTTTTGTGGTTACTCCCATGAGATTTTGCTTCATGAACTGAAGCATAGGCAACAAAAGCATAAGGCAAGCCTAAAGAGAAATAATCTAGAAATTTATGTAAGTGTGAGGTATCTATCAGGTGATAACAATCTAGTCAAGGGGTTATTTTAAACAATGAGATACTAATGAGGGCCCTAAAGCGAGGAGGAAAAAATGAATACAGCGGAAGAACCTGAAACAGATAGAAGGGTATGGGTTTGGGATCTAAATAGATTTAGATGAAAAACTTACCTTTCTCATTTTCTGGCTTTTAACCTTTGCCAATTTTATTTCACTATTTTGAGTCTCAGTTCTCTCATCTTTAAAATTGAGAAAGTATCATCCATCAAAAAAAAAAAATACAGTGAAGAGATTTCTTGAACAGCTTGTGTTTTCTCATAAATATAAGTCAATTGTTATTATTATTTGGGAAGCCCAAAAAAAGTAGCACAAATAAAATTTCATGTCCAGAAACTTCAGAAAATATAAAGAATTGTAGAGTGTTTTGCCCTGTGAACTTAAGGAAATTGTTTGTTCTGAGCTCATTAATGTCCTTTGTTATACATGGGTATCAAAGACTTGTAGAATATAACTAGTAAGTATACTACTAATTTTCATTCCATCCAGTAAAAAGGGCCATACATATATTTTTTTCACATAGTGACTCTGAATAATGCAATGAGGAATACAAATGAAGTCAAATGAGTTAGCTTCTTGGTCTTGCTAATTCTCTTCATAATTCATATCCATTAAATGCATCACTTTCTAGTCTTCAAATTGTGATATAGGAAGATACAGAATACAACACCTGCTCCAGACGGTAATACTAAAGGACATTAAAAACAATAACTAGAATATGTGCATAATGCAGTGACCAATAAATATAAAAGAACTAGCATAATGTTAATCAATGACCAGAGAGAAATATTAACTAGGCATTACGTGTGGAAATAGGTAAATCTGGAGTTGAATATTAGAGCTGGAGAAGACAAGAGAAAATGACATTTTTTGAGTAAATACTCTAAGCTAGGTATCATGCCAGACACTTTAAAGAGGCCACTTATATAATTCTCTCTCTCCCTCTGGCCCTTCTCGTCCACACCCACCCCCAGACTCATGTGTGTGCTGTCTCTTCAAAAAAAAAAAAAGAAACTCTTATTTAATCTATTCAATCTCTCAATGACACTGGGAGGTACCATTGGCATCTCCATTTTACATGAAAATGCTGCTACAGTCACAAGTTGGTTTTTGTGGCAATATTGGGATTGGCACTCTGGTTGATCAAACCTCTTGAGCTGCACCTTCCCTACATAACTATTAGTGCCCCCCATGGTAGAAACACTTAGGAGTTTGGTGGTGTAAATAATTTCTGGAACAAAGGGTAAAATTAATGAGTTTTATGAGAAATTTAGTTAAGAGACGACCCAAGAGTTTATCTGAATTGGCCTGGCTGGAATGATAATCTGAGTTCAGTAATAAGAAATTAGGAATGGCAAAGAAATAAAATTGTAGAAAGCCACTCTAATTATCTGAAGTATATTTCTATGAATGTGTTTTTATAGTAACAGTTCCTAATTTTACTGGGAAAGTATCCAATTCAAAGGAAATCAAAAGCATAAGATTCTGATAACCATAACAAGTCTTTTTATTGAGCTCTGTTCTAATAATCTGTACTACAAGAAAGAATTCAATATGATGCCATTCCATTGTCTATCATTATCTGTATGATTCATAAAAGATCATATTTTCATTGACTAGTATAGTTTCTCATCCATTACCATAATGTGTAGTTTCTATTCCCTTATTAGATTGACAAGTTATTTATATGTAAAATTTTTTGTAGTAAGTTAAAAGTTACTTACAATAGTTTCTATAATAAAATGTAATCATTTTCAGGTAATGGGAACTGAGGAAGAAAGAATGTGAGTTTAGTAATTTACATAACTTCTGACTTACATTTTATCTCTGATCTACTCTGCGATGCCCTGAGAAAAGTCAGTGTGGATGAGAAACAGGAATTATGTAGGAAAATCTTTAAAAAGGCCTACTTATACAGCTTTTTGAATTTGAAAAGAAAATTGAAATTTAAGAAAATCATCGGGTAGTATTATGTATTTATTTTTCTCTTTATAGCTATTTGAATTTAAGAATCGTAAAACATATGAGTAAAATTCTCATCACAAAAGCTCACATGAATGCTGTCTTCCTCATGTTCTCTGAAAAGTTTTAAAAGGGTTGAGTTTTCAAGATAGATATCTTATGGCCTACAGGCTAAATTCCACCAAAAATGTTCTTTGCTTGGTCTGCACAATTTTATTTGAATTGTATTTATTAATTTATGTGAATTTAAGGTTTACATAAATGCCGCGGCCTGCGCGACAATCTCGAACCAGGACTGAGGGTAAGGGAATGAGGAAAAAAAGACAAAGAGACAAAGCATGGGAGTGGGAGGAACACAACGGATGATGTCCAGACTGCGTTCGGCTTTATTCAAGAACGCACCTTCTTATATAGTGTGTGAAAAACAAGTCCAAAAAACGATTACACCTGGGAGTCACATGTTCTAGGAATTTGTTCTTAACACATCAAAACAAGCTCCCCTCATCACAGGCTCCAAGAAGTCTGGGTAAGACTACCAGTAGCACGTGCACATGCTTCAGAGGCATTGCTGCAGTTTAATGATCTAAACAATCACAACCTGCGCAGCTTGTCCTTCAGGGAGGTATGACCAATCACAGACCAGCATGCCTCACGGCCCCTTGTCGAGCCCATTTACTAGCGCCCGCTTTCCGCCCATTCGGGCAGGGGTCAGGAGTCCGGGCTCAACAGGTCCCTTTAGCAGCTAGCCAGCGGCTGACCACACATAAAACTCTGGATAGGTATCGAAATCACTTTAATAAGACCTTGAGAGAAAATAATTCAAGTCAAGCTCCTCTTAATTTAAAAATATCTTCAAAAAGTGTGATTTTTTAAAATGAAATTAATCTAAAGAAAATAACAAAATAAAATGAAATGAATCTAATTGATGCTGACTTAGTGTTAAGGGAAAGAAACACAATAAGTTGAAAGCTTTGACTATGGCTTGTTGAGTTGTTGAGTTCTGGGATTAGTATATGTTATTAATATTTCTAGTGTGGTAAAACAAGAGGCAAATTTTCCAGACTGAAAAACTAGAATACATGCCTAGCAGATGTATATACCCAGAGACAGACAGAGAGACAGAGAGAGAGAGAGAGAGAAATGCCTGCTGACTTAAATCTATATATCTTCAGTCTAGTTTGTCCTTAAATTTCCTGGAGTCTGAGCACCTTGTGGGAAGCTGAGAACTGTATTAGCAGTTTTGAACACATGCTCATTTTTTGTCTTTAATTAGTGTTTGTGGTAAATATATTAATGTCCCTCAAAGATGTCAAGATCTTACTCCTAGAAATCTGTGAATATGATTGTCCACATGGCAAAGAGGATTTAAAGTTAAAGATATAAGTGAGGTTGCTAATCTTTCCTTACCAAACTGATATGAAATTGGGGAGATTATCCTGAGTTATCTGGGTGGGTCCAAATAATCACAATGGTCTTTAAAGGTCGATTGGGAAGCAGAACAGCATCAAACAGATGGCAGCATGACAGAGTTTCAGCGTGAAGTTGCTGATGAAGGTGGAGGAAGGAGCCATCAGCCAAGGAATGTTGGTGACCTCTAGAAACTGAAAAATAAAGACAAGGACACAGCTTTTACTCTAAAACCTTTGTAAATGAAAACAGCCTTACACACTTTGCTTTTAACTTAGTAAAACCAATGTCAGACTTCTTCTCTAGTAAACTATAGGATAATAATTTTGTTTGTTTGTATTAAGCCACTAAATTTGTGGTAATTTACTATCACAATAATAGGACTGTCATACAATTTTTTGCCCTAACTAAAGTAGAGTACTTTTGAATAAATACTTAAAAATGTAGGAATGACTCTGGAAAGTGGGCAAAAACTGGAAAATTTCAGCCTGAACATGAAAGAAAAGCTTAAATTCACCTAACCAGATGTTAGTAAAAATATGAATATGCTACCCAGAGCTTAAAGAATTTAAATGAGAAGAATGATAGATAAAGCATCTGCTTTAAGAGTTCCTAAGTTCTGATGAACAGGTTATTGGTAGAAATAAGTACATAAAAACATTGCTGGTGACAGCTTAGAAGACAATAAAGAAGACAACAACAATTAGAGAAAAACTGATTTTTGTTATATAGCAGGAGAAAGCTGTTCAGAATTGTGTAAAACAAAACTTGCAAAGGGTGAAACTGGACATTCAGTTGGGAAGATTTCTAAGCCAAGTCTCACAGCCCAGTTTCTTCTTGCCATTTAACTTAAAAATGTGAGAGGAAAGAGAGAGATTTATATAAGAAACGTTAGGTAAATGGAACCAGAAATTGATGATTTAGGAAATTCTCAGCCTATCCAGATTGTAAAAATACTATAATTGGCAGTTTCATTGTCAGGAAATGTGCTCTAAAAAAAAAAAAAAAAGATAAAAAGATATGCTGGACAACTTTAAACTTATATACCTCAAAGAGAGTTTTAAAAAGTAAGAGTATGCAGGTATAGAAAATGCTCTTTGAAAAAATTAAGCATCTGACTCATACACCTTCTCAGGCATTTAAGCAGAAACCAAAAAATCTTGGTGGCATTATCAATGGAGGAAATTTTGTCCAATGGAGTGAATCCCAGAGAAATACACAGAAAGCCCACACATTTCTGGAGAAACAGACAAATCCACTTTTAGAGTTGGAAATTGTAACACATCTCTATCAGTAACTGACATATCTAGTAGGCAGAAAATAAACATATAGATGTACTGGACAGCATCATTAATCAACTGGATCTAATGAACATTTATAGAATTCTTTATCCAACAACAGCGGAATATCCATTCTTCTTACGGTCACATAAAATTGTCACCAAAATGGTCACCACATTCTGGATCTTAAAATATACCTTGATAAACTCAAAATTATTGAAATCATATAATATGTGTGTTCAAACTATAATCAAATTAAACTAGAAATCAATAACAGAAAGAGAGCTGGAAATCTCAAAATATTTGGAAATTAAACACTTCTAAGTGACACATCGGTCAAAGAAAAACTCTCAAGTGAATTTAAAAAAAATTAACTAAATGAAAATGAAAATATGACTCAGCAAAAAATTGTGAGATGAAGTGGAAGCAATGCTTACAGAGAGAAATGTGTAATATTTAAGACATCGACTGACAATAAGAAAGATCTAAACTCATTCATCAAAACTTTCACTTCAAAAACTAGAGAATGCAAGCAGAGAAAATTACTGCTATAAAGCAAGCAGAACAAAATTAAAACAGAAGTCAATGAAATTGAAAACATATAGGCAAATAGGGAGATCAATGAAATCAAAGCCTTTAAAAAAATCAGTAAAATTGATAAACTTCTAGCCAGGCTAAACAAAGAAGAAAAAGATACAAATTACTAATTAGCTATTGAAAAAGGGGCTGTAACTACTGATCCCATAGACGTTAGAAGGATAATAAAGAATATAATTGACAACTGTATCCCCACAAACTTGACTTAAAAATGGAGCAATTCCTTGAATAACACAATCTAACAAAACTCACACATGGAAAGATAGATCATATGAGCAGGCTTGAATCTATTAAAGAATTTGAATCAATAATCATTTTCCAAAGAAGAAAGTGCCAGGCCCAAATAGTTTCACCAGTGAAGCCTGCCAAATATTTTAAAGAAGCTATCAATTTTCTTGAATCTCTTACAGAAAATAGAAGCAGAAGCAACACTTCCTAATTCACCTAATAAAATCTGCATTACTGTAAAACTGAATGGAGACATTATAAGAAAGAAAAAATATAGACAAATATCTCTTATAAACATGCATGCAAAAATTCTCAACAAAAATATGGCAAACTGGATTCAACAATGTATACAAATATTTATAAATCTCAATCATGTGGGAATTATTTTAGTTTTGTAAGTTTAGTTCAACATTTGAACATTCATTAATATAATACATCACATCAGCAGGCTAAAGGAGAAAACTCATATGACCATATAAATAGATGTAGAAAAACAATCTGAAAAAAAAATCTGGCATCCATTTATGATAACAACCCTCAACAATTTAGGAGTAAAAGGGAAGTTCCTCAACCTGATAAAGAACATTTGCAAAAACTCTTAACATCTTACTTAATGATGAGAGTCTGTTTTCCCCCTAAAATTGACAACAAGGGTCCCCTGTCACTATTTCTATTTAATATTGTAATGAAAAATCCTAGATAATGCAGTAAGACAAGAAAAGTAAATAAAAAGTATATGATTGGGAAGGAAGAAATAATACTGACTGTATACAGAGGGTATTACTATGTGACTCTCCATGTAAAAATTACACAGAATCAACAAAAAGTTCCTAGCAAAAATAAGTGATGATAGTGACTTTGCAAGATATAAGGTTAGAGAACAGCCAATTCGTTTCCTATATATTAACAATCAATAATTGGAATTAAACATTAAAAATACAACATTTCCATTAGCACCCCAAAAACAAAACTCTTAGGTATAAATCTAACAAAATAAATACAAGATCTATATGAGAAAAACTATAAACTCTGATGAAAGAAAATTAAAGATCTAAACAAATGGAGAGATAGTCCATGTTTGTTGATAGGCAGAATAAATTTTGTTAAGATGTCAGTTATTTCCAATTTTTTCTATAGATTTAATACAATCCAATCAAATGGCTTGTTGGGAAACAAGCTATTTTGTGTAAGTCAACAAACTGACTCTAAAATTTAGGTGGAAAAGCAAAAACCACAAAATAGCTAACACAATCTTGAAGAAGAAAAACATCAAAGAACTGATACTTCAACTCTTAGAGATTTACAAATAAGCCACAGTAATGAAGACAGTGTGATACTGGCAAGATAGCAAACAAATATAGTAATTCAATAGAATAGAGGGCCCAAGATTAGTCAACTCTAAGTGTGCAGTTGTAATTTACTGACATTTGACAAAGGGGCAAAGGTAATTCAACATAGAAAATGTAGACTTTTCAACAAATGATACTTCAACAATTTGACATCCACAGGCAAAAAACAAACCAAACTAAACCAAAACAAAACCAAAAAATCTCTATACAAAAATTTGACTCCTGTCACAAAATTAACTCAAAATGGATCATAGACCTGCATGTAAAATGCAAAGCTAAAACATTTAGAGGATAGTGTAGATGATAATCTAGTTGAGACTGATTTTGACAATTTTTTAGACAATGCCAAAAATATAATCCATAAAAATAACAATAATTCATATTGAATGATCTGTAAAGAATAATGTTAAAAGAAAAATGAAGCCATATACTGGGAGAGAATATTTGCAAATTACCTTTCTGATAAAGGACTTCCATCCAAAATGTACAAAGAAGTCTTAAAACCTTATCACCAAGAAACAACTCAATCTTTAAAAGAAATAACAGAGGCAAAATATCTGCACAGATATTTCATCAAAGAAGATACACAGGTGACAAGCATATGAAAAGATTCTCATCGTTACATGTCCTGAGAGACTTGGAATTTAAAACAATAATGAGGTACCACTACACACTTATTATAGAGACTACACCCCCAAAAACTGACAATATCACATGTTGATGAGGACGTGTAGCAACAGGAACATTCTTTCATTGCTGGTGGAAATAAAAAATCATACAGCCACTCCTAAGGACAATTTGGCAGTTGCTTAAATTATCAAATATGCAACTACCATACAATCCATCAATTACTATTTTTCACATATTTTTCCAGAGAAATGAAAATCCATGTGCACAAAAACCTCTGTGTGAATGTTTATAGCAGTTTGATTTTTAATAACCAAAACCTGGAAATAGTCCAGACGTACGTACTTCAATAGGTAAATTGTTATTTTTTTCAATAGGTAAATTGTTAAACAAATGGTGGTACATTCATACTATGTAATACTTCTCAGCAACGGAACTAATGAAGAGTACACATAACAACCTGGATGAATTATGCTGAGTAAAAAAAAAGTCAATTTTAAAAGGTCACCTATTGTCTAATTCCACTCATACATAATTCCTTAAGTGACAAAAGTATAAAAGTGGTGAATAGATTTTTATTTGCCAAGGATCCCAGACAATGAGGGTAGTAGGTGTGACTATAGAAGGTCAATGCCAGAAATCCTTGTGGTGGTGGTGGAAGTGTTCAGTATCTTGACAGAAAATGTCAATATCCCTTGTGTAATATTGTAACATAGTTTTGTAAGATATTATAATTCAGAGAAGCTGGGTGAAGTGTACATAATTTCTCTGAATTATTTCTTACAATGACATGTGAATCTATGATGATCTCAAAACAAAATTTTAATTAAAAAATACAGGGGCGCCTGGGTGGCTTAGTGGGTTAAAGCCTCTGCCTTCGGCTCAGGTCATGATCTCAGGGTCCTGGGATGGAGCCCCACATCGGTCTCTCTGTTCAGCAGGGAGTCTGCTTTCCCCTCTCTTTCTGCCTGCCTCTCTATTTGTGATCTCTCTCTTTTTCAAATAAATAAATAAATAAAATCTTTTAAAAAAATACAGAAGGGAATGCAGTCTTTACATGGTGCTCTTTTTCAATCTCAGGCTGACATCAAGTGAGAAGGTCTTAGCTAATTATACACTAAGCAACAACAAATCATTTATAGTTTATCATATGGACCAGGTAACCTGGTAGTGATAATACCCAGAGAAGATGAGAAAAGCCAAACTCTCACATGGTCACTTGGAATAGAATAATATAGAGATGAAGTTATGTGTGCTATGTCAGCAAGGCAAATATTTCACTGGATCCCCTATTAACTATAATTAGACTGACTTTATTCAAACTAGCCATTTTTACCAGTCCTCAATTTTTGTAAGCCAAAGTATCTATTTATAAGGCTTTTGCCAAAGTTCCAGAGACAGAATCTTTCTCAAAACAGCAATAATAGTAATAATGACATAAGTAGTAAAAGCAATAGTTAATATTTACAGAATGCTTATCACATGCCAGACATTATTCTCATCCCTTTGTAAGAACTATGTAATTTAATTACCCACTAAGTCCATAAGCTGACTGAAATTTAAATCACATTTTTCACTTGACCTAGTGATTTACAAGGGAAACTAAGTGATTTTTCCCAAGATAAAACACTTTGCAAGTGGTGGAAGCAGGGATTGAAATAAGCTAATATGACTCTGGGGACTGTTATCACAACACTCCGCTCTATTGCCTTACAGAGCAAAACTACATAGTTCATAAAATGATCTCTGGAGAAACATATTCAGAGAAGAAAAAAACACGCAACATTGGAGCAGGTGTACCTAGAAGAAATAATAAGCATTAAGAATATAGAGATTGTTATATAGGTCTAGGACATCATTATGCAGAGATTTTGGTAAAAGAAATCAATCTGGACCATCTGAAGGTGTAGAGTGAGGGGTTTTCCATAAAAAGCAGGGAATCAGAGCTGCTAGAGACTAGACTCTATGGGAATTGTACACCTGAGATTGAAACCTGGCTTTGCCTAAGGCCACATTACTTGGGCTTATTTTGCCTCGGTTGTTCTATCTGTAAAAGAGGGCTACAAGGAGCATGCATGTCACTGGGTTGTTGGGAGAATAAAATGAGCTAATACATAAAAAGCATTTAAATACTTAGCATTTTTAGCATGTGAAATATGCAGTGCAAATTAAATTTTCAAATGTTAAAAATGTTCCTGGAAGAAAATGGAAGTACTTCAAAGATCCTAGGTAATTTAATATTTTTGGTAAGTTAATTAGTATGTTCTTTTTAGTGAGAAGAGAAAGGACACAAAATCACATATTCCCAGCTAGCTGAGTGTGTATAGCATGATAGTGGCCTCAAGCTAAGATGACTACAGGAAATAATTTAAAAGAATACAAATATATACATAAAAAGCTATTTCTTCATACTGGAATAGAGAAAATAAAAATGTAAGAAAATTAGAGACTTTTTATACTAACATATATCATGAAAGGTTTATAATAAAAATGTGTTCATAGTATTTTAATGTATTTTATTATTATTTTTCTTCTCCAGAAAACCATTTCTTTCCCTATTAGCTTTTTATTTGTTTACCTCTATCTGTTTCTGTCAAACTTTATCAAATGTCTAATGATTCTTAGTTTTCTACAGATATTCCAGATTGAGGTGATTACAAGGCTCATAGGGAATTCTACGTTCTTCCCAAATGATAGGTTTCTTTTTCGAGTGAGCCCAGAGAGAAACAGACAGTAAACTTTCTCCTCCCTCTGTGGAATGGGAGGAAATAGCTCTCTGATGGTAATAACTGCTGGCTGTCTTCATTTGCTTCAGCATTTATTAATTAATTAATTTGTTTGTTTGTTTGTTATTTATTAATTATCTAATTTTTTTATTATGTTATGTTAGTCACCATCCAGTACATCATTAGTTTTTGATGTGGTATTCCATGATTCATTGTCTTTTATAAAGTTTTAAAAATAAAATTTTGCTGCATTTATCAAGGGGTCATCTATTTGTGGGTCTTTGTGCCTGAAGGTGAGTAAAGGGCATTTTGAGATCTACTGTTTCATATAAAGCCATTACATTAATGTCCCTTTTTTCTTGACCATTTTTTACTTCTGTGTTTCATCCATGTTTCTAGGATTCCTAGAACCCAGACCCTCCTGGGGGTGCCACAGGGAAGCAGATAATACTACCATAGTATGCAGACTCCATGCAAGTGTGTGAAGGCCAACTTCCTCTGTTCATTGTCAGGCTTTTATTTTTTTCTTTTCTTTTGGTCTTTTCTATATTTATATATTTATTGATCCTCTTTGCAGGTGGAAATCCCTGTTTCCATTTGTGTTTTTATGCTCATTGTTTGTTTTGACAGCTTTACTAAGGTAGAACTGATACACAGAGAACTGCACATATTCAATGTATACAATGAGTTTGGACATACGTGAGCACCCATGACACCATTATCATAATAAGGTTAAAGAAATACTCAATGCTTTCCAAAACACTCTTGTGCCACTTTGGTTTTTTACTTTTGTTTCTGTTTTGTGTTTTGTGGTAACAATGAATATAAGATCTATCCTTTCAGCTTGGAACTTGGAACTTGGAAGTACACAATTCATTATCTTAGGCTCTGTGTTAGAGCTCTGGAACTTATTCATTTTGCACCACTAAACCCCTTATAACCTCTGAAAACAGCTTTCCATTACCCTCTTGCCCCAGACCCTGACAATCACTACCAAATTCTCAGTGTCCTTCAATAGGTAAGGGATTAAAAGTGTGCTATATACATAAAATGGAACATTATTGGGGCACCTGGGTGGCTCAGTTGGTTAAGCAGCTGCCTTCGGCCCAGGTCATGATCCTGGAGTCCCGGGATCGAGTCCCACATCGGGCTCCCAGCTCCATGGGGAGTCTGCTTCTCTGATCTTCGCTCCTCTCATCCTCTCACTTTCTCTCTCTCAAATAAATAAAATCTTTAAAAAAAATGGAACATTATTAAGCATCTATAGTAACGTGGGTGAAACTGGATGACATAATACCAAGTGAAATAAGACAGTTATTGGAGGAAAAAAAATTGTATGACTCCACATTTATAAAGTACCTAATATAGTCAAACTCATAAAAGCGAAAAATATGGTAGCACTCATTTATTTTTAATCAAATACTATATTTCACTATAAGAAAGAAATTGTTTTGGGGAAAAGGATATAAACGTTTTCTTTTTCTTTATTTTGAAAGAAAAAACATTAATTATTTTGATTAGCAGGGTGTAAGTTATAACTTCGGAATAAATTAAAAATATTTTAACCATATTTTAAAGACTATAGAAGATAAATACGTGTTGTGTCAAGTATGTCCTTTTTGGGATATCACTTCTTTTTTCTATTTGTTCTTACTTTGTCGAGACAAAATTGACAAATAAATATTGTGTATGTTTAAGGTATACAACATAACAATTTTTTGTTTTCAAAAACAAACAAATATGTGTTTTCTGAAATGATTATCAAAATAATGTTAGTTAACATATCCATCATCTCTCATAGATAAAATTTTTGTGTTTATGTATGGTCAAAACTTTTAAGATTGACTTAGGAAATTTCATTTTTTTTTTGTTATCTTAGTCACTATACAGTACATCATTAGTTTTTGATGTAGTGTTCCATGATTCATTGTTTATGTATGACACCCAAATACATAATACAGTGTTTTTAACTATAGTTACTATGCTGTATATTACATTCCCAGAACTTATTGATCTTACAACTTGAGGTTTGCAGACTTCGACCATCTTCATGCTTTTCCCCTACAACTCACCGCCCCCACCTCTGGCACCAAACAGTCTGCTCTTTCTATTTGACATTTTTAGATCCCAAATAATATTTGTAGTATTTTTCTTTGTCTGACTTATTTTACTTAGCAAAATGCCCTCCAGGTTCATTCATGTGACCTCAAAAGGCAGTATATACAGTATATACTTTTGTTTTTATGTTCAATTAGCCAATATGCTTGACCTGGGTGTTACACGCAACTAAGGAATTTTTGAACAATATATACATTTTTGTGGCTGAATTATACCATTTTAATATAGGTAGTAAGTATATATGCATATTGCATATTATACACTATACACATATTATTATATTATTTAATATAATACATAATATATCATAATATCTCCTTTGGGTATAATCTTGTGGGTATTAATTAAGGGTCTAATCTCCTTTGGGTATTATCTCCTTTGGGTATAATCTTGTGTATATCTATCATCTATCTAATCTATCTCACATTTCTTTATCTGTTTATCTATGGATTGACACTTAGATTTTTTTCCTGTCTTAGATATTGTAAACAGTGCCACAATGAACAAGGGTACATATATTTCTTTGAGATAGTTATTTCATTCCTTGGGGTATATACCCAGAAATGGAATTGCTGGATACCCTTTCTCAGGGTACCCAGCATATCGGCATATCCTTTCCCATAGTGGCTGTACCAATTTACATACCCACTAGATTGTACACGGGTTCCCATTTCTCCACATGTGTGGTATCACTTGTTATCTCTTTTGTTTTCAGAATGGCCATTCTGGTAGGTGTGAGGTGTTATATCATGGTTTTCATTTGAATTTTTCTGATGATTAGTGAAGTTGAGTCCCTTGTATGTACTTTTTGTTCATTTGAATACCTTTTATGGAAAAATGTCTGTTTAGGTCCTTTGCCCATTTTTTAAAAATTAGATTGTTGTTATTTTTCTATTCAACTTTATAAATTACTTCTTTATTTTGGATTTTATGCCTCATCAGATATGTGGCTTGCAAATATTTTATCCCATTCTTTAGGTTGTCTTTTCAGTATGTGATTTTTTTTTTCTTTTCCTGTATAAAAGCTTTTGAGTTTAATGTAGACCCACTTTATTATTTCTTTTGTTACTTTTACTTTTGGTGTCATTTTCATAAAATTATTGTTAAGACTAATGTTGAGGATCTCTTTCCCTGTGTTTTCCTCTATGAATTTTATGGTTTCAGATTTTAACATTTAAGTCTTTAGTACCTTTGAGCTTTTTGTGAATGGTGTAAAATAGGGATTTAGGGTTTTTTTTTTTCCTTTTACATGTGAATATTCAGTTTTCCTAAATCATTTATTATAGACACTACCTTATCTCCTTTGGGTAATCTTAGTTTTATGTTAAATATTTGTTGACTATAGGGGCTCCTGGATGGTTCAGTCATTAAGCATCTTCCTTGGGGTCAGGTCCTGATCCCAGGCTCCTGGGATCAAGCCCTGCACTGGGCTCCCTTGCTTCTCCCTCTCCCATCCCATTGCTTATGGTCCCTCTCTCACTGTGTCTCTCTGTCAAATAAATAGATAAAATCTTAAAAAAGAATTTGTTGACTATATATGCATAGGCTTATTTCTAGGCTCTTGATTGTGTTTCATTGGTCTGTATGGCTGTTTCAATGCCAATGCCATATTGTTTTGATTAGCTTTATAATATATTTTGAAATTAGCAAGTTGTGATGCCTCCAGCTTTGTTCTTCTTTCTCCAGATTGCTTTAGTTTTCCAGGGTTTTGTGGTTTTATAAGAATGTTAGAATTATTTTTTTTCTATTTCTGTAAATATTGCCATTGGAATTTTAACTGGGATTGTATTGGCTTCACAAACGGCTTTGGGTAGCACGACATTTTAACAATATTAATCCTTCCAATAAATGAACAGAGGATAGTTTTCTTTGTGACTTCTCCATTTTTTATCATCAATGATTTATATTTTTCATTGTTGCAGATCTTTTGACTCCTGAATTAAATTAATTTTTAATTTTTTACTGTTTTGATGCTATCATAAGTGGGTTTTTGTTTCTTTGTCAGATAATTCATTGTTAGTGTATAGACACTTTATTTTATATGTAGATTTTGTGTCTTCAATTTTTACTGAATTTGGTTATTAGTTATAACAGGTTTTTTTGGTAAAGCATTAAGATTTTCTATACAAAAAACCCTGCCATCTATAATAAGAAACATAGTCGTCCTAGCTCTTAGTACCATAGTACATTGATACTATATTAAATAGGAGTAGTAAGGGTAATCCCCTTGTCTTGTTCCTGATCTTAAAGGAAAACTTTTCACACTTCCACTATTGAAATGATGTTAGCTGTGGGTTTTTCATATATGACTTTCATTATGTTGAGGTACACTCCCTGTATACCCAATTTTGGGGGAGCTTTGTCATGAAAATAAGTATAATTTTGGCAAATGTTTTTTCTGCCTCTATTAAGATGATCATTTGGGGGCGCCTGGATGGCTCAGTGGGTTAAGCCTCTGACTTCAGGTCACGTCATCGATCTCAGGGTCCTGGGATAGAGCACCACATTGGGCTCTCTGCTCCGCAGGGAGCCTGCTTCCCTCTCTCTCTCTGCCTGCCTTTCTGCCTACTTGTATCTCTGTCTTTGTCAAATAAATAAGTAAAATCCTAAAAAGAAATAGGATGATCATTTGGTTTATATCTTTAATTCTATTCAAGTGATGTATCATATTTATTGATTTTTGTATTTTGAATCATCCTTGCATCCCAGGGATAAATCCCATTTGATAATAGTGAATCATACCCTTAATATACTACTGAATTCAGTTTGCTAGTATTTTATTGTGAATTTTTATATGTATATTCATCAGGAATATTGGCCTACAGTTTTCTTTTAATCAGTGTCTTTATTTGACTCTGGAATCAGGGTAATGCTAGCCATGTAAAATTATTTTAAAAGAGTCCCCTCTTCAATTTTTCAGAGGAGTTTGAGAAAATTGTTAATTCTTTAAATGTTTGGTAGACTTCACTAGTAAATTCACCTGTTCCTGTGCTTTTTTCTGTTGGGATTATTTTGATTACTGATTCAATCTCCATCAATCTTCTTCATCATTGGTTTGTTCACATATTCCATTTATTCATAATTCAAGCATAATTAGTCTACGTTTCGAGGAGTTTAACTACTTCTCCTAGGTTATCCGGTTTGTTGGCACTATGTTGGCACATAGTTGTTCATAATAGTAGCTTACGATCATTTGCATTCCTGTAGTATCATTGTAGTTGCATTGGTCTCCTCTTTTATTTACAGTGTTATTTATTTGGGTCTTCCATCTTTCTTTCTTGGTTAATTTAGTTGAAGCTTTGTGAGTTTTATGGATCTTTCCAAGAACGAAGTGTTAGTTTTGTTGATCTTTTCTATTATTTTTCCTATTCCTTATCATTTATTTCTGCTCTAATCTTTATTTTTATTCTGCTAACTTCGTGCTTAGTTAAAAACAAATTTAGTTTGTTTTGGGGCACCTGGGTGGCTCAGTGGGTTAAAGCCTCTGTCTTCAGCTCAGGTCATGATCTCAGGGTCCTGGAATTGAGCCCCACATCGGACTCTCTGCTCAACAGGGAGCCTCTCTGCCTGCCTCTCTGCCTGCCTGCCTCTCTGCCTACTTATGATTTCTCTCTCTCTCTGTCAAATAAATAAATATTAAAAAAAAAGACTAAAAAAAACCAAATTTAATTTGTTTTTATTTCTCTAGTTTTTTTAAAATATAAGTTTGTTGTTTATTTGAGATCTTTCTTTTTCTTAATGTATGCATTTATTGCTATAAACATTCTTCCTATAAATGTTTTTGCTACATATAATAAGTTTTGGTGTGTTATGTTTTCATTTTCATTTCTTTCAAGATTATTTTTTGTTTTCCCAATAATTTCTTCTTTGACTCATTGGTTGTTCGAGAATGTGTCATTTAATTTCCATGCATTGTGTATTTTCCAGATTTCTATTTGTTATTGATTTCTATCTTTATACCATCATGTTCCAAAAAGATATATTATGTCTTCCTGATTCTGTTGAAACTTGTTATATGGCCTACCATATGATATATCTTGGAAAATGTTCCACGTGCATTTGAAAAGAATGCATATTCTGTTGCTGATGGATGACATGTTCCATAAATGTCTGTTAATGCCATTTGGATTATACTGCTGTTGAATCCAGTGTTTTCTATTGATTCTCTATCTGGTTGATCTATATATTGTTGACAGTGGAGCATTAGAGTCTCCAGTTATTGTATTGTTGTTTAATCTGTTTAATTATTTTGTATCTATATTTACTTTATATCTTAAATCCTCCAATATTGGATGCATATATATTTATAGTTGTTTTCTATTTTTTGAAGATTTGACCCTTTATCATTATATAATGTCCTCTTTCTCTCTTTTTGAGCATTTTTAGCTTAAAGTTTATTTTGAGTGATGTAAGTACAGATGATTGCTTTCTTTTGATTATCAATTGTTTGGCAATTTTTTTTTTTCATCCTTTCATTCTTGGACTATGTGTGTCCTTGAATAAAAGTGACTCTCTTGTAGGCAGATTATCTTTGGATTTTGTTTTCTTTCCATTCAAGCATTTCATATCATTTGGTTAGAGAATTTAATCCATTTGTATTTAAAGTTCTTATAAGTAAATACACTGTCATCATTTTTCTTAATTGTTTTCTGAATGTTTCCTGTGCCTTTTTTTTCTTGCTAACTTCCTTTGTGATTTGATAACTTTTGTAACAGTGTGCTTCGACTCTTTTATCATAATCTTTTATATATCCACTAAAGGTTTTTCCTTTGTTATCATGAGGCTTACATATATGTTTTATGTGTATAATCCCCTATTTTAGGCTGATATCAACTTCAGCAGCATTCGAAATATTATAGTTTTTCGTCACCACTCCTCATATCTTATGTTATTGGTGATAAAATTTACATCTTTTTAATATATAGATCCAGTAGTAAATTTTATAGTTATGGTTATTTTTATCTTATGACTTTTAAATCCTGTCTGTAATATTACTGAATATGAATTTGAGTAAAACTGTGAGTTTTACACATTCATATATTTTATGATGTTAATTAGCATCCTTTTATTTTTATTTGAATAACACACTTCAGAATTTATTTTATGGTATGTCCACTGGTGATGAACTCCTTCAGGTTTTGTTGGTCATGAAAGTCTTTATTTCTCCTTCATTTATGAAGAATAGTTTCTCTGGGTGTACTATTCTTTGTCGACAGTATTTATTTTCTTTCCATAGTTTAAATACTTCTTTTCACTCAGTTCTGCCCTGAAAAGTTTTTTTTTTTTTTTAAATCAGCTTATAATCTCAAGGGACTCCATTACATGTGATGAGTATTATTTTCTCTAGCTGTTTTCAGAATCTCTTTTTGTCTAAGACTTGCAAGAATTTAATTGTAATATGTCTCGGGTAGTTCCCTTTGTGTTCAACCTATTGAGGTATTATCGATTTCTTGAATCTGGATGTCCATTTGTCTCTTCAAGTTTGGGAAGTTTTTAGCCATTATTACATTAAATTGAGTTTCTGTCCCTTTCTCTTTATCTTCTCCTTCTGATTTTCCCATAATGTGTATGCTATTTTATTTGATAGTTTCCCATAAGTCCTATAGGTTTTCTTCACTCCTTCTCATTTTTTTCTCATTTTGTTTCTCTGACTGAATAATTTCAAATGACCTATCTTTTAATTTATGGATTCTTCTTCTATTTTGTTGAATCTCTATGGAAGCTCTCTGTTGAGTTATTTATTCATTCATTATATTCTTCATCTCTAGGATTTCTGGGTGTTTGGTTTTGATCATTTCTATTCTTCAGCTGAACTTCTCATTTTGTTTATATGTTTTTTTCTTATTTTGTTTGTCTCTCTGACTGTTCTTTAATTCACTAAACTTGCTCAAGATAAGTATCCTAAATTCTTTATCAGATAGTACATAGATCTCTCCTTTGGATGATTTATTAGAGCTCTATTTGTTTCCTTTGGTGGTGTCATGTTTACTTGATTTTTTTTGTGATTTATTGCATTGTTATCTGTGCATTTGAGTATGTGGTCTTTTCCAGACATTACAGGCTCACTTCAGTAGTGATAGAAATTTACCAGTTAGCTCTGTTTGGGGTTATGAATGAGCCAGCTGATATGACCATGAGTAATTGGGCTTGCAATTGGCTCTCTATTTAGACATGTCCACACCTTGCGCTCTGAGATTATAGTGGGTGCTTCTTGTCAGCTCCACATTTTAACACGGCTTTGGGTGGACTCACTGACTTGGCAGGCCTGTTAACTAACTTTGCAGTCAGGTGGGTCCACTAGCTGGTTTCTGTAATCGCCTTAGATCAAGCGAGATTGTAGGTTGTGTTCCCGGCAATGTGGTGCCACGGATTGGATTCCATGATTGAAAAGTGCTATTGGCTGTGATCCACAACTCCTGTTCAGGTCTCAGGAAATGCTCTTTGACCAGATGGTGCTACTAACTGGAGTTTTGTTCATTCAGAGCCATAAGCAGGTCTTTGTGGTCAGACAAGTCTGTGCTCTGCAATCAGGCAGCGATGCAAACTCTGCCTCAAAGCTGGGTGTGGCCTCAGACTGGGGTTCAAAAACATATAAGCTACTAGCTGTGTTTTGCCAGTGGGCTCTTTGGTTGAGAGGAAATTCAAGCTCTACTTAATATTTGGATGGGCCTAGAGACCCCTCTATATTTGGGATAAGTCACTGTCAGGTTCCTTATCAGGTATGATTGGGTGGGGAACTAGCTAGGCTCCCTGCTTGGACAAAGCCATAGGATGTGTCCAGCAACTTGGTAAGGACACAATCTGGACTCTGCTGTGGGGCAGAGCTGTTGGCTGAGTTATTAGGCTGTTCAGAATCACTGTAAGTATCCCTGGTTATTTGGGGCCAGAGGTTTTACTTAATAGTTGGACAGGACTTCTGGGTTGGCTCCCTGCACAAGTGAAGCTATTGGATGATCTCTGTAACTTCCCAGGTTTTCTGCTCTAGTTTCTTGGATGGCCAAGATTGGAGACTACACTCAGCAGTTTGTTGAGGTTGTGAATTTGCTTTCCTACCTATGTGGGGCTGTAGAAAAGGCTCCACAGCTAGTTCAGCTTACTGGGTGATGACCCAAATCAGGGAGAACTGCCAATAGAGTATTCGGCCAAACAGAGCCACAAATTCTGTTTTGTAGATGGGCAGAGCCACTGGTTAGAATCTCTGCTTTGTGAAGCTAAATAATGAGCTCCCTGGATGCCTATGTTCCCTGGCTAGTTTTCTGGGTTAGGGGGCAGAGGGACTGAAGTTTCCACTCAGCCATTAGAAGGGACATTGAATATAATTCCTTCCCCAAGCGGGGTCATAAAGAAGGTTCCATGCACAGTACAACTCATTGGCTGAAACCTAAATCAGGCAAATTTCCCTCCAAGGTCTCTGGTGGTGATAGAGCCACTAGCAAAACTCTGCAGATGGGCAGAGCCACTGGCTCAGATCTCTGCCCAAG
>CM053605.1:90923249-90940485 GCA_028646535.1 Procyon lotor | reverse complement strand
GCATAATATTCCTCTACTCTACTCTTCAAAGCTTGTGAGATTAATTATTGTTTATATGTCCATTAGTCATTTATCATACTGCATAGCAATTATCTTTTACTGTTCTGCTTTCTATTAGACTGTGAGCTGCTTGCCTACTAAAGGCAGCAAGCACATCTATCTATATTGTTTACAGCTCTATCCTGTATATCTCCCTAAATACCTGGCAGAGTGTAATGTCAACTGCAATGTATATTATTGTCTAATAGACACAGTTATTATATATATATATACACATACACACACACACACGTAATTGATCCATTATTCTTTAGCATATAGCATAGTGCATGGAATACAGTAGGTACATAATACTTTTTATTTAATTTTGGATAGCAAGAAAAGAAAAATAGTATGTGTAGACTAGCGTATTTATGTAACTTTTCTGGGAAGAGGTGGCTTTTTATTTTAAGTATTGAAAATTGAACACATTTATTACAAACAGTGAGCCAAACATCTGATAAATCACATTTACTCTCTGTGGAGCTATAGGTGTTAGACAATGTACATCCAGGCAAGATTGAGCTATCTCAACTATGTGAACTATGCACATGAGTGTGGACCAGGAAGAGTCTTGATTTCTTCTCATTCCCAGAGCTCTTGAGTCCAATCATAATGGAGGCATTGTAGGACTTACCAGTATGAAGGTTGCATAAGGAGAACTCTGAAATAAAAGGCTGTGTATGTAATATTCTGCCTTAACTTTAGTGTTATTATAAGACTTTTCAGCCCTCCATTCCTATTTTATCCTACAGCCTGCATCTATTTGAGTCATCAAGTCAATTGAATGGAGTTATGTAGTGGAAAGGTTTCAAATGGTTTCACTCACATTTAAAAAGTCGAATTTCTGTGGCTTCCTCTGCTTAGCCTTGGGAAAAGAAAAAAAATCATATATCAGTATCTAAGTGTTGCAAAAAGCACACCATGCACTTTCTCCTTTAACTGGTTCATAAAACTGAGTTTTCATCTCCAGCACAGAAGTTAAATATGAACCCATTATGTAAGGGCAGGAGGACTAATTTTCTTTGTAGTGTTCCATATGGCTAAATTTCACATACAAATTCTCCTGTGACTAGGGCTAAGGCAATTTCTTATGGCACAACCAAATACAAGGAAAACTTCAAGAAAAAAATAAGAAAATACATGCTAGGTTAGATTAAGCAGTCAACTTGCTCAAACTCTTTTAAATAGTATTGAATATCTAAAAGGTGCTAAAATTATTGAGGTGTGTGTGTGTTTGATACGTTAAGGGGGACACTAGTAGTGATGAACACTGGGTATTGTATGTAAGTGATGAATCACTAAATCCTACACCTGAAACGAATAGTACACTGTATATTAACCAACTAGAATTTAAATAAAAACTTGAAAAAAGAAAAACTAAAGAAAGAAAAATAAAGAAAATACCAAAAAAAATAATTTTGAGGTGTATGAAACAAACAATAGTTCACCAAATAATTAGGCAGGTAACACCAATATGTGAAAAGTGTATAAAGAGTAATATAATAACATGCCATAAATAATTCTAACTTTAATTATTCCATCAAAGTAAACTATATGGTTCAACTTCAGTTATATCTTTGGTAAATAGTTAACATATTTATATCTAAACAAACATAGGTCCCTCTTATTCATGCAACTGCTATTTAAAGTCACTACTTGTTCTGTATTAGGAAACTTCACTATCAAGATACTTGGAACACTGCATCAAAAACTAGTGATGTATTTTATGATGACTAATATAACACAATAAAAAATAAATAAATCTTTTTAACATTAAAAAAAAGATACCAGTGACAAATACATTCTTTGTTTAGAACATTACACCATTTAAAAATGTAACATTCTGTGCATGGCTTAAATCTCTAAGATCATGGCTTAATCAGGGTCATGCAATTACTATATACCAAATATAGGCTAAAACCAGAATTATTTGTAGTTCATAGAAACAATGAGATTTAAGAGGTTGGTACCAGATCTGAACTTAGACAAGAATATGTGTGGCTTGTGTTAAAATATAAACTAAGGCATATTAAAAATTTTAAGAGTTTATTTAAGCAAAAACTAATTTGAACTGGGCAGCATCAAATCAAAAGTGGTTAGAAACACTCCATACATAGGTGCTTGGGAAGAAACTTTTATAGAGAGCAGGCAGAGGAAAAACAAGGAAATTAATGATTGGCCACAGCTTAAAGTATATATAGCAGTGATTAGTTGTCCTCAGGTTTTGATTTTGTAACCATGAGGTATTTACAAGCTTAGATTTTCATTTGCTTACAAAGGCTCCCAAGGCACTAGAGCCACCATGGTCCAAAGATCTCCTTGTTTAATCAATTTAACATGTATTTTAAATCTTATCATACTATCTCTCCAAAATAAAGATTGCTTATATTTCTAAAAGACTACTGATGCTCCTTCGTGTCATCAGGGCATTGTTATTGAATCAATCAATATAACCAAAATTCTCTACACCAGGGCCATTTGGCCTCTTAAAAAATGACTCATCCTGAGTTATAAGAGAATTTGCGTTTACCTTATGTTGACTGTTGAGGGATTTGTATTAAAGATTTTATTCCAGTTCTTCAGAAAAATCACAAAAATATTAATTTCTTCACTCGAAGTCCTCTATAGAAAGACCACAAAGAGGGAAAAACATAACTCTTGAAGGGTAGGAGAATGTACCATTCCAAAATACGCCTTTTTGGCATAGGGGTTATTCTGAGCTGATGAAAACGTAGAAAGCACCCTTTTGGAAGGAGCATTTACACTTATAAGGGAAACTTCCACTTATAAAGGTATCTCCCTCTCTATACTAGGAAGAAAAGGTTGACTCTAAATCACAAGAAAGTATTATCTATGGAGGAGGCATTGACTTCAACCTGTTTAACTTCTTTACCCTTGTTTACTGTGTTTTTCCTAGTTCCCTCCTATCTCTGTCTTCCCCGTTCCCCCAACGTCTTTTCTCTTTCCTTTAGCTGAAGCTGATATTTGAAGTGATAGCTTGGGCCATTTCAGAGTTTTTCAATAGTCCTGGTTTTCTCTCATGTGTACATGGATTATACATGATACACTTCTGTTTGTTTTACTTTTGATAATCTCTTTTAGCACATTGGGTCAAGAATTTGGAAGGGTAGAGGGAAAATTCTAGTTCACTCCCTACACTGTCATACTTCAATGCCAAAAAAGCATCTGATTTCCTGAGAAGGCTGTTTGTTTCATTTTTTTAACTTATGAATCATGTAATCACTCCTTTCATTTTTGCATTGACCTCCTGGATATCAGAGTTAAATTTATGATTCTGTTTGAAAGGTGGTAAATTTCTTTACAACCTGTATATCATTGTGTTAGAGTTCTAGTATCAACTTCAAAAAAATTTAATAAACCATTTCATTATTATTTCCCTGATCTTTTCTTTTAGCTGATGTTTTTCTGTTTCATATAAGCTTACCCAAATCCTCTGATAAATAATATCAAAAATTCAAAAATAAGTGGTTGGGAAGAGCAATCATTTGGAATTATAATGATTATTTGATATGGCAGGGTAAACATACTATAAGAATCTGAACTTGTCACAGGGATTTGCTTTTCCTATTATTGAAAAAGAAAAAATGGCCCCAACTGGACTCAGTTGTCCCCAACACAGCAAACCAAGACTAACTGCAGTTTCAACCTCCCCCAGAAATGTGACCTTTAAACAGTCAATATGCACTTTCCATATCCGCACAGTGAGACCATTAGCATGATATGACCCCTGTCATTCCCTTTTCCCCAAAAGAAGATGACCAATTCTGATACAACCTTTCCTTTTCTTTCACTCATAATTTCTCTGCCACATGCTCCTTCTGCCTATAAAAACCTTCCATTTTGTACAACTCCTTAAAGCACCTGTCTAGTTCCTAGATGCGATGCTGCCTAACTCATGAATTGTTGAATAAAGCCAATTTGATCTTCAAATTTATAAGTTGAATTTTTGTTCTTTAACACTTTTATGGGAATAATTTAGAGAGTTTAACAAACTAGATTTTTGAAAGAGATGGTTTCTTGAAGTAAAAGGACAATACTGCTTAGTTACTATATTTTGAAGATTAATATGATTTTAGAAGCTGGTTCAATGACCCAATTATAATTTTCTTCTTCTTTTTTAATCCCATTGTGATGTTTTCATGCTTATTGAATTGGATATCTATAAAAGTGTGCTTGACAAAATAGAAGTTATATATATAATAAATTGAACACAATCAGTTCTACTTCATTCCTGTTTTGAGATGAATGTGATATAACACCATCATTCTAAAAAAAAAATGACAGGAAAGACAGAGGCTTATTAAAAATATATTATCTTTACAGTTTTACATGCATTAAATATGTCAACCCTTTTCCAATTCTTTTACTTTTTCAGCCCAAAACAGGAGGGGATCCAACAGGATCTCTCTTGTGCCAGAGTTTGGCTGAATTATTGCATTTCCTAATCCAAAAAGCATATTTCATTATTTTATGCAAAGATAAATCTTGTTAAATGTGTTTTTTTTTTTTCTGAAAGGGAGAGCATTCTCTTTTCTAATATAACCTGGCAATCATTAAAACATAATATAACTTAAGAAAATATTTCCTGTTAGCTCTTTTTTTTTTTTTTTTAAGATTTTATTTGTTTGACAGAGAGAAACACAGCGAGAGAGGGAACATAAGCAGAGGGAATGGTAGCGGGAGAAGCAGGCTTCCTGCCGAGCAGGGAACCTGATGCTAGGATAGATCCCAGGACCCTGGGATCATGACCTGAGCCAAAAGCAGACGCTTAACGACTGAGCCACCCAGGCGCCCCTTTCCTGTTAGCTCTTACTAAGTTTGTTCAGAAGCGAAGTACAGACTTCACAATAACAAAGTGAATGTGAGAATACAAATCTAAATTCCAGAGCCAAACGCAATTGGGCTGCGTGTGCAGGGAAAGGGAAAGCCATCTAATTGGCTCTGGATTCTACTCTAGCTGATTTTAATAGGAATGTCTTCCTTTGGTTGTTCAAAACTTCCTTTCAAGGGAATCATGTTCCTAGCTACATTACCCATTGGAGCCATTGGACTGAGTCTAAATCAAGCTCTCATTGTCCTAATCATATTGTCCTGCAGATGTTATTTATGTGTAACCGTTAAGAGCTTTACTCTACTCTCCCATAGGGTGCTTGAATATTAACGAGAACAAATGATGAAATACTAGCAGAGTGACTTTCAAGAATGCTCTATGGGTTGTGGAAAATTTTAAAGGGGTGACAGATCATAAAATCTTACCACATGAAGAACTGCCTAGCACTGATTCCATCAGTTTTGACCACACATCCAAGAACATAAAGAGAGGTATCTGTTGCTAATGAAGGTGTAATCATGCCCTCTTTAAATTTTAATTTTCTAGGATTCCAATAAATATTTCTAAAAATGCACTATGACTTCTCTGCATTAAAGTGAACATTTTGTAGTACTCTAGATGTCTAATTGGTTAAATTAAGTATTTTACATAAAAACTACCAGGTATTGATACAAAGAGATACTGCATAAAGACATTTAATGACGTGAGAAATATGTGAAAGATATATTAGTGAGTAAAATAGAGTACAAATTATACACAAGATTATTTTCCAAATTTGTTAAAGTGGCAATATGCAAGGTTCCTGTTGATGGAAAACACTCAAAAAAAACTTTCTTTCTCTACCAAAAAATATGTATATTTTTCTCCTTTAAGCAGTATTTCTCAGTTGAAAAAAAAAATCTACTTTTCTGAATCTTCACTTAATTTTGTAGCATATTCTAATTTAGAGATAATATGTTTTGATGAATCCCTTATTCCTTTCCCAACTAAAATTTGAGATGCATGGATCTCATCTGAATACCTCAAGTTCATGGACGTGATGTTGACCAATAAAAGAAAAATATAGTACCAGTGGTAGAGTCAAACTCTACCAACATCACTTGGGATTGTGAGGCACTGTCAACATTTCCATAGGATTTCTACAATTTTCAGACTTTTCTGTTAGTTACTTATCTTTTCAAGTTAATATATAGTAGTATTGATTTGTTCTTGAATGTGGGCATAATCGTAAAAACTTTACCTTTTCTTATGTTCCACAGCTGATTCCCTCTTTTCCCTCCAGCTCCACTAACCATATTTCTAATATCTCAATGGTTAACTTCAATCCAAGTTATACACAGTGTAAGTTGATTAAATCTAAATTGCTTTCATTCTTGTGAAATTCTATAGGATTTCTTGCTTACATATTTACATACTAATTGATGTCTTTTGAAATGTGTTTTTCTTGGTTTAGTTTACACTCATATCACACTTATATCTTTCTAAACTCTGATCTGCATTTTATTTGCCAAAAATATATTACTACACCATCCACCATTTATTCAATGCTTATTATCAATATGCTTCAGGAAATGTAACATACGTTTTAAAATATGACTTTATATAGTAACCATGAAATTGCTAAGAGGTTGATAATATTATTTGCTTTCAAAATTCTGGTAAACAGAAGTGTAGTGAGATTAAATAAAGAGTTTCAATATTAGTGTATTCTGGTGGAGAAAAATATTTCTTGGATTTAATATGAAGAAAAATTACAACATAAAAATCAAGAGATCTTAGAAGCTAAGGAAGCCCTCACAAAGATCAAAGGGCTTTCTTGCCTACTTTTCTGATGCAAATTTTGGATACAAACTGTTTCTTATAAGAATTACACAATTTAATTTTTTGTACTTTCACATTACAGAGAACAGAAAAGAATGAATACAAACACAAATGCACACACCTACTTATGTCCTTTTTTTTTTTTTTTTCCAGAAAACAAAACCAAACAAAATTGCCATCTAGCTAGTCTTAGGAACCTAATTGCGTGTAATACTCTGAAGTGTTCTATTAAAGTTCTCACTGGCAGACTTAGTGCTTAAATTTCTATCACTCTTATTTCTTACCAAATATTTGAAACCATCCTCTAAATCTTAGTTCACATGTGGCTTATCCTAAATTAATTCAAGAGAACATGCTCAAAGGAAGGCAAGGAATAGGTGTATTCTTGAAACGGAATGTTTATTAGGGAAAGAAATAGGCTGATTATGGAAATCAGTTTCTCCCCTCGTTTTATAAGATAGCACAGACGTACTCATCTGAAGTCAATTCAAGAATTGGTTCATCCTAAACCTAAACCCAGGAGATTTCTCTTTTCTAACTAATCTACTTTCGCAACCAGGAAGCTCCAGGCATTACAGAGTTGCCTAGGAGTTCACTCTGCCTTTTTTCATAAACATGTAGAAGTCCCTATGCTCTGGTAAGTTCATTTCATGTTATACCAGCCCTACTGTATCTGAAAGAAGCAAAATTCCACAGCTTGAGAACTAAAAAAATGGTGTGTCATCTTTTATGTCAATGCTCGTAAATTCCTTCCCAATAATCCCTACTTCATAATTATGTATAAACATATGTAATAATGTATAAATCCCTACTATATATTTACAATGGATAAATATATGTATAATGTAAATATACAAATTTACAATGTATAACACAGGTGTATAAATTTATAATGTATAATAATGGTGTGGGTGTTGATGCTTCCATAGCAAGACAGTTCATTCAATCAGCAAGCATTTAGCAGGTAATTACCAAAAGTCAACCAGCACAGCAGAATTTGGGGACACAGTGATTAGACCCAGAACTTTAAGGAACATATGGTTTGGTGAAAAGACAAAAAGTAAACAATTATGATACAACTTACCATTACCATGTAACATTTTTGAACAGGGGCAATAGGGTTTCCCAGGGGTGGCCAGTGACAGAATCTTCCAAACAGAAAAAATAGAATACAAAAATTCATGGATTTAAAAAAATCCAGAGACATTCTCTGGGAAATTATGACTTGTTGGAATGCGGAAGGAATGGCCCAGAAATTACCAAATATAACTATTTTAAGAAATCAACAAAGTGATTTTTCATGTTCTAGTAGTTTGGGACCCAGTCATTCAAGAAGTTCTAAAATTCTTAGCTGTGTATATCAATCTGCTCCTGATATTCCATTTCTTGTTTTTTAATCTTTCCTTTTCTTATTTTTCTATATCTAACTGTGCTACATGTTCTGAGAAAAGGATCTCATTACCCCTGCCGACAACTATGATTATAAAATTTTTCATTAAGGAAGCACCAAATGTAACTCAGTGCTTAGGGGTTTCCTGCATAGTAAAAGATTAAGTTAATTAGCTATATATATAGATGAAAATTGAGTTGTCACTGTTGTAATAAAATCAACTACTGCTAAGCTGAGGAGATACAGTTACAGGTTAGAAATGAAGGTTAAAAAAAAAGGAGCAGACATTTGAATTATCACTACCATTGGGCAAAAAGAGATATTATAGTTAGACTTCCGGGTATTGAGTTTTGTGTATTCATTTAATGAGATATCTTCAAATCTGTAGTTGCCACAAAACCAAACATTAAAATAGTAAATAACTAATTCTGCCAAAAGAAGAACAAAGTTAATGTTAATAATAATCATCTTACCATTTAATATTATTACAGCTAAACTGTGTTGAGAGTTTATTATATGTAAAACAATATGCTATATACTGCACTATTTCATTCAATTCTCACCATAATCTGGTAAATTGCTATTGCTATTTTTCCTATCCTATAGATTATGAAATTAAAGATTTGAGCGGGTTAAAAAGAAAATAGCCCAGATACTGAAATTCAGTAAATAGTTTCACTGATCAAGAATATTTTAATTAAAAAAAAAGAATATTTTAATTCATTTCCATAATATTTATTCTGCTTGACCAGATATAATTTATATATTAGAAGATTATGTTAAGATAAATATTCTTAACAAAGAGAAAGAAGGAGTACAATGTTTTTCTTTTGAATCTACTTGTATACTGGATTTATCCTTTATGCGTATCATGGAGTGATGGCAACAGCATTAATATATTTTACAAACTAAAAATAGGTCCTTCAATTGGAAAAGTAGACTTGCTTCAGTAGAGCTGAAAGTCATGAATTCTAGAGTGGATGCTATAAATTAGAAGGTTAGTTCACTGCAGTTTGTCAATGTTGGAGACATGCACGATGAGGGACAAGAATCAATGACTCAAAAAAAAAAAAAAAGAATCAATGACTCAGCTACTTGTATTGAAATTAGTTGATTAATGGCAGACTACATTAACTGATTTTTTTTTACTCCTTGCGTGATCTTGTTAATTAGGAAAATTCCCTCTGCTCATTGAAATTTCAAATAAATTCACTTGCCTCCTGAATATGTTGAACAAGCAAAGAAACAATTTTATCTTTTGAGAAACTTGCACATTTTAGAATTGACTCTTCTTAATGAGGTTGCAACAAGTACAGTGTGAGCAAGCCATCTGCTATCTCTAAATTTCCAGTCACTGACATAAGAAAGCTCTTGATTAAATGAGAAGGAAACCTACTTTAATTTTTTTGCTATAAAATTTATACATTTGCTTCTTTTGTCTATAATTGATGTGTGTGTGTGTGTGTCCATTCAGACCAACAAGTTCCCCACATTTACACAATGCAAAAGCACAAGAACAGATTTAGACATCTACATATTTATTCTAGAATGAATTGATACTCTGCCTTCCAAACCTTATTGACTTATAATGTACAGTTAAAATATATATCATGCAATATGATATCCTGGTTTATTTACTATAGAGAGAGAGACATTCATTTGAATGTTAATATATAGAGATCAGCATTCACTTGAAGTTTCACCTTTATTATTGAATAATAAATTCCCATTACAAATTTGTAGAATCATACAATTAAAATTCCCTATGTCTTCTCTTAAGATTATGCTTTTAGAATAAAAATCATTGCTATTTTCCTATGTCATTCAGAAACTGGGAACTCCGTTGATTTTTGGTTGAAATAAATTATTTTGTGTTATTAAATAAAGCATTTATCCTGAAGTATTTACTGAAGGCAGATGCCACACTCAGTGCTTGAGTTTAACAAAATTGGCAGCTTTTAGCCTCATAGAATTAAAAATTAAGCAGGTGAAACAGAAACTAAATTAATAATCACAATGCAATGTAATAAGTAGAAAGGAAAGTATATGTGCTGTTGAAACTTGCCTAGAGAAAGTAAATCTCAGGATCTGTTTCCTACAAGAAGGACCACAAGTGCCCTCTTCCCATGTGGGGAATGACACTTCCTCACTTGCCCTAACCCAGATGGACTGACCAACAGATTACCTGACCTGGGAGTTAAACTGTCAGGGCCATCACAGCTGGCTGGATAATGGCGCACAAAGTCCCCTGAAGTTTCAGGATGCTTTCTACCAGGCTACTCTAGACCCACCTCCAACATGTGCAACTGTGAAGAAACTGTTGCTCAGAGCCTGCTCAAGATGGAACACCTAGAAAGTGATGGACCTTAAGTTATTCTGACTTTGGAAGTGAGACTGTACACTATCATGTCTCAACACAGTCATTTATTACCCTCTTTGCACAGAGAAGCCTTTCCCCACTTACTCAATCTCAGTTAACCTCCTGTTCTCTATCACATCACCCTGTTCATTTCTTCCATGGTTAGAAATTAACTTGTTTTGTTTGGTTAAAAAACAAAAACTGGATTTTAGGAATTCAGAAAAAAAATTTGGGCACAAGTAATTTTTGAGCTGAGACTGAAGAGCCAATTAAGAGTTAGCTTTGTAAAGAGGCGGGTGAGTGTCTCAGGCAAAAATAACAGCACGTAAAACTTCTTGCAAATGGGGAAAGATCATGGCAAGTGCATGTAAAAGAGAATATCTTAATATGGCCAGACCTTTGAGTACAAATGGGGGAATAACAAAACTGAAACTAGAGAGAGATAAGGGTACAAATCAGATGGAACATATAAAATCATATTTTAATTTAGCCTTTATACTATGAATATGGGAGCTATAAAATTACTTATCCAGGAGAATTAAATAAGTTGATTCATATTTTAATCTAGGTAAAAGCAGAAAGCAGGAAACATGATAACATAAACTCCAATTCCAAGTTTTTAGAGTTTTATGACATTTAGAGTCATAGAGATCTTGAGTAAAATCAGTGTTGACACTGGATAACTTAAATAAAGAATAGCATATCTAGGGGCACCTGGGTGGCTCAGTGGGTTAAAGCCTCTGCCTTCAGCTCAAGTCATGATCTCAGGGTCCTGGCATCGAGGCCCGCATCAGGCTATCTGCTCAGCAGGTCTGCTTCCTCTCTCTCTCTGCCTGCCTCTCTGCCTGCTTGTGATCTCTCTCTCTGTCAAATAAATAAATAAAATCTTAAAAAAAAAAAAGAATAGCATATCTAATACATAACTTCTTTACATATAAAAATAAATGTGACAATGCTTACCTTTAAGATTCTTATGACTAATAGAAGAGGTGCAAGTAATAGATGTTCCACAATCTTCTGGCCCAACCTTCCCATTTTTTGACATTTTTTTCAGGTTTTTATTTAAATTCCAGTTAGTTAAAATGCAGTGTAATAGCAGTTTCAAGAGTAGAATTTAGTGATTCTTCACTTACAGACACCACTCAGTGCTCATCACAAGTGCCCTCTTTAATCCCCATCACCTATTTAATCCTTCCCCTGACCACCTTCCCTCCAATAACCAAGTTTGTTCCCCATAGTGAAGAGTCTGTTTCTTGGTTGCCTCTCTCTTTTTTTTTTCCCCAATGATCATTTGTGTTGTTTCTTAAATCCCACATATAAGTGAGATCATATGGTATTTGTCTTTCTCTGACTGTCTTATTTCTTGTAGGCTAATATGCTCTAGCTCCATCCATGTGGTTGCAAATGGGCCCCATCTCCTTTAACTTGGACTTTTTTTTCTAACAGTAAGCAGGAAAATAATATTTCCACAAAATTTACTTAAAGTTATACCTAAATTTATCCCCTTTTGTTTTACTTTTTGTAAAAAGGAAAAATTCTTAATACATGACTACCAAAAAGTAAACATCCTGAGAGATCTTTATGCCTCATTAAACACTTCCACCTGGTCCCTACAACAGTGCTTGACACACAAGAGCTCTCTAAATCACTGAAATAATCAGCGAAAATTCAGGTATCTTCCTTAATAATCACAAGCCCTGAAATTTATATTAAATACAAATAATTTATAAACAGATTATCAGATTAATAACAAAACATAAAAACACAAAATACGGAATTTGTACAAATGTGTGTATAGATAGCCCCATAGTGGCTTCATGTTTGTGGCTAGTAAGTGATTTAACCAAATAATAGCCGTATGATCATTCTATCTTCCTAGACCAAAAAGAAATATAATCCCATAGGACTATGAATAGATTATTCATAGCCAAATGGCTATATTCATACCAGTGGCTTCTAAGCATTTAAATGTGTAGCATTTAGAGAATTATAAATTAAAGTAAATATTAAATATACATATTTATGTAAATAAAATATCAATGAATGAATTATTAAATACCTTAAATTGTTTATGTAAGAATTCAGTTACTTTACCACTTCTCTGTGGAACGAAAATATTTCTTCATTCAAAGTTAAAAAGGTTGAAGAAAAATTACATATGAGACTCAGGAAACAATGGATATAAGCCCAAGAATTAAGAGCAGAAATCTTAATATAACATCTATGTAGCAGATATGAAAAGCAATTACTATATTAAAATGAAAGTCTAACAGCTCTGAGACAAAAAGCAAACAAAATAAGACAAAAAAAAACATATCTTCCAAAAGAAAGCAGAAAACATATCTTCCAAAATAGTGTGATAAAAAAAAATGAAGTCTTAATATTTGTTTTCAGTGAAAAAAAGGAAAAATAATTGTCCAAATGTGAGAAAAACAAATATGTGATCACTTTGATCAATTTATCATGATATAAATTTAAGTATTTGTTTTGTGTTATTTGTCATATCTTTGAATCGCACAAACTGAATGACAAAAGATTACAGGATTCTATCTCACTATTTGGTTCTGCAGTGAATAACATTTATACAATTATAACAATCAATATATATTGGGATATATATATTAAAGATTATAAGACTGAATCATTCTTATAATCTTGATATTTATTTTGATTAGACCACTTTGTAAATAACACATACAAAACTCAAATTATATTCAGGGAAAAAAAGGAATCTCTTGACACAAGTAGCTTGGAAGTCTGAGATTTGACTTGAATTTATGAATTGTTGCATGCAAGAACCCATATTATGTCTTCAGTTCTCCCTATTTATTTATCCATTACAATAATCTCCTGTCATTGATGTCATTCTACTATTATGTTTCCTCAATATAACAGGAAAGATGGCTTCCACCAGCCTATTTAGTCTCCAAACTTCTAAACCCCAGTGGGGTTGTTCTATGAATGTTGTTTGAACACAGCATTTTTTCAGGAAGATATGTTGCCTGTGTCTTTTATGATTTCTGTTGCTCTGGGCATGACCTACAATGAATGACCTAACATGGAGGATACATTCCCAATCCAGAAATCAGAAGGGGAAAGAAACTGTAAATTTCATTTTTTTTTTGAGAAACCACATTATCTCAATAGACACAGAAAAAGCATGTGACAAAATCTGAAACCTTTGCATGTGTCTAGCTTACAGTTTATGCTGGTGAACATTTCAAGTGGGCATGAGAAAAGTGTGTTTGCTGTTATTGTGTGAGATGTTCTATAGATTTCAGTTCAGTCTAGTTTGTTTACATTATTATTCAAACTTTCTAGTTCCCTCTTTGTTTTCTGGCTAGTTCTATCCATTATTATTTTTTTAATAATATATTTTATTTAACCCAAAATATCCAAAATTTTCAATAAGAAATCAATACAAATAATTAAAAATATATGGAATATTATTTTTTTCAAACTGAGTTTTTGAGATCTAGTGTGATGGATGGTAACTAGCTTTTGGTAATGATCACTGTGTGGAGTATATAGATATTGAATTATAACTATATTTCACACTTCAAAAGTATCATATATCAATTTTACTTCAACAATAAAAAAATATGTAACACTATTTTAAAACTCAATAACACAGTTTGGGTCACCATTTGCAGAGTTGCTCAAGAAGCTCTGACAAAGTTAAACCTCGTTCTATCCATTTTTGAAGGTGGAATATTGAAGTCAGCTATTATAATTATATAATATATATAATATATAAAATACTATTGGGGCGCCTGGGTGGCTCAGTCGTCAAGCAGCTGCCTTCAGCTCAGATCATGATCCCATGGTCCAGGGATCAAGCCCCACATGAAGCCCCGCATCAGGCTCCCTGCTAGGTGGAGAGCATGCTTCTCCCTCTCCCTCTGCCTGCCACTCTGCCTAGTTGTACTCTCTATCTCTCTGTCAAATAAATAAATAAAAATATTTTTTAAAAAATGCTATTATAATTTAATTATCTATTTCTCCCCTGAATTTTGTTTTTCATAATGTATGTAAATTGTCATGTACATATATGTTTATATTTTCTTGATGGATTGACACTTTTATCATTCTCAAATGTCCCTTTTTGTCTCTAGTAACAATTTTTGTCTTAAAGTTTATTTTTTGTATATCATTATAGCTATTCTAGTTCTCTCTAGGTTACTGGTCAGATTATTTCTAACCTTATTTCACTAATATGTAATTACAATATTCACTAACATATAATATATAATAATAATATAATATATTTCACTAATACAATATTGGAGAAATTTTTTTCCAATATAGTTCCATGCTTTGCTCCTCCTCTGTGCTATTTTTGCTATGCAAATTATACTTATAAATGGCATGTCCAGCAAAACAATTTTATAATTATTGTTTTATGCAGCTACATTTTAAATGAGTTAGGAGAACAAGAATATTACAAAAATACATTTTGTGGTGTCATTTATACTTACTTACATCATTTCCTTTACTGGAGCAATCATTCCTCGATGTGGATTTGAGTTACCGCTTATGTCTTTTTCTCTCTGTCTGAAGGATTGCCATTAGTATTTATTATAGGAAAACTTTGATAGTGGCAGTTTTTGTTGAAATAAGAATGTTTTAATTTCTGCTTAATTTTTGAAGAATTGTTTTGCTAGAAATAAATTTCCTTCTTGAATGTATTTCTCTTTCAAATTGTCATCCCACTGTTTTCTAACCTCAAAGTTTTGATGCAGAGTCATCTGTTAAAGTTATTGAGGATTCTTTGTTTGTAATGGGTCATTTCTTCTCTTGCTTCTTTCAGCATTCTCTCTGTCTTTAGCTTCTTACAATTTGACTATGGTGTATCTAGGTGTGGATTTCCTTGATTTTATTCTACATGGAATTTGTTAAATTTCTTGTATAGGTAGATATATATTCTTCATCCAGATTCTTATTTCTTCAAAAATTATGTGTGTCCTTTTGCTTTCTCCTCTTCTTGTAAAATTCCCATAATGTTTCTATTATTACCTTAAGTAGTGCCCCAAACTTCTCTGAGGTTCTCTTTATTTTTCTTTATTCTCTTCTTTTTCCTCAGACTTTATCATCTCAACCTATCTTCAGTTCTGTTGATTCTGTCTTCCCTCTTCTAGAGCCCCTTTGGTAAATTTTTCTTTACTTCACCTATTTATTTGGGTATTTTTTTAATCTCATGACATTCTATATTTGGTGAGATATTGTTTTTATTATTTTCTTTTATTCTGTGTATTGAGTTTTCTTTATTTCTTTTGACATATTTAAATGGCTGATTTAAAGTCTTTGTCTAGTAAGTTTGATATCTTAGCTTCCTCAAAAATAATGTCTATCAATAGCTTTTTGCCTGTGTGTGGCTACAAGTTTCTCTTCATTTGCATGTCTCATAACTTTTGTCAAATTTTTGAAATTCTAGAGAATACAGTGTGATAGCTCTGAAAATCTGATTTTGCCAATTCCCAGAATTTGTTGTTGCTCATTAGGTTTTACCATCATTTTGTTTTTGTTAGTTAATTTCCTTGACTAATTATATAATGTCTACATTCTGTGTAATATTCTAGCTTCAGCATGGTTAGCTTACTGATCAACTAATGATTAAATATAGACTTTGTGAAATTTTAGAACATTCAGTATTCCACACTTTCCCAAGGAGCTCTGCATATGTTTTGGGCACAATTTAACAAAGTACTTTACAATTACACCTTAGCATTCACTTCTGAATTGTACATGACCTCAAGATCAGCCAGAGTTGTGAGATTAGGACCCTTTCTAGTGTTTCTTAGGTATCCATACAGTCCTCCACAGGCATGCAGTCTTCTAAAAACCCAGGAATATATTACAACCTTTCCAAATCACCCATAGATATTTCATTCTCAATTCTAACTTTTTAGACAGGCTTTTGTTTATATAAACATGTAATTGCACTCTCAAGTAACTGTGATTTTTATCAATTGCCACTAATTATTTTCAACAAATACTCTAGGTATAGGATGTTTCTTACACGGAAAATCTGAGTTAGATTATGCTACCATAATACCTGTGGGTGCGGCTTCTCCCCAGAGCAATAAAACAGGTTGACTACTGATAATGCACCAGGGATGGGGCTTTTGAGGATCAACATATCCATTCTTCCCCCTCAATAAATTACACACAAAAATTAGTTATAATATATTACAAAATTAAATCCAGCAGTATATGAGAAATATAAAATTCTGGAAATCATGGAAAGTAATATCAATCCAGAGAAATACAAGGATAAATTAATATCCAGAAATAAATCAAATTTGTTTATGTTAATAAAATAAAAAAGATAAACTATATCTTCATTTCAATAAATGGTAAAAAAGTAATTTGACAAAGTTCAATGCCATTGCAGGACAAAAATTCTCAGCAAACAAAGATATTCAACCTGATTTAAGTATCTATCAAAAAAAGTAGATGTTAATAAAACTATTATTATATCAGCATGATACTCAATAATCAAATGCTAAGTTCTTTTTGCTTAAGCTCAGGAACAAGGCAAAGATTTATGATCACAACCTTAGTGTTTTGCATTGTAGTAGAAGTCTTAGCCACTGTGATAAGGTAGGGGAAAAAAAGCTAATTGGAATAGAAAATGTAAAATTGTTCTACAAAAAATAAAATGGGAATTTTTACATAAATGCAAGATCTAAAATTATTAAACTTCTAGAAAAAAAGATAAAATTTTGTGACATTGGATTAGGCAAAGATTTCATTTATTTATTTTTTTAAT
>CM053605.1:90896689-90923149 GCA_028646535.1 Procyon lotor | reverse complement strand
AGTAGCTCTATTTTTAATTTCTTGAGGAATCTCCACACTGTTTTCCAAAGTGGCTGCACCAGCTTGCAATCCCACCAACAGTGTAAGAGGGTGCCCCTTTCTCCACACCCTCTCCAAAATTTGTTGTTTACTAGAGAAACAATAGAATGCATCAACGAATCCAGAAAGATTTCTTAAAGAAACAAAACTGTAAAAGAAAAAGGAAATCTACTTTTAAAAGAGCAAATGGGTTTAATTAGTATCAAAGACATTTGTTTTTTAAGAAGACAATTTAAAATAGAAAATGATAACCTAGAGGTACTTGGGTGGCTTAGTCAGCTAGCTGGCTGACTCTTGATTTCAAATGTGGTTATGACCTCAGAGTTGAGAGATTAAGCCCCTCAGTGGGGCTCACACTCTGTATGTTCTGCTTCTAATTCTCTCCCTCTCTCCCCCACCCCCTTCTCACATTCTCTCTCCCTCAAACAAAAAAATAAATAAAAACTTTTTAAAACACTTTACAAAATCATAAGCCACATATGGGTAAAATTTTAAAATCATATGTCAACAAGTGGCTTATATCTAGAATATATATATATATACATATATATATATCTTATAATTCAATGATGAAAAGACAAGTAATCGACTCCTTCGAATTTGGGTAAAATTTTAATATTCACTTCACAAAAGATAATAAATTAATGGACAATAAGCATATCAATATCATTAATCATCAGACAAGTGCAAGTAAAACATAATTAGATACACTATACACACACTAGAATGGCTAATTTAAGGAAAGGTAGAAAGTTATTTAATAACAGACAAAATAGGGCTTCTTTCTAAAAAGATTAGTAGGAGTGTAGATGGTATTCTAAAAATTACTAGATAGAGCAACTGGAAGGAAGTTTAGTAAATTTAATATTTTCATTATTTTAAGGAAAGAAAATTTTATTAAGTAGAATTTTAAAACTGATATTGATAAATTGGACTTTAATAATATTATAAACTCTTATCAACAATTAACACTACTAATAAAATAGAAGTCACTAGGAAAAATAGTTTCACTTTACATATATAACAGCAGCTTTCTTATCTACAATATGTAAAAGTTACTACAAATCTGTATTGTATAGAAGATGAATTCAAATGAGCAATTCACATATGAAATAATGTTTAACATTAATCATTCAGGAAATGAAAATTTATTACACAACCACCAAGATACATCATGTTAAACAGAAAATGCCGAGTCAGGCAAGGATGTGGAACATTCGTTCTGAATATGTATTGGTGCAACCACCTTAACAAATTACCTGTCTGTATCATGAAACATAGTCATATGATATTTTATAGTTTTTCAATTCCATGCCTAGCAATATACCAAAACAAAAACAAGTGCTAATGGCTTCCAAAATAATTGTATTATAATAGTGCTAAACTGGAAATAACTTAAGCTTCTTTCAGTAGTAGAATGGATATCTAAATTGTGCTTTATTTTAAAAGTGGATTCCATATGGTTATTAGTGGGTATGAGAAACTTAAGAATCTCAAACACAGAAACAGGAAGAAAACAGAGAATTTTTGACAAATAATGGAAAGAAATACTGAATTTTTTTTAATGATGTGATTGGGGAAGTAATTAGTAGTATCTGAATTATATTTGTAACAACATATTCACTAATTAGTTATTAAAGTCAATAAAGTAAGTAGCAAAATTTTAAAATTATTATGTTTAGGGGTGAAACAAAATTGGGAGTTTTGACAGAAAAAATACTTTAATATTTTATATGATTTTATACTCGAGTTTTATTTTCACGTTTGTATTAAGTCTGTAATAATGAAAACAAATATATGAATATACTCAACCTGTAGATATTTGTTCACATGGAAACTAGTGGGAAATATCTAGACCAAACTTTTAAAAGTGTATTCTTTAAATAAAAGATTTAACTGATATTTATAAAATTAAATTTTATTTTGTAAAATTTCATGGTATTATTTCCAAAGTACAAATTACATTTATACTATTAAAAATAAATTTATAATTGAACTCATGACATATATTTTAATCAGCAAACCAATATAATTTATTAATTAACTAAATCAAATGTACAATAAAAGTGACTGAAAATACAAAATGAAAATTGACTCATACTTTGTGATTCAATGGCTATTTTCAAAGTAAACTTTGTTAGGAAAAAGAATCATAAATTTATATTAATATCACTATGTGCTTAACATCATATTTTCCACCTAATTTTCAAAAAAAATTAAAATTTATATGTCATTATCTACATTGATTAAATAAAGAATTGATAAAAAGAAAGATGATTTTCTAAGAATTACACTCAGAATTGCAGGTTGGACAATGTTTAAAAAGCATATAATTCTAGTCTGTAAACCCATGATTTCTCTTATATCAACCTATTCTAGTTTGTTTTTTTCTTTTTAATCTATTCACTTTTGGAAAGAGATTTATTTTTCCTGTGTTTACAACAACACAGTCAAGAGCAGAATCAGACATTATTTGGATACTGAAGACAAAATTAAAGCATTATTTAAAATATATTTTCACTGAAAATTTGCCTTGAATTAAATTGGTAAAAAAGTGTATCAATTTCTAAAGCCAATGTCTTTTTTTTTTAAATCTGATGTTCCTTATGCTTATAGAAAAAAATCTAAAATCCTCATCTTGATATTTGATGTAATGCCCTCAAAATTAAGCCTTTTGTTCTATGCCTGATGCCACATGCCTGATATTCTCTATTCTTGCTTGAAAGAGTTCTTATTGCTCAGATCACATCCTGTTGATCTCCTCTTGGCTTATGTTCTTTATCAAATAAAAATTTCCTTATTTCATTGTTTTTACTGTGTCAAATTCTTCCTGTACTTAACCCCTAAGTAACCAGAAGAGCAACGCACTTATATTTACCATTACTTGTTTAAATTTTTCTCCTGAAATAAACTATTAATTTCTTGATGGAAGAGTCACTGGTTTTCTTACTCCATCCCTAACCTACATCCCCAAGACCTAATCAGTGCCTAACACATGGTTTCCAGTCTATAAGTATATGTTGAATAGAAAAATGGAATTTCTCATTTACTTCAATAAGTCTTCCATCTGTATTGATCTTTCTCTTCACCATATTTTTTCCTTTAAGATTTGTATCACAGAGTTCAGTGTTTTGTGAAATAAAGCTCAATTGAGCTTTCTGAAATCTTACCAACTTATATATTCTTGTATATATTAAGTTCTTTGGGAAGCATATTAATCTATATCATGAAACACATTGAATTTACGTAAACCATATGCTGGATGAAATATGTAGAAAAACTTGGGGCGCCTGGGTGGCCCTGTGTAGAGTTCTAACTCAGTGGGGAGTTTGCTGGAAATTCTTTCCTTCTCCCTCTGCCCCTCCCCACCATCTTGTGCTCAATCTCTCTTTCTCTCTCTAGAATAAATAAATTTTTTTAAAAAAGGTAAATTCATAATTATGACATTGCTCAGTGAAAAAATATGTGGTTTTATAAAATAAGATTGTTGAAGACTAATTGACCAGAATAAATATTCATTTTGAGTTCATTTCAAGTTCATTTTTGCTTTTGTTTCCTTTGCCTTTGTAGACATATCCTGAAAGAAGTTGCTGTGGATGATGTCAAAGAGGTTACTGCCTATGTTCTTCTATAGAGTTTTGATAGAGTCCTGCCTCACGTTGAGGTCTTTTATCCATTTCGATTTTATCTTCATGTATGGTGTAAGAGAATGGTCAAGTTTCATTCTTTTACACATAGCTGTCCAATATTCCCAGCACTATTTATTGAAGAGACTGTCTTTTTTCCACTGGATATTTTTTCCAGTTTTTTCAAAGATTATTTGACCATAGAGTTGTCGGTCCATGTCTGGGCTCTCAATTCTGTTCCACTGTTTTTGTGTCTGTTTGTTGTGCCATTGTCTGTTTGTTGTGTCTGCCTGTTTTTGTGCCAGTACCATGCTGTATTGGTGATCACAGCTTTGTTATAAAGCTTGAAATCAGGCAATGTGATGCCCCCAGCATTGTTTTTCTTTTTCACCATTTTCTTAGCAATTTGAGGTCTTTTCTGGTTCCATACAAATTTTAGGATTGTTTGTTCCAGCCCTTAGAATTTTGATCAGGATGTCATTGAAAGTATAGATTACGCTGGGCAGTATAGACATTTTAACAATGTTTATTCTTCCGATCCATGAACATGGAATGTATTTCCAACTTTTTGTGTCTCCTTCAATTTCTTTTATGAGCGTTCTGTAGTTCCTTGAGGATAGATCCTTTACTTCTTTGGTTAGGTTTATTCCCAGGTATCTTATGGTTCTTGGTGCTACAGGAAATGGAATTGATTCTCTAATTTCCCTTTCCATATTTTCATTGTTAGTGTATAGGAAAGCAACTGATTTCTGTGCATTGACTTTGTATCAAGTCAATGATACAAAAAAAAAAAAAAATATATATATATATATACATTATTTTGTATATTTTACTGCCACATTACAGAATTGCTGTATGAGTTCTAGTAGTTTGGGGGTGGAGTCTTTTGGGTTTCCCATATAAAGTATCAAGTCATCTGCAAAGAGAGAGAGTTTGACTTCTTCACTGCCAATTTGAATACCTTTTATTTCTTTTTGTTGTTTAATTGCTCTCACTAGGACTTCTAGCACTATGTTGAACAAGGGCAGTGAGAGTGGGCATCCTTGTCATGTTCCTGATCTCAAAGGGAAGACTGTCAGCTTTTCCCCATTGAGAATGATGTTTGCTGTGGACTTTTCATAGATAGACTTTATGATGTTGAGGAATGTTTCTTCTATCCCTATACTTTGAAGAGTTTTATTCAGGAACGGATGCTGAATTTTGTCAAATGCTTTTTCTGCATCAACTGAGAGGACCATGTGGTTCTTCTCTCTTCTCTGATTGATTTGTTCTATCACATTGATTGATTTGCGAATGTTGAACCACCCTTGCATCCCAGGGATAAATCCCACCTGGTCATGGTGAATAATCTTTTCAATGTGCTGTTGGATCCTATTAGCTATGATCTTGTTGAGAATCTTGGCATCTATATTCATCAGGGAAATTGGTCTGAAATTCTCCTTTTGGATGTGGTTTTTGCATGGTTTGGGGATCAGGGTAATGCTGCCTTCTTAGAAAGAGTCTGGAAGTTTTTCTTCTGTTGCTATTTTTTGAAACAGTTTCAGGAGAATAGGTATTATTTCTTCCTTGTATGTTTGGTAGAATTCCCCAGGGAATCTGTCAGGTCCTGGACTCTTGTTTTTTGGGAGGTTATTTCTTTCTATTTCAGTCCTGGAGATTATGGGTTTCCAGGAATGCATCCATTTTTTCTATGTTGTTTAACTTATTGGCATATAGCTGTTGATAATAATTTCTGATAAATGTTTCTATTTCCTTTGGATTAGTCGTGATCTCTCCCCTTTCATTCATAATTTTGTTAATTAGGGTCCTCTCTCTTTTCTTTTGGATTAGGTTGGCCAGTGGCTTATCAATCTTACTGGTTCTTTCAAAATATAAACTTCTGGATTCATTGATGCATTTTACTGTTTCTCTAGTTTCTAACTCGTTAATCTCTGCTTTGATCTTGATTATTTCCCTCCTTGTGTGTGAGAATGGCTTAATTTGTTGTGGATTTTCTGGTTCTTTAAGGTGTAAAGAGAGCTGATGTATTCAAGATTTTTCAATTTTTTTGACTGAGGCTTGGATGGCTATTTATTTGCCTCGTAGGACTGCCTTTGCTGTGTCCCATAGGTTTTGGATTGATGTGTCTTCATTCTCATTGGTCTCCCTGAATTGTTTAAGTTCATCTTTGATTTCCTGGTTGATGTCAGCATTCTTGAGCAGGCTTGTCTTTAGGCTCCAAGTGTTTGAATTCCTTCCAAACTTTTTTCTTGTGGTTGAGCTCCAGTTTCAGAGCATTGTGGTATGAGAAAATGCAAGGAATCATCTCAATCTTTTGGTATCGCTTAAGTCCTGATTTGTGGCCCAGTATGTGTTCTATTCTGGAGACAGTTCCATGTGCACTCAAGAAGAATGAGTATTCTGTTGTTTTAGGGTGGAATGTTCTGTATATATCTATGAGGTCCATCTGGTCCAATGTGTCATGCAAAGCTCTTGTTCCTTTATTAATTTTTTTGTTTTGAGTTAAGATCTCCTGCTTGTGTATTCATATCGATATGATTCTTTATTTTGATTAACAGTTGGCTTATGTAGTTGGCTGCTCCTATATTGGGTGCATAAATGTTTACAATTGTTAGATCTTCTTGGAAGATAGACCCTTTGAGAATGATGTAGTGTCCTTCTGTATCTCTGACTATAGTCTTTAGCTGAACATCTAATTTATCCGATAGGAGAATTTCTACCCCAACTTTCTCTTGAGGCCCATTGGCGTGAAAGATGGTTCTCCATCCTTTCACTTTCAGTCTGGATGTATCTTTTGGTTCCAAATACGTCTCTTGTAGACAGCATATGGACGGGTTATACATTCTGCAAACCTTTGCCATTTTATGGGGGTGTTTAAGCCATTAATGTTGAGAGTGATTATTGAAAGATAAGTGTTTATTGACATCATGTTGCCTGTGTAGTCCTTGTTTCTATAGATTGTAAATTTCTGTTCTAAGTCATTCATGGGTTCTTTCTACTTTTTAGAAGCCCCTTTAATATTTCCAGGAGTGAAGGCTTGGTGGTCACATACTCTTTTAATCCTTGCAGGTCTTGGAAGCTCTTTATCTCTCCATCCATTTTGAATGTCAGCCTTGCTGGATAAGGTATTCTTGGCTGCATGTTCTTTTCATTCAGTGACCGGAATATATCTTGCCAGCCCTTTCTGGCTTGCCAGATTTCTTTGGACAATTCTGATGTTATTCTGATAGATCGTCCTCTGTATGTAAGGAATGTCTTTTCCCTAGCTGCCGTCAGGACTTGTTGCCTAAATTATGATTTGCAAATATCATTATGATGTGTCTCGCTGATTTTCTAGACTCGTTGATCTTGGCAGGTGTCCCTTCTGTCTCTAGGACATGAACCCTTGTTACATTCCCCAGATTGGGGAAATGTTCATTCAGAATTTGGTCAGCTTTATTTTCTAGTCTTCTGTCTTTCTCTACCTCCTCTGGGATTCCAGTAATTCTGACGCTGGAACGTTTCATGGCATCATTTATTTCCCTAAGTCTCTTCTCATGATTCTTTTGCGGTTTGCTCCACTCTCCTCCTAACCTTTCTTTTCTACCATTTATCCTCTAGATCACTGATTCTATCCTCTGTCTCCATAACTCTAGCTGTAAGACTTAAGACTATTTAGATTGGATTGGATCTCACTGATAGCGCTTCCTACATCAGCTATACTTGTTCTTATTTCTTCTCTTAGATATTCTGTGATGTTGTTCATGTTTTTCTCCATCCTAGCCATTGCCTGGATAACTGTCAGCCTGAATTCCCTTTCTGACATGCTGTTTATATCCATGCCTAATAATTCTGAGGGAGAGGGCACAGTCTTTGGGTTTTTCCTCTATTGGGTGTTCCTCCTCCTAGTCATTTTGATGAGAGATGGATGAGAGGATGTATAGCTAGATATTTCACCCACGATCCAGGCAGGGTGCACTCTGTAAGGTGTAGGAGCAATTGGGATTCACCACCAAAAAGAAAGAATGAGGATAAAAAAAGTTAGAAAGAAAGAGAAAAAGTAGAAATGCCAGCCAGAATGGGCCCCAAAAATGAGATTTATAAGGTATGTAGACCAACACGAACAAACATATTGACCAACAAAAGTAAATGACAAGAAATAAAAGAACCTAGTCAGAATGAACCCCAGGAATGAGATTTATATAATACCAGAACAAAAGCAAATACACAGAAACACTGACAGAAGGATAAGATGGGATGGTGGTTATAACTCCTCGTGGGCAAGGAAGGTTATTTGGGTCTTCCTGGTTTATCGTTGTATTAAGCCTCTAGTTGTAATGGTAAGTAGTTTAAAAACACAAATAAACAAACAAAAACAAAAAAAGACAAGAAATGTGAAAATGAGTGAATAAAAAAAAATAGAGAATAAGAAAGAAAACAATAATTTGCCTCTGTGAAATATACAGGTTTGAGGGTATTATCAGGTGCTTAATATATTGATTTCCCCTGATGTTGGGGAGTTAAAATTTTATGGGGACCCTGTGGTTATAGTCCTTTTGTTTTTTTGACTTGTCTTCTGGGGGAGGGGTCTGCTGCATTGTTTTCCAGTCAGTCTTGCTTGGGTTGAGTCACCCTGCCCCCAATCAAGGGGCTGCGCTCTGTGGAACCCAGTTTCTCAGTCTTTCACTCTCTGAAGGCTTTTGGCCTTTTGTAGCTTTTTCACCTTTATGGAGAGTCCATGTAAGGAATCTGCCTGTACGTACCCAGACCTCCCTGTAACAGGGAAGCCTCAGTCTGCTCCCCTCTGGGTTGTCCAGAATACACACTTCACCTCCACAAAATTCTGCTTAGCACAGTCTGTCACAGGTGTCAAGCACTCAGCAGTTCCAGGACTCCATGAATGCTCCCCTGCTCTCTGGGCTCCAGGATCCAGTAGGGTGTGGTCAGATTCCTGCCTGAGATTAGGCTGGCCACCTCTGTTCTCTCAGGGCAGCTGGGAGCAGCAAGCCCTTGCTGCCACAGGCGTGCTGCCACAGGCCGTGAATGTCTTTTGGTCTGGGTGCACAGTCCAGGGCGTGCTCTACACAGAGAAAAGCTGCCGGCTCCTGGACCACACCAGATTCTGTAAGGTGCTTGCAAGAGCGCGGGTGACTAGCCCACAAAATGGTGTAAGGAGCGGAAAGCTGCAGATTCTGGAGCCACAGACTGGACCCCCCCACCAGTCTCTCTTTGAGGCAGGTGGTGTCCTTCCTGGGAATGTGGGCCCAGGCCCGTGACCATCCCCTTCCACTAGTTGCTCCTCAGAACGTTTTGTTCTTTTTAAGTGTTTTTAATGGGACTCTAAGTTATTGCTGCTCCCCTACCACCCATCACTTTCTTTTGGGTAGTGCTGTCCTTGCACCGCTTCTGGTGGCTCGCTCCCCCTTTTGTTTATCCTCCCATATCGATATTGGTTCAAGTGTTCCCACTTTGCTTTACCTCTCCACTACTGTCTTCTGCTCCCATAGAGCTCCAGAAGTGAAAAATCTTGCTCCTCAGGCTGATTTCATGGGTGTTCAGTGTGTTCTGGTAGGTATCCAGCTCACTTTTGGGGACAGATTGCTACAGGATCTCCTACTTCTCCGCCATCTTGCCCCCCTCCAATCCAAAAAAGTATTTTTGTTTACAAAGCAGTTCTGGTATTCTGAAAATTCACCAGTGTAAAACCTTATAAGAAATGTCTATATTGTTTCATATAGCCAGACATATACATATGCATACCTATTTATAGTAAGCATATGTTACATATATCCTAAATGTATAAAATATATTCTATACATATATATTTATTTTTGTTTTTATTTATTTATATTTAATATAAGTATTAATATTTATATATTAATATTATATTATAAAATATAATATATAATATTATACAATATATTTAATATAATATTTAAATATATAATATTCATATATGGACATTAATACTTATATATTTATATTTATTATAAATATGATTCAATATGTAAATATTTTATATTTATTTATTATATTTATTTATACAATATTTATACATTGTATTTTTTATTTTACATTCTTTTCTATTTTAAAAAATACTCTAAAACTAACCAGTTTTTTTTTGTGATGTCATACTCCATTCAAATTTCCAAATGTAATATAACAAAACGATTAAGTTGTATAGATTTTGGAGCCTTGCTTCTTGGGATTTGAACCTGGTTGCTTTACCTACCAAAGGCAAGTTATTTCATTTCTTTAAAGCTCAGACTTTTTTCTATGTAAAATGGAGCTAATAATTTTGCCTAAATCACAGTCTTGTAGAAAGTATAAAAAAATTAATATGTATAAGTTTCCTACAATAAAAACAAATGCACGAATATAGACTAGATACAGGTTGTTTTTACAATCATTATTATTATATTCTCCTCTCTCAAATTCTTTTCTTTTTCTTTTTGGTAATATTCATGTATATTTCAGTTTCTTCCACCAGTGTTTACTTTTTTCCCAGTGTAGAACCATGGCCTTTATTTTTTTTCTTCATATAAGTTTTTTGTTCATTTATGTACCACAATGAAATGCATATACTATGGTCTTGGTCTTGATCAATATCTTTAAGACAATTGACAGGTAGTTGCATTGACTACATACTTAAATAATATATATGACAATATTTTGGTAAATGATTATTTAAAAACTAATAGACAGAAATTCTTATTTTACTCACTGTAGCTTTAATACTGAGCAGCCAGTACTAAGTCTCTTCAATAAATTACTATATGTTTATGAGGATCTAATATTCCTAGAATTATTATTTTTTGTGAATTATGTCTTGTATCTTTTCATTAAGAAATTTGACAAAAGATGGTTATTTTTGCATTAGTGATTAGTGATTATATTTGCATTAAATATTAAATCCCATGGATCAGAAATTGTCTGGATGAGAGCATCTTGTTGTTATGGAAAGCAACTTAGAAGAGCATATATTTAAAAGCTATGGTGGGGGAAAATGGTACTTTTGAATGACTGCTTTGTAGTCTGCCAAACAGAATTTTTAGTCTTGAACTTTACACGTGGGAAATGTAACTTCAAAGCTTATCTTTATGGATAACTCTAAACCACTGAAAGGTGCCAAAACAATTTCTGGAAACTAAAGGAAATATTAATGTTATTAAGCCAGTTGCTTTGATTTTTAGCAGTCCAGAATTTTAGATAACTAACAGTTTTGGAAGGCATGTTGCTGCATTCAAGAAATGGTTTCCTTAACAAAAATTACTTATATACTAGACATGTTGGTAAAGAGAGTTGACTAAGTACAATCTAATGGCTGTGTAGACCAACTCTGATTAGTGATTTACATTTTCAAATTCAGTGAAAAGGCAATCTACCACCAGTGAGCAATTCAACTGCATAAATAGAAATGAAAAGGAAATATAAATTACCCTGAACAACTTGAACCACTGGAAAATAATATTACCATACAAAACATTCTAATTATCTCACTCAAAGCAAATTCATTTTAGAGCATGTGCAGAACACAAAATGCTAACAGGTTTTTATTTTTTTAATGCCAATTATAGCAGATTACCTTTTAGCCATTATATTTTATTATTTCCAATAGCTTTACTTCTCCTGAATTTAGACAATACTTTTACTTAGACATCTTTGAGCCCTATTATATCCTAATCCTGTTTCCTGAACTATCCTTATACTATATAACATATTTTACTTAGGTTGATTGTGTTTTAAATTTATTATGTAGCATTAACTCCCCCCATGGTGACCTAGAGATTGTATTAAAAAAAGTAAGCTAATGTAGTATTTCTCAAACTATGTTTCTTGGTACACAAGTTCTGTGCTATATTAATAAACATTCTAAAGAATAAATTCTCCTTTATTAAATAATAAAGGATTAATTTATTAACGATTAAATAATTTTTAAAGACTGCAAGTTAAACAAAGTATACAGATTAACATGTGTTGGCTCAAAACATTGTATTTGAAATTCACTGGAAATTTATAAGGTGCATGTGTTTATGTATTGTGCTGCATTTTTCAGTAATGTTGGTGATGAGGTATTTTGTGAGGATAGTGTACACAGAAAGATATTTAAATGGTGACCTAGGGGGATTTTGATTTGAGGATGAATGAAACTTTGCCTAGGATATGACATGCTATAGATGAAATTCCTTGGCTGAAGATTAGAGCTTGGGGCTTTGGTATTGGTTCTTCCTTTTCTTCTCTCATCTACTAAGGCCTTTTATGTTCTTTCACTCTAACTCTTCTCTCCTCCTTTCAAGCTTGAGACTCCAACATCTGCTTTTCCAATTTGTTTTTTCCTTAAAAAGAAATGAATTTATTTTCTATTTATAAATTGTCTTTATCATGGATCTTTGATGTTGCAATTACTTTGCTGGAAAAAGAATGGAAAAGTATGGAATTTAGAATCAGTAAAGTCTGAGTCCAAGTTTTCATGCAGCCAAGTCTTAGTTGTGCCTTCCACATTTCAAGGCCCAACTTTTCCTTCTCAGCACCTGCTGCTTCCACTGAGCTACCTCTGGAGTACCATGAATTATGCCCAGAAACATCAGCAAGTAAGTAAGTGTTTAGGTCACCAATAAAACAAGACCAAAAATAAATACATAAAACATAAAATAATAGTTTTAAATTATTTCATTTTTGTATTACAAACTAGTGATCAGTTTAAAACAGTGGTCACAGACAATTAAGATTTTAATTAAGATTCAAATTCCTTTTTTAAATTTTTTTAAAGATTTTATTTAATTATTTGACAGAAAGAAAGATATCACAGTAAGCAGAAAGGCAGGCAGAGAGAGGGGGGAAGCAGGCTCCCTTCTGAGCAGAAAGCGCGATTGCAAGGCTTGATCCCAAGACCCTGAGATCATGACCTGAGCTGAAGGCAGAGACTAACCCGCTGAACCACCCAGGTGCCCCAAAATTTTATTCAAATTCCTAATTTACTTCAGGGATTTATATCCCTTATATATGTTATTGTTTTGAATGCCATAGAGGTAAGGGATTCATCACTTTTTAATTGCTGAGACAACTAACAATCTAAACCTGGTATTTCTGGGATGCTTTGTCTAAATTGTACCACATCTTTATTCTCTTCCTACCCTCTGCATTTCTCCCCCTGTGCCTGAAACGTCGGTTTGGGAGAGAGTATTTCTGTTTTTCATCCATGTGCACTTTAATCTCTTTTACAAGAATTCTCTAGACATTTATTACAAAATTTGAATCATCTAAATTCCCTTAGGCCATGATGGGAAAAGTAAGTATTGGGATAGTAAGAAAAGATATACTGTCATGAAAATAAGCATTTTCACAAATTAGTCAATATTTGAAAACTGTGTTTTACTCCAAGTTTCATTTGACTGGACATGTGACCCCTTGGGAATGCCCAGCTTATATTTATGCCTGGGAGTCTATCTTCATGTATAAATGCCCTCAAGTCAATTTTAGCATGTGTGGTATATGTAGAACTAACTGTATGATTTCTAACATCATCACACACAATAAAATTAATTAAAATTAAAACATTAGGTTTCAATGATGATAAATACAGAATAATTAAGTTGAATGCATATTTAGGTTTCAGATGTTCCTGATATTACAGGTATATCTCAGCAAATGAGAAATTTCTCTTTTAAACATATCAAGAATTATGCAAGTTTGTAGAGGGTACATGGCTAAGTAACTAGAAGTACTTGTTGTTAGCGTATGTTTAAGAAAGCCATAAAAAGCACTCTTGACAAAATATTTTAGATTCAGATTGTATAATTAATTCAACCTTGGACTTAACAACTTCTTGCAGACATGTCCTCTAAAGGCAAGGGAAACAAAAGCAAAAATTAACTTTTCAGACTTCATCAAGATAAAAAGTTCTGCACTGCAAAAGAAACAGTCAACAAAACTAAAAGGCAACCTACAGAATGGGAGAAGATATTTGCAAATGACATTATGGATAAAGAACTAGTATCCAAGATCTATAATGAACTTTTCAAACTTAACACCCAAAAACCAAATAATCCAGTAAAGAAATGCACAGAAGACATGAAGAGACACTTCTCCAAAGAAGACATACAAATGGCTAACAGACATATGAAAAAATGCACCACATCCCTAGCCATCAGGGAAATACAAATCAAAACTACAATGAGCTACCATCTCACGCCAGTTAAAATGGCTAAAATTAAGAACACTGGCAACAACAACTGTTGGCAAGATGATGAGAAAGGGGAACCCTCTTACACTTTTGGTGGGAATGCAAGCTGGTACAGTCATTCTGAAAAACAGTATGGAGGTTCCTCAAGATGTTAGAAATAGAGCTAGCCCATGACCCAGAAATTACACTATTAAGTATTTACCCCAAAGATACAGATGTAGTGGAAAGAAGGGGCACATGCACCCCAATATTCATAGCAGCAATGTCTACAATAGCCAAACTGTGGAAGGAGCTGAGATGCCCTTCAACAGATGAATGGATAAAGAAAATGTGGTTTATACATACAATGGAATATTACTCAGCCATCAGAAACAATGAGTACTTACCATTTGCATCAACATGGATGGAACTGGAGGGAATTATGTGCTAAGTGAAATAAATAAAGCAGAGAAAGACAATTTTATATGGCTTCACTCATATATGGAACATAAGGAATAGTGCAATGGGCAATAGGAGAAAGAAGGGAAAACTGGATGGGAAAAAATAACAGAGGGAGAAAAACCGTATGAGACTCTTGACTCCAGGAAACAAACTGAAGGTTGTGGAAAGGGAGATGGATGGGGGAATAGGATAACCAGATGATGGGTATTAAGGAGGGCATGTGTGGGGATGAGCACTGGGCATAATACCCAACTAATGAATCATTGAACATTATATCAAAAAATAATGATGCACTATGGATAATTGAATTTAAATTTTAAAAAATGAATCTCAGAGTAGGGGTGCTTTGGTTGCTTTGTTGGTTTAGCACTTGACTTTTGATTTCAGCTCAGGTCTTGGTTTCAGGGTTGTGAATTGAAACTCCATATTGGGCTTCATGCTGAGTGAGAAGACTTCTCTAAATAAATGAATAAGTTAATTAATATCTTAAAATTGGAGGGGCACTTTTAAGTTGTGCAGCCCAATTCCTTCATTTTTATAGAAATTTTTCTAGTCTCATGTAGTTATGATGCCATGATTGGGACAAATTATATCAGTTAACATTGTGTTACAGTGTATGTATAGAAAACAGGATATAGTGGCTTGATCAAATAAGGTATTTTATTATTATTATTATATAACAACCTAAAAGTAGCCACTCTTATATCATTCACAATAAGTTACTTGAGGGTGTTGTCCAGGATCTAAGTAAGTTATTTCCTTCTTCCTTCAGTATCACCTTAGAATATGACTTCCATCTTCATGGACCCCAAGATAGCCCATGCTCCTTGAATATCTTGTCCACATTCCAAGTATAGTCAAATTAAAAATAAAAATTAAAAAAAAAACATATCCTTGCCATTGTCAAAGATTCGAAAAGTCAGACACTAGTTTGAGTGGAAAGAACAGATATTAATCAACAACAAACTATCACATTAGGAAAGAGGATCCAGCATGAACTGAACGCAATTTCTATTTCTGCAGAAGTGACCAGGAGTAATAAAGCGAAAATAGGGAATATGGAGAAATAAGTAGGGTCAGGGAAGTGGAAGTTTAAAAAAAGCAGGAAGAAATGGGGCACCTGGGTGGCTCAGTGGGTTAAAGTCTCTGCCTTCTGTTCAGGACATATCTCAGGGTCCTGGGATCAAACCCCACATCAGGCTCTCTGCTCAGCAGGGAGCCTGCTTCCCCCTCTCTCTCTGCCTGCCTCTCTCCTACTTGTGATCTCTCTCTCTCTGTGTCAAATAAATAAATAAAATCTTAAAAAAAAAAGAATTGTTGGTGCCTATATAACCCATCTGAATTTGCTATCAGCTACTTATTGAAGATTGTTTCCTACTCTCCCACAGAGACAAGGAGACAAGGGCCCTATAATTAGATGTAGACTGGAATAAGTAATATTTTCTTTTGGCAACTTTGAGCTTCTCTAAGCAGGAACTTAAGAGTGCTGGAATTATTATCCTAGGGATATGACCTTGAGCTCTTAGAAACTATGCTAGGGTTTGTTCAAGTATTTCAATTGTATTGGGTGAAGTGAGGAGTGGATAAAAGCATCTGCAGTTTTTATAAGTCATGGCTGAGATCTAGTTAAGAAGAAATCCCATGGAGTGTATCCAGAGTTTGGTCAAGGATATAATCTTTGTCACTAGATTTTGTCTTCTTATAGGGATAGGAAGTCTCATGTCCTAGAGTTATAGCATATGACCACACATAGCTGCACTGAACCTTGTGGAAATGTATACCTTTGACATGGTTTCCTGATATCCACCACATAGTTGGTTAATTTGGGGTAAAAAGATTAGGTGTCTTAGTCATACCACTGTCACGGTATTCCACACAGAATTGCTTCTGATTTTCTGAAAATCCTGTTACAGTACCAGCGAGATGGCCACATCTTGTAGGGGGTAAGGGTCTTCAAAAATTTATAAATGTTTTCAATCAATGTCTAAAATATGATGCTGTTTCTCCCATAGCTAAGATTCACAGATCCAGGAATTAAGGTGTAGCCATGGTTATAGTACACTTATTATTACGCATGGTAAGCCTGTATGAAGATTGCCTTCCTATTCTTGTGATTTTATGCTGTACTACCTTAGAGATCTTAGTCCCCAAACAAGGATTGCTTTGGGGCACCTGGCTGGCTCAGTCTGTAGAGCATGGGACTCTTGACTTCAGGGTTGATTTCGGACAATGATTTCATTGAACTGGAAATTAAGACTACCACTTGGCCACTTTGGACTCCTCATGACTCTGAATCAACAGACAAGAGAAGGGAGTTATTCTGCTGAATGGAGTGATTGACCCTAACTTCTTCTCTACATTGGCGTTAAGGAAGAATATGTCTAGAATATAGGAGATTGCTTAAGGTGTCTCAATATTATGCCCTTTGATAAAGGTTAATGGAAAACTATAACAATCCAATCCAACCATGACTACTAATGGTTCAGACACTTCAGTTATGAAGGTTTAGTCACTCTGCCAGGTAAAGAACCAGCTAAGGTGCTTGATTGAAGGTAAAGAAATACAGAATGGGTAGTAGGAGAAGGTAGTTAAAAATACGAACTACAACCATATGTCCAGTTACAAAAATGAAGACTAATTGTCATAAATATGCCTTCCTTATTTGTTTTTAATACCTTTATATACATTTATAGATATATAATTTACTTTCTTTCCCTTTTATTCTTTTATCATGTAACATAAGATCTACTGACTTCATTTCATACTATTTAAGTACTCTTAATCCTACATCGTAGTATTTAAGTTTTAGGATATTAACAATAGTAAACATCACTTAAGAACTTTACCGCCTCTTCTGGGACAATGTGTGATTTTACTTCAATTCAGGATGATTGTATCCTGTTAAGTGGCCTTGTTACCATGTTGTTGACTTTATTGAGAGATTAAATATGGTTTAAGGAGATTATGTGAGTGCCAGGTAGATAAAGAGTGGATTTGTGATGATTAATTGTGTATGTTAACTCAATTGAATAATGGAGTACCCAGATATTTGGCTAAACATTATTTCAGAGTGTGTCTAAGAAAGTGTTTCCACATGAGATTAACATTAGAACTGGTGGACTCAGTAGAACAGATTGTCCTCTCCAATTTGGGCAGAAATTAGCCAATCATTTGAGGATCTGAAGAGACCAAAAGGTGAAGGAAAGGAAGATTCATCACTTACACCTAATTGATTGAGCTGGGATATTGGTCTTTTCCTGCCCTCATACCGAGATTTACACCCCTAGTTTCCAAGCCTTTGACTTCAGATTGAACTATGCTCCTGGTTTTCCTGTACCTCTAGTTTTAAAACAGCAGATCATGGTACTTCTCAGCCTCCATAATTGCATAAGTCAACTTCTCATAATAAATAAATAAAAACAAACATTTAATATATATTTAAAATATACTTAACATTATATTTCTGTTTGTTCTGTTTATCTGGAGAACACTAAATGGTAGAAGAGGTAAATAGCATTGCCTGTTTTCTAAATATACAGAGTTTTTGTCCAGGACCTTTTTTTCAACCTCATTTATTAATTAGTACATTTAATAATTCCCTGATAGCCAAGAAATGCCATCATTGATAACACAAAGAAACTCTAGGTCAGTGTTTATACACAGCCTAACACTAAGACACACCTGTTCCTAAGGAGAAAAGCCAGGAGACTTAAGGCTTATGAAGCCAAAATGGGAGAGACCAATGAAACCCACAAGCAGAAATATACTGAAGTCAACCCATAGTTTTCATGTATGCAATAATGTGATTTTATTGTTTATTTTGTTTTTGTTTTGGGGTTTTGTTGTTGTTATTGTTGATAGATTTTTATTGTTAGTGTTTGTTTTTGTCATCCTTCTGATTGCTATGTTTTCTATAGTGGAAGTATTTATCTATTGAGACTTTCAGAAGTATATTTGTTGAAACAATTGTAGTGATATGAAATATTACTAAGAAATAGTCTTTCTACTTCTCTATAATCAGGATATAACTTCTGTCCTAAGTTCTGCCCACAAATTGATACCTTAATGAAAAGAGAAGAAAATGCTCTAGACTATGGCTCAACTAACTACAGCTTGCTGATCACACATCAATTTTTTTTTAGATAAAACTTTATTAAAACATATCCACACCCATTCATGGTATCTAGTACCTAAAGCTGATTTCCCAGCTCCCAGGGCAGAGATAAGTAGTTGCAGCATGATAGTATAGCCTGTAAGAATAAAATATTTATGATCCATCTTTAAAAAAATGTTTGCAGATCCCTTCTCTAGATAACTATAGAAAATAAAGATGCTATAAACCTAAATTAAGTTAAGAAAACAAAAAGCCTGTTATAGTTTGAGCAATTTTAGGGAAGGGCTTCTTAAGAGGCAACTATCTTGTCAGTCACCTCCTTTAGTGGCGGACAATATTTTACCCTATCACAATATGGAGTATTGTAAGTAATTCACCCATATATTTATTCACATCATATTTATCTGAGAAAGACAAATAGGAAAGCTCCTTCCTAGCCACATACGTGCTACTGCTGCATTATGAGTAAATTTTAGGAAGAAAGCAGGACATCTTCCCAACCTCAGAAAGCTGTGGAGGAAGTAACAACTGTGCCCTATGTTACTCTTCAGTGTGAACGTCTTTCAGCAGCCAATCAAGTTAGGTTCTGTTAAAGAAGTCCCAAGACTAAGAAGAATTTCTTTTCTTTTTTCCCAAATATTTTTATATTTTCAGTGTTACAAGATTAATTATTCATGCAATTAATACTCCATGCAATACGTGCCCTCTTCAATACCCACCACCAGGCTTGCCCCAAACCCCCACTCCTTCCCCTTCAAAACCCTCAGTTTGTTGCTGAGAGTCCACAATCTCTCATGGTTCATCTCCCCCTCTGATTTCCCCCCATTCACCCTTCCTTTCCTTCTCACAATGCCCTCCATGTTTTTCCTTATGCTCCACACATAAGTGAGACCTTAAGATAATTGACTCTCTCCATTTGACTTATTTCACTCCGCATAATCTCTTCCAGTCCCATCCATGTTGATACAAAAGTTGGGTATCCGTCCTTTCTGATGGACACCCAATATATACAATATTCCATTGTATATATGGACCATACCTTCTTTATCCATTCATCTGTTGAAGGGTATTTTGGTTCTTTCCACAGTTTGGCAATTGTGGCCATTGCTGCTGTAAACATTTGGGTACATGTGGCCCTTCTTTTCACTACATCTGTAACTTTGGGGTAAATACCCAGGAGTGCAATTACAGGGTCATAGGGTAGCTCTGTTTTCAATTTCTTGAGGAAGCTCCACACTGTTTTCCAAAGTGGCTATATACCAACTTGCAATCCCACCAACAGTGTAAGAGGGTTCCCCTTTCTCCACATTCTCTCCAATATTTCTTGTTTACTGTCCTGTTGATTTTAGCCATTCTAACTGGTGTTAAGATGGTATCTCAGTGTGATTTTGATTTGAATCTCCCTGATGGCTAAAGATAATGAACATTTTTTCATGTGTCTATTAGCCATTTGTATGTCTTTGGAGAAGTGTCTGTTCATGTCTTCTGCCCATTTTTTTTACATGATTATCTGTTTTGTAAGTGCTGAGTTTGAGGAGTTCTTTATAGATCTTAGATATCAGACCTTTGTCTGTAGTGTCATTTGCGAATACCTTCTCCCATTCTGTGGGTTGCCTGCTTGTTTTGTTGACTGTTTTGTTCGCTGTGCGGAAGCTCTTTATCTTGATGAAGTCCCAAAAGTTCATTTTCCCTTTGTTTCCTTTGCCTTTAAAGTGACAATTGATAGCTATAGAAGCAGTATATATATATATAAAAAGAAAAAAAGAAGAAGAAGCAGTATATCATGAAGATAGAATTCTAGACATTGGGAGGGTAGATAACCAAACAAGTTAACATCATTATTGAAAAAATAAAGTAGAGAATTTCTTGTTTAAATTTACTGAGTTGAGGCCCTTTCATAAACCCCAGTATTTTAGTAAAAGAAAGCATGAGTGGCCTTCCAAATGAAGGCACATATGAATGATAGAAGATTAATATATGAACGTGGTGTCTGTTTTATGTGAGACAAAAATAAGATTCCAGGAAGGAATTTAATCAACCTAATTATCAGGATCTGAAACAGAACAGTAAATTCTTAAAAGTTAAGTATATGTTTTTTGTTTGATTTTTTGTTTTTTTAGATTTCAAAAATCAGGAAGAGTTTCAATTGAGGATTTTATATAATAAATAATAATGATATTAGTAATAAGTAACAATAAGCAAATTTAATCCCATTCTAACCACTTTATCCTTTATTTTTTAAATAATCTTTGCTAACATATGAAAAAATATGATTATGCTTATTATTCCCATTTCACAATTAATATAAGACTTTAAGAGACTAAATGACAGAATCTGCAATAATACTAAAAAATTAACCATGGTCAACCTGACTCCATAGTTTATGTTTATAAACAATGGAGAATCATTCATATTTAGGTCATTGGTGAATGGAAAAGCTTAAACTTTGATCTTGCCTTTGCAATTGTGTCCTATCTCAAGATTGATATGAGGCTTTAAATATGTTGATTTGAGAGTCTCTTTATAAGGTAAAAATTCAGCTACATGGACAACATAAATTATTTATAGGAAATAAACCATTTAAACACACTATGGCTATCAATTATTTTTATATTCTTATTTAAGTTCCAATAAGGATAATAGGTTTAAATTTAACTTGATTACAAATTTAGATCAAACACATGGATTAAAGAATTAAGGTATTGGCAGTTCAGTTATGTTACAAGATGATCTGTTGCTTTGAATCATCACTTGAAATTAAATATAGACTACCACCACACACATCCTAAAAATCACACATTTTATTTTAAAAATGCAAGTTGTTTATTCTATCTTTTCACTATTTAAAAAGATTATGCAGAATTTTTTTTTGAAAATGTCATATTTATGCACAAAACTTTATCTGTCATTTTCCTGATTTAGTTCCCTGAAGACAGAAGATGGTATATCAGTAACATGATCCTGGCCCACTGTGAAATTTGTTTATAAGGAAAGTAATTTCAGACACATTAAAAATTCTGAGTCTATGAAACTGCCAATGAATTTTTTCATATATTTGCAAAGACTATTAAAAAAGATGTATAAGAAGAGTTTTCCATAGAGAGAATGAAAGGTAGACTTGGCATTGTGATTTTCTTATATTTTAAATTGTGAATTAATTCACACTTACTTAACATTACAGAAAATATATATTCAGAAACGAGTTTAACAAATGTTCATATTATACCACATATAATTTAAACTTTTTAAATTTTAAACATGGGAACTATAGATAAGAGCAAATCATCTCTTTCAATCTTTTTCTCAATATTTTTCTCTCCAAGTAAAAACAGCAAAGTTAATTGTATTACTCCCACTCATATTTAAATACACTCATTAAAAATATAAACTATAGTATAATTTAATATTAAAATATATCACCATTTTACCATTATAGTTACCAGAGTCATATTGGACATATTTTTAAAGAAATTACTTATTTTTGTCAATATTATCTTTCAAAATTCATGTGTGTGTGTAATGCAATTCAACTGCTGAATATTTGATTATTTTAGAATTTATTATCTTAAAATACATTTATTCCTGTTTTAATGGACATTCCTGCTAGTCCATGTTCTTAATTACAAACAGTGCTTGGAACATTATTAAATTCACCCCTATAGGAATGCAAATGAAGGTGCTGGGTATAAAGTCTACATTTTTAATTGATTAAAATAGTGAAATGGAATTTGTCCTGAAAAGTGATTGTAGTAGTTTCTAATCTCACATATATGAGTATCCTTATATTGTCATATCCTTAAATAATATTTTTCATTATCAAAGATTCTTGATTGTTTGACTTATGGCTATGAAATGGCATTTCTCTGATTTATAGGGATATAAACTTTCTGAAGATTTATTGGAAATCCAGATGTTTTTAATTTATTTTTTATTTTTTTAAGATTTTATTTATTTATTTTACAGACAGAGAGATCACAAGTAGGCAGAGAGGCAGGCAGAGAGAGAGAGGGAAGCAGGTTCCCTGATGAGCAGAGAGCCTAATGTGGGGCTTGATCCCAGGACCTGAAATCATGACCTGAGCTGAAGACAGAGGCTTTAACCCACTGAGCCACCCAGGCACCCCGTAAATCCAGATTTTTTTTAAACTGAGTTTTCATGTCTTTGTACATGTTTTACTATGTACCAAACTTCTTATTTTATTTTTCAAAACTTTTTATAACAAAAAAGATTTTTCCCCAAATATGTTTATTTTATTTTTTTCAGTGTTACAAGATTAATTGTTCATGCACCACACCCAGTGCTCCATGCAATACGTGCCCTCCTCAATACCCACCACCAGGCTCGCCCAACCCCCCACCCCTCTATTCCAAAACCCTCAGTTTATTGCTCAGATATTTTTTATATATTATCTAGATACCAGTTTTTAAAGTGCTATAATATTTACCTCTATTACATGGCATATATTTCAGCTTGTTTGTCTTTAATATAGTCAAATGTATCTGTATTTTCCTTTTTATGTGTATGAAACAAATCTTCAGACTTTTTCCATTTGCTAGATTTCCATTCCTTCTCACACATATATATTACAACACCTTGCCATTTACTATATGCATTTAACATTCTTGGAATTATGAATATGCTTATCAAATTTTTATAAGTGTGAAAAAGAATGAACACACATTATCTTTTTGAGTATAGACCTACATCTATTCATATTCTGCAATTCTAATTATTAATGAAATTTCAAAAATAAGACAAAAGTGATCCATGCCCTGGGACAAATATTAGTTATCAATATTATTATCATTCTATTCTAATGTGGTAGTAGTAGTAGGAAATAGGCTATATATTTTGTCAGACTCTCATATTTTAACAATTGAAAATTAAAGCAATTTAAAATTTATTAAGTGAAACAAAAGAAAATTTGTCCCTTCATTAACCTTTTCTTTGCCCAATCTCAAGATATAATAAAGTCCTGGACTAATTGCTGAATAGATATTTCAGGTCTGAAAGAATTTTACTTTTATTTGATACTTTAAATTACTGAGTAGTCTGGCTTTTGATTGCTGAAAGCAATTCTGTTTTCTTTAAGTGCCAAATGTTTAAGAACTTCCTTTGAATGCAATTTTTATTGTTTTTTTAAAAACAATATCTACAAAAATGTATGTATGTCTACAAAGATTTACTACATTCCAAATAAAATTAGTATTCAAATTTTTTTTAATCTGGAAATCCTTTCTTGTCCATGTTTTTTAGGGAAATATAATAAAACAGAAGACTTGGCTGCCTGGGGTGCCTGAGTAGCACAATTTGTTAAACATCTGCCTCGGTTTCAGCTCAGGTCATGATTTCAAGGTCCTGAGATTTAGCCTGGCATCAGGCTCTACGCTCAGTACAGAGTCTGCTTGAGATTCTTTCTCCCTTTCCCTCTGCCCCTCTCATTCTTGCTCTCTCTCTCTCTAAAATAAATAAATCCTTAAAAAACAAACAAAAACAAATAAATAAACAAAAAACCTCCTGGCTGCCTATTACCTGAATTTAATATTTTGTCAGGTATCTATTAGATTACATTTAATTAACATGTTTATGTTTATTTGCTGTCTCTCTTTGTACAGCTCAGATACAACTACCATCAGAATCTCCTACCTCTTGAGTTGAATGTTCCCATTACTGCAATTAATAATTTAAACTTCATAATAGTGTGTATACCTACACACACACATACACACACACACAATTTTCCTAAAATAATACGATGGATCATGAGGGCACCTGAGTGGTTCAGTGGGTTAAAGTCTCTGCCTTCAGCTCAGGTCATGATCTCAGGGTCCTGGGATTGAGCTCCGCATCGGGCTATCTGCTCAGCAGGGAGTCTGCTTCCTCCTCTTTCTCTGCCTGCTTCTCTGCCTACTTGTGATCTCTCTCCTCTCTGTCAAATAAATAAATAAAATCTAAATAAATAAATAAATAAATAAATAAATAAAATGGTATCATGTTGTACATTTTTTTTTTTTTTACAAATTTCCCTTTACTTTGAAAATCACTGTTTTGGGAATCATTCATTCCATATTAATATATTTATATTTGATTTATTCATTTTAAGTGTATTGTAATATTTCCATCCCATGTATAAATATCATTATATGTACCAAATCTTCTATTTAATTTGTTCTATGTTTCTGTATCACAGGAAATTACTTATAGGCAATAGATATTCTCTGATGTGAACTCCTAAAATGAATTTCTGGTATGTTGAAACATGTGGTTGGAAACATTTATGCTCCTACTAGTGAGATGATTTATATCATTTCCCTACATCCCTATCAATACTTTATGTTATTAGAATATGAGAAAAAACAAAACTGGCCATCATGGGTTTGAAATGGTAACATAGGGTTTTTACTTTTTACAAACTGGTATGGCCACTCTGAAAACAGTATGGAGGTTCCTCAAAAAATTAAAAATAAACTACCCAGTGACCCAGCAATTGTACAGATGAGTATTTATTCAAAGGATACAAAAATACAGATGCAAAGTGACACACACACCCTGATGTTTATAGCAACATTTTCAACAACAGTTGAATTTTGGAAAGAGCCCAAATGTCCATAGACTAAAGAATGTATAAAGAAAATATGATACACACACACACACTATGGAATATCTCAACCATCAGAAAGATTGAAATCTTGTCATTTACAACAATGTGAATAGAACTAGAGTGTATTATGCTAAATGAAATAAGTCAGGCAGAGAAAGACAAATGTCATGTGATTTCACCTATATGTAGAATTTAAGAAACAAAGGAACATAGAAGGGGAAAAAAAAGAGAGAGGCAAACCATAAGAGACTATAAACTATAAAAAACAAACTAAGGGTAGCTGGAGGGTAGATGGGCCAGAGATGAGCTAAATAGGTGAATGGGGATGAAGGAGGGCACTTGTGATGAGCACTGGGTGTTATATGTAAATGATGAACCACTAAATTCTAATCCTGAAACCAATATTACACTATAAGTTAACTAAAATTCAAATAAAAACTTGAAATAACAACAAAAAATTAAATAGCACACCCATGATGCTACTTAATTTGAGCACATTTTAATATTTGTATTGAGTCCTGAATCTTAATACCTCTGGCACACCTCTAGGACACCTGGTGGAAGCTAATACAATCTAATATAGAGGATTACACTTTTAAGCCAGGATACACATGGATAAATTCTTGTTAATATAAACTTGAAATGTAAGTTCAAAAAAAAGGAAAGAAATAATTTACTATGAGTGGGGGTCATAAGAAAGGAAGGAAAGAAGGAAGGGAGGGAAGGAGGAAAGGAGAGAGGGAGAGAGGAAGGACAAATTCAATCACAAATTTAAAAATATGAAATTCCAACTACGAAACAAATAGATTTAAACATTTTTAAAAATTTAAAAAATAAGAAAAATTAGCACTATTAAAAGTTTGCATGCAGATTGTTAAAGAACTAAATGGAAAATTTTAACAGCACTATTGAAATACAGTTCATGGAGCACTGAGTGTTGTTCATAAAAAATGAATCTTGGAACACTGCATCAAAACCTAATGATGTATTTTATGGTTACTAATATAATACAATAAAAAAAGAAATATAGTTCACATACTATGTAATTAACCCATTTCATAGACATATGCACCTATTACCACAGTAAAACAGAATATTTTTTATCATTTCAGAAAGAAGCCCTGTACATTTTATCTACAGCCATCTTACCATATATCCCTGCAAACTTAAGCAACTATTAAACTTTCGTCTGTGTAAATTCTCCTATTCTGTAAATTTCATATAAATGGAATCATACAATAAAGGGCCATTGTGCCTGACTTCTTTCAGTTAGCATAATGTTTCAAGGTTTATAGATGTTATAGCATGTAGCTACATTTCCTTGCTTTTCACAGCTAAACAATACAAAGTTGTACAAAAATTCCACATTAATCTCACCCATTTATCTTGTTAGGGAACATTTAAGTTATCTACACTTCTTAACTATAATGAATAATGCTATTCTCATCATTTGAGTACAGTTTTTGTATGGGCATAC
>CM053605.1:90863767-90896189 GCA_028646535.1 Procyon lotor | reverse complement strand
TGTTTCAAGGTTTATAGATGTTATAGCATGTAGCTACATTTCCTTGCTTTTCACAGCTAAACAATACAAAGTTGTACAAAAATTCCACATTAATCTCACCCATTTATCTTGTTAGGGAACATTTAAGTTATCTACACTTCTTAACTATAATGAATAATGCTATTCTCATCATTTGAGTACAGTTTTTGTATGGGCATACGTTTTATTTTATTTGGGGAATACACCTAGGAATGGAATTTCCAAGTCATATGGTAACCCTATACTTCTTTGTATTTCTTTAAGGTTAGTAACATTGCCTGTTTTATTATTGACTCTAGTAATTTGAATCTGCTCTTTTATGTTGGTTAATCTAGCTAAAGTTTTATCAATTTGTTAATCTTTTCAAAGAACAGATTTTTGGTTTCATTGATAGTCACCATTCTCTGTATCATTGATTTTTCTCCTTACACTTGTTTTAGGTTTAGTTTGCTCTTGCTTTGTTCTTGTTTAATTTTTCCTTCCTTCCTTCCTTCCTTCCTTCCTTCCTTCCTTCCTTCCTTCCTTCCTTCCTTCCTTCCTTCCTTCCTTCCTTCTTTCCTTTCTTTCTCTCTTTCTTTCTTTTCTTATGTTGTATTAGTCACCATACAGTGCATCATTAGTTTTTGATATAGTGTTCCATGATTCATTGTTTGCATCTGTTTGATTTTTGGTGTTTGAGATCCTTGTTCTTTCTTATTGTAGGTATTTTTTTTTTTTTTTTTTAGATTTTATTTATTCATTTGACAGAGAGAGAGAGCAGAAAAGCACAGGCAGGGGGAGCCCCAGAGGGAGAGGGCAAAGCAGGCCCCCTGTTGAACAGGGACCCAGATGATCAGGACTAGAGCCAAAGGCAGTCGCTTAACTGACTGAGCCTCCCAGGTGCCCTTTATTGTAGGTATTGATATCTATAAATTTTCTACTAAGCACTACTTAGTTAACTATGTCCCATACATTTTGATATGCTGACTCATTTTCATTCATCCCCAAATATTTTCTGATTCTCCCTTGGATTTCTTCTTTTGCCCTTTGGATACTTAGAAGCATATGCTTTAATTTGCACATTTTTGTGAGTTTCTTAAAATGTTTCCTGCCATTGATTCTTAATTTAATTTCATTGTGCTTAGAAAGCCTACTTTTATCATTTCTCTCCTCTTTTATTTATTGACGTTTGTTTTACAACAGCGTATAGAACATTTTGGAGAATATTTCATGTGCACTTGAAAGGAGTGTATTCTGTTGTTGGGTGGAGTCAACACTCCAGGTCAGGTCAGATAGGTTTATACTGGGGCTCAAATTTCTATATCCCTCTTAGTCTTTCTACTTGTTCTATCAATTATTGGAAGTGAGATATTGAACTCTCCAATATTTATTTTAATTTTTTTTATTTTTCCCATTTATTTCTAACAGTTTTTGCTTTATATGTTTCAGAGATCTTTTATTAGATATATATGTGTGTATGTAATTATCTTCATTTTAATCTTCATTTTAAGTTGGCCATTTTATCCTTAAAAAGTCTCACTTTGTCTCTAATAATGTTTTGTTTTAATTATTTGTATCAATTCTAGGCCTGCCCAAAAATTCTACCACAGACTGGGTGGCTTTAACAGTAAAAATTAATTTTCTCACAGTTCTAGAGGTAAGACCAAGATGTCAGCAGGCTTAGTTTCTTCTGAAGCCTTTTTCCTTGGCTTGCAGATGGTCTCCTTCTAGTTGTGTTCTCACAATCTTTCTTCTGTTCTGGTGTGACCTTGGTGGCTGCCTGTATGTCCAATTTCCTCTTGTTAAAAAGTCACATTCTGGGGCACCCAGGTGGCTCAGTGGGTTAAAGCCTCTGCCTTCGGCTCCGGTCATGATCTCAGGGTCCTGGGATCCAGCCCCGCATCTGGCTCTCTGCTCAGCGGGGAGCCTGCTTCCTCCTCTCTCTCTGCTGCCTCTCTGCCTGCTTGTGATCTCCTCTCTCTCTCTCTGTCAAATAAATAAATAAATAAAATCTTTAAAAAAAAAAGTCACATTCTGAGGTACTGGAAGTTAGACCTTCAACAAATAAGTTTTAGGGGAATAAAATTCAGCCCATGACATGCCTATTTTGTTTGATTTTAAGATAGCCACTCCAGCTTTCTTTTGTTTGCTGTTTGCATGATATAGCTGTTTCTATCCAGGTTTAAGCATACCTCTCTCTCTCTCTCTTTTTTTTTTTTTTTTTTTTAAGATTTTATGTATTTGACAGAGAGAGACACAGTGAGGGAAAGAACACAAACAGGGGAAGTGAGAGGGGGAGAAGTAGGCTTCCCGCTGGGCAGGGAGGCCAATGTGGGTCTCTATTCCGGGACTCTAGGATCATGACCTGAGCCAAAGGCATACGCTTAACAACTGAGCCAACCAGGCACCCCTAACATCCTTTGCTTTATTGAGCTTCACAGATATTGTGGTTTTTATAAATTGAATGTTTGTGGCAACTCTGCATTGAGCAAGTCTACTGACACCATTCTTCCTACAACATTTACTCACTTCCTATTTCTGTGTCACAGTTTGAGGATTTTCACAATATTTCAAATTTTTTAAGTTATTATATCTTTTATCTGTGATATAACATATGATTTGCCAAAGGTTCATATAACTTTAGCAATTTTTAGCAATCAAGTATTTTTAATTAAGTTGTATAGATTCTTATTTTTTAGGCATAATGCTGTTGCATGCTTAATAGATTACAGTGTAGTGTAAACAAAATTTTTATGTGCCTTGGAAAATCAAAAAATTCACTGGACTCATTTTATTGCAATAGTTACTTTAGGGCACTGGTCAGGAACTGAACCTGCAACATCAAAGTATGCCTGTATTTGTACCTTTGAATCTTTAGTGTGTCTCTTAAAGACAGACTGTAGTTGAATCATTTTCTAAATCTATCTGACAATATTTGTCTTTTAATGAGGTTGTTTCATCCATTTGTAATGTTACTGACATTTTCAGATTCACATCTGATATTCCATGCTTTGTTTTTATGTGACTTATATTTCTCTCTTCCTTACTGCTTTATCTGCATTAAATTACTTTCTAATGTAGTATATGCATTTGTGTTGCTGATTTTTTCACTCTACTTTTGAGATTTTTGTTCTTTTTTACTGGTGTTCATATGGTTAACCATATATATCCTAACTTACAGAATAAGCTTCAGACTCAGTGTCTTAATCCGGTGATATATGGAAACATTACTCCTATTATTCCTTTTCCCTCTTTTTATGTATTATTCTTATTATAGATATTACATTTTTAATGTTTCAAATTCAACATATACTATGTATTTTTATCTATCATTTCCTTGGCTCAGTAGAGCTTTGCTCCCACCCACCTCCTTTGTGCTATTATTTGTAAAATATTTCATATATATTGCGTTTACATTATAAGCCCAACAATAAATTATGTATATATGATTCTACACAATTTAGTGTTAAATAAAAAGGATAAAAATTCATTTAAACTTCGAGGAGCACCTGGGTGGCTCAGTTGGTTAAAGCCTCTGCCGGCTCAGGTCATGATCTCAGGGTCCTGGGATCAAGCAGGGAGCCTGCTTCCCACCTCTATCTGCCTGCCTCTCTGCCCACTTGTTGTCTCTCTCTCTCTGTCAAATAAATAAATAAAATCTTAAAAAAAAGATTCACTTACTTAAACTTTTATACTTACATGATAACATTTGCTGGTGGTTATTTATTTATTTATTTGGACTTGAATTACTATCTAGGATCTCTTGCTTTTACCCTGCCAAACTTCCTTTACTATTTACTGTAAGGCTCTGTCAGCAACAAATTTTCTGTTGTTGTTGATCAGAGAAAGTCTTTATTTTATCTTTATTTTTGAAAAATGGCCTTTCTGTATATAAGATTCTTGTAAGGTTGACAGTTTCTTCTCTGAACACTATGAATAGGTTATCCCATGAATTTCTAGTATCTACTGTTTATGTTGAGAAAATTACTTTTTACCTTACTAGGATTACCTTGTAAGAAGAGTTGTTATTTTCTTTTGTTTTATTCAAGATTTTTTTTTATTAGTCCTTGAGTTTCAGCACTTTTATTATAATGAGTCTGTTTGTGAATCTTGTATTTATCCTACTTGGAATTCTTCAAACTTTCTGGATATGTAAGTTATTGTTTTTCAATAAATTCAGGAAGTTTTCAATCTTTAAAGATATTTTCTTTTCCTTTCCCTTTCCTCTTTCTTGTCCTCTAATTATGCATTTATTAGTACACTTAATGGTATCCTACTTTTCTCTGGGTCTCTATTTTTCTTCATTCTTGTTTCTCTCTGTTCATTAGTTTGTATAACCTCTATCTTCAGCTTATACAATCTTTATCAACATATCTTAAAATTTACTTATTCCTTTTCTGCTAGTTGAAATTTACTGTTGAGACCCTGTAGTGAATTTTTTTTAATTTCTGTTATTGAATTTTTAACTCAGTTGATATATTTAAAAGCAGACTAAATACAGTAAGATACGTTAGCAAACTCAAAGATATATTGATACAAATTATCCAGAGAGAAAAAAATAAAATAAATAAATATAGTATATTGAATAAGCACATTGACTGAAAAAACTGGAGAGAAAAACCAGTAGAGCAGATAAAAGTTAAGACATATTTAGACATATAAGACATAAAAGATAAAAGTTAAGACATTTTTAAGTTGATGAAAGTTATCTATCCACACATTCAAAAAGCCTAGTGACACAAAACAAGATTAGTATCAAACAAAATGAAATACAACACCCCAAAAAGGAAGAAAAACCCAAATGTATAAATCAAATATATAATCAAAAAAGCAAATACACCAAAGACACATTGCTGAAACCAAAGCAAAGAGAAAAATCTTTAAACCATTCAGAAAAAAAACAAACCTAGTGATAAACATTCAATAGAAAGATAATAACAGTGCCAAGTATTAAGCTAAAAATTTAACTTAAAATTTATGACATAAAGTAATAAACTAATAAGAGAAAAAGACAAATCCACACTCATGGATGGAGATTTTTGCATGTCTCTCTCTCCCTCTCTCTCTCTCTCTTTTAATATTTATGTATTTACTTGAGAGAGAGAGAGAAAGTGAACTCATGAGTAGGAGGTGCTGATGGAGAGGGGGAGATATTCCTAAGCCAATCTCACGCTGTGTGCAGAGCCTAACATGAGACTTGATCTCATGACCCTGAGATCATGACCTGAGCCAAATCCAAGAGTCAGACACTTAGCTGAGTGTGTCATCCAGGTGCCCCTTGCATGTCTTTTATAGGTGATAGACTAGGTAAAAAATCAGTAAGTGTATGTGATTTGATTGACAATATTAATTGACATAAATTGTTTGATTAATCAATGATGACAGAAGTTAAAATAGTGGCTACCTCAGGGGTATAGATTGGGAAAAGTTACAAGGCACCTTATGAGATTCATATATGTTCCATATGTTCTTTCAGTGCATAACACATGCTAATGTCATTAAACTGCAAATTTAAGGATATTACACTTTATGCACTTTATAGTTGTTTGTTATTCCTCATTTTAATAAAGAGGAAACATGTGAGAAAAAGAATGAAATCCACAATAAGGACTGGGATGGTAGAAAGAATGGTAACTAAATCGCTTACATTTATTTATAATTACATAGTTAAATATAAACAATACATAAACAGTTAAAGACTTTTTTAAGTAAAAAAGAAAAAATGTAGCAATAAAAGAATAAATAACGTAGAAACATAGGAGGAGTTATTAGATTTAAAAATTCTAAATTCCTTTCTTTTGGTGGTTGTCTGTGACTAAAATATTAACATCAAGCCTTCTAAAATCACATGTCTGTTAACATTTGAATGTAGATCTTGACTTTCAGGAATGGCAGACATGGCAATCCAAGTCAACTCTGCCAATGAGAACTCTAGAAAGTAATAATATTTACAGGATTTGTTTAAGCACACCCTCAGTAACCAAGGCAGAAAAGAATTATGGGAACTTGATTCAGGAGAAGCAGATTCCCATATGTGTAGGAGTTATATTTATGGCACTTTAGCATGTAGATTCCAGAAGAGAGGTCTGGAAGGCATTTGACAACTCCTCATAGTGATGGCCTGGTGGCACGATTGGAGTCCAGGTCATCCAAAAGGATGGTAAACATGGGCTTTGTCCTGAAATCTCCAAAACAATACTTTGAAATATTTGAGCATATTTAAGACAATACTTTTAAAGTTATTTTCTGCTAATTCTGTCATCTCTGCAACCCCTATGTTTGTTTCTATTGACTGATTTCATTTCTGGCTCTAGGTCAAATTGTTTAGCTTTTTTGTATATCCGGTAATGCATGACTGGATGATGGATCCTGTTAATAATATGTTGTCTGATATTTTAATATTTTAAAGACTTTTTTCTGGCAGGCACTTTTGTTACTCACAGAGGTGGGATCCTTTTGAGGTGTTTTAAAACTTTGTTAGTGCAGGTGAGAGCAGACTTTTTATAGGAGTAATCTAGTCCTGAAAACTACTTTTTTCATCTGCAAAATGAGGAGAGTTCACAGCAGTACCAACATCATAGAGTTATTCTGATAATTAAATGCCTTAATCTATGTAAATATCTTGGAATGGTACTTGGTTCATAGTATGATCCACTGTGATCTATTATTAATGCTATTATTCATATTATGATATTAGCAAGTCAGTAAGGTGAAGAAGGGAAGAACTAAAAAGAACACCATCAATACAATTTAAAGCAACAAAAAAGGACTATTGGAAAAGCTGGATAAAAAGAAAGTAAAAATATATAATGTTTTACGTGAATCCCAATGTATCAATAGTTGTAGTTAAATACGATGTAGAAAAGTAAAAATTTTTCTTAATTGGATAAAAGATTAACAAGAAATACATGCAACTGATAGGTAACGTTCTTAAGAACATAGAAATTAAATGTGGCAAACAATATCAGATGAAGTAGACTTTAATAAAATGTGTAATTCCAGTAAAAACTTTTCTTGTACCCATCTCCTCCTTGCTCAACACATCATGTACTTCAAACTTTTAGAGCCTGATTCAAGTATAATTCTCAAGCATCGTTGCTCTCAATCATATTCCAGTCAAAATGACCTGCTGATGAGTTTGGCCAAAAATTAGAGCTCAGTAAAATGTCTATTTGTTTGAAATAAAGAAACCTAGAAATAAAAGAAATATAAATGGTCTATGAGAATTATATTCATCCATTTCTAAAATATTTAGAAATATTAGAGATTATACTTTTAAATGCTAACACTATTCTTCATAACAATTTGCTAACAATTTGCTATTACTATTTACTATTGTTATTTAATATTATATGACAGAATACTAAAGGTAAATATATCTTATTCAGCATACAAATTTTCAATTTAATAATTTTAAGTTATAAACATATCTGATTATATTTATTATATTATCATCTATAACTTATATGTAGATAATTTTAATTCAAATTAAGTTTTACCACTTAGTTTCTTTACAATAAATTCAAACTCGGGGGTATACAATTACTTAAAATGGATGTATTTTTCTGGAGAAGTGCAAAGACATCTTTAATTAGTTAATTTCCAAATAGCTATTCCTGCTACAGCTATTAACTGCCCTACTATGCCTTATTCATAATATATAGAATTTAACTCAACCACCTTTTATGCCTAATGCTTTTCAATCATTAGATTTTTCACACAAGGAATGATACCAAAAAAAAGAAACAATTAAAAGTCAATTGAGTAAATTAAGTATTTGAATCTATTAAGTAAGGTACTAGTATAGAACAGCTAATTTCTTTGAATTTGGGGGAAAATAAGAAAATAAAACAGAGGTATAGAATGACTGTCATTATATATAGTCTTTTTAATCTTAAAAAATAAATACCTTGAATATTTTTAGATTTCTAATTATACTTTCTTTTAGGTTTTATTTTACAAAATACAGATTTAAAAGAAGAATCTTTGATTACTTTTAGACAGATCAAGGTTTTCGAAGAGCCTGTAAGATCAAGAAAAGGCAAAAAAAAAAAAAATCAAGAAAAGGCATGGCTTATGAGTAATTGCATGACCAGGCTAATGCAAATCACACGTTTAAACTTTTAAGAGCCTGTGTTGTGGCAGTCCAATTTCTGCCTAGAATCTTTGTCTTTTTAGAATATGTATGCTATACAAAGCCTGAAAGGTATGGTTAACTATGTAATAACTGTTTCAAATGGTGTTTAGAGGGTCCAAATAGCACACTTATTATCAGCTGAATTATTTTACATCACCAATGAAATTTGAGTGATGCCTTCGTATATAATTGGTGATTGGGACTCACAGTTGCTATCTTCTTAATAGGGATAGATCTAAATCTTGTTAGGCCTGAGATATACTATTTTTAGGAGCTTTTTTTTGGGAAAAACATATTTAATTAGTTCTATAAGTGGATATTTATTTAGGAAAAAAGAAATCACAAACAATATTTAAGTGTTGGCAAATAAAAAGATAATCTTGCAATGTAAAGAAAGATAGTATAATTTTTTTAAATTTTTTATTTAAATTCAATTTAGTTAACATACACTGTATTATGTTTCAGAGTTAGAATTTAGTGATCCATCAGTTGCATATAACACCCAGTGCTAATTACACCAATACCCCCCTACACCAATACACCCATTACCCAGTTACTGCATCCCCCCACCCACTTCCCCTCCAGCAACCTTGTTTGTTTCCTAGAGCTCAATGTCTCTTATGGTTTGCTTTCCTCACTGTTTTCATCTTATTTTATTTTTCCTTCTTTTTCCCTATGTTCATCTGTTTTGTTTCTTAAATTTCACAGATCAGTGAAATGAAATGGTATTTGTCTTTATCTGATTGACTTATTTCACTTAGCATAATATCCATTAGTTCTTTTATTCCAGCTACAGAAAATTATGTTATCAAATTTTCATCATGTGAAGGACAATCAAAGAATAAAAATGTAAATGTGTGGAAAAAACATATCACAAAGATATATAAAGGGTTAATTGCAAATGGCCGGATTTCATTCTTTTTGATAGTAACATGACAAAAATTTGATAACGTAAGTTTCTATAGCTGAAATAAAGATTTTATTCTTCTATCCTTCCTCTCTTATGATTTTTTAAAAATAATTTATTTATTTATTTGACAGAGGCAGAGAGATCACAAGTAGGCAGAGAGATAGGCAGAGAGGGGGGTGCAGAAAGCAGGCTCCCTGCTGAGCAGAGAGCCCGATACAGGTCTTGATTCCAGGACCCTGAGATCGTGACCTGAGCCAAAGGCAGAAGCTTTAACCCAATGAGCCACCCAGGCACCCCTTATTTTTTAATAAATATCCATCAGTGTGACAACTTGTTTTCAGTAATGTCATAAAAATTCTCAAATTAAATTAAAAATCTATATGAGGAAAATTATAAAACTTTGATGAATGAAATCAAAGAAGAACTAAATAAGTGAAGAGACCTTTGATCTATACATCCAAAGCAAGCCTATACAAAATCCCAGCAAGTTGTTTTGTGGCCAATATCTGCAAAGCAACTTTTCAAGGATTCTAAAGTTTATGTGGTGAGGTGAAACTGATCTGATTCACTACCAGGTCCCAAAGTTTACATGAAGGGGAAAAAAACCCAGAATTGTCAACTCAATATTAAAGAAGAAGAACAAACTTGGAGGACCAATATTACCTGAATTAAAGAATTACTATAAAGCTACACTTTTGAGTACTGTGCAGTATTGAGGTAAATAAGGTAAATAGATCAATGGGACAGAATAGAGAGCCCAGAAATGGACACACATAAACATAGTCAACTAATCTTTGACGAAGGAACAAAGACAGTATAATAGACTAAAGTAAGTTTTTTCAACAAATGATGTTGAACAGTTGAACATCACATTAAAAAAATAAAGTTAGACAGACTTTATGCCCTTCAGAAAGTTTAACTCAAAATGGATTAGAGGCCTAAAGGTAAAACACCATCTATAAAACTTCCAGAAGATAACAGAACTTCCAGTTGACTGGGTTCAGTGATGACTTTTTAGATAGAACATCAAAGACACGACCCATGAAAGAAAGAATCAGTAAACTAGACTTCATTAAAATTAAAAAGAAAATTGCTTTGTGAAAGACAGTCAAGAAAATGAGAAAACAAACCACAGACTAGGAAAAAATAATTGCAAAAGACATACTTGATTAAAAAAAAACAAAACTGTCACCCAAAATACACAAAGAACTCTTAAAACTCATCAACAAGAAAGTAAACAAACTTATTAAGAAATGGGACAAAAATCTTAATATACATCTTACCACAGAATGTATACAAACAGCAAATAAACCCATGAAAAGATGTTCCACGCTGCATATCATCTGGGAAATGTATTTTAAAGCAAAGAGCTCTTACTGTACACCTATTAGAGTGGCCCAAATCAAGAATCCTGAAAACATAAAGATAGAAAGCAACAGGAGTTCTCACCCATTGCTCTAGGACGTGCAAAATGGTACAGCCACTTTGGAAGAAGGCGTGGGGATTCTTTACAAAATTAAACCAATGCTTACTATAAGATCCAGCAATCACAATCCAGTTTTACCCGAACGAATTGGAAACTTAGGTCCATACCAAAACCTGCCTACAAATGTTTATAGTAGTTTTTTTCAAAATTGCTAAAACTTGGATATCCTTCTGTAAGTGAATACATAAATGAACTTTAGTACATCCAGAAAATTGAATATAATTTAGTGTCAAAAACAGATGAGCTACCAAGATATGGGCAAATCTTAAAGGCATATCACTAGGTTAAATAAACCAGCCTGAAAAGGCTGCATGCTGTGTGATTCCAATTATAATACAGTCTAGGAAAGACAAAACTATACGGATAGTAAAATGATCAGGGTTTTCAGGGTTAGGAAGGAGAGAGACATGAATAGGCAGAGTATAGAGGATTTTTAGAGTAGTAAAATTATTCTGTAAGATACTGGAGTAATCAATACATGTCCTTATTTACTTGCCCAAACCCGTAGAATACACCAAGAGTGAATCCTATTGTGAACTGTGGACTTGAGGTGATAACAATGTGTCCATTTAGATTCATTAATTGTAAGAAATGTAGCACTTTGGTGGGGAATGTTGATAATGGGGAGGGTATCCTTGTGTGGGGACAGGTGGTGTATGGGAAATCTCTGTATCTTCCCCCCACTTTTGCTGTGAGCCTAAAATTGCTCTAAAAAAAAGAAAAGAAAAGAGTAAATTCTGATTACTATAAAATTTGAGAAGAATTCTATCAAATTTATTTTATTGTGTGCTGAAGGATTCAGGACATTTTAGCCATTCATGCAATGATGATTCTTTTTTTATGTTCAATTAGCCAACATATCCTTAGTCCTTGATGTAGTGTTCAACAATTCATTAGTTGCATATAACACATGTATCCTCATCCCTACATGTATCCTCCTTAATACCTATCACCAGGTTATCCCATCCTCCCACCCACCTCCCTTCTGTAGCCCTCAGGTATTTTTCTGTAGTCCAGAGTCTCTCATGGTTTGTCTCCTTCTCTGATTTCTTCCCATTCAGTTTTCCCTCCTCCCCTGTGGTCCTCTGATCTATTCCTTATATTCTACATATGAGTGAAACCATGTGATAATTGTCTTTCTCTGCTTGACTTATTTCACTTAGTATAATCCCTTTCAGTTCCATCTATGTCGATACAAATGGTAAGTACTCATCCTTTCTGATGGCTAAGTAATAATCCATTGTATATAAGAACCATATCTTCTTTATCCATTCATCTGTTGAAGGGTGTCTTGATCCTTCCACAATTTGGCTATTGTAGACATTGCTTCTATGAATATTGGGGTACATGTGCCCCTTCTTTTCACTATGTCTGTCTCTGGGGTAAATACCTAATAGTGCAATTGCTGGGTTGTGGGGTAGCTCTATTTTTTAACATCTTGAGGAACCACCATACTGTTATCCAGAGTGGCTGTACCAGCTTGCATTCCCACCAACAGTGTAAGAGGGTTTCCCCCTTTCTCTACATCTTCTCCAACATGTGTTTCCCGTCTTGTTAATTTTTGTCATTTTAACTGGTATAAGTTAGTAGCTCACTGTAGTTTTGATTTGTATTTCCCTGATGGCTAGTGATGTCAAACATTTTTTCTTGTTTCTGTTAGCCATTTGTATGTCTTCTTTGGGGAAGTGTCTGTTCATGTCTTGTTTGCATTTCTTGACTGGATTATTTGTTTTCTGGGTGTTGAATTTGAGGAGTTCTTTATAGATCTTTGATACTAGTCTTTTATCCATAATGTCATTTACAAATATATTCTCCTATTCCGTGGGTTGCCTCTTTGTTTTGTTGACTGTTTCCTTTGCAGAGCATAATTTTTTTTATCTTGATTAAGTCCCAAAAGTTAATTTTTGCTTTTGTTTCCCTTGCCATCAGAGACATGTCTTGAAAGAAGTCACTGTGGCTTATGTCAAAGAGTTTACTGTCTATGTTGTCCTCTAGGATTTTGATAGATTTCTGTCTTACATTTAGGTCACTCATCCCTTTTGAGTTTATTTTTGTGTATAGTGTAAGAGAATGGTCCAGCTTCATTCTTCTGCATGTGACTGTCCAATTTTCTCAGTATCATTTATTGAATAGACTGTCTTTTCCCAATTCTTCTTTCCTGATTTGTTGAGGATTAGCTGACCATAGAGTTGAGGATCCATTTCCAGCTTCTCTATTCTGTTCCACTGACCTATATGTCTTTTTATGCCAATACAATGCTGTCTTGATGATCACAGCTTTGTAATACAGCTTGAAGTCAGACATTGTGATGTTCCCAGCTTTTGTTTTCTTTTTCAACATTTCCTTGGTGTTTCAGTGTCTTTTCTGGTTCCATACAAATTTTAGGATTGTTTGTTCCAGCTTTGTGAAAAATCTTGACAGTATTTTGATAGATTACCCTGAAATTGTAGGTTGCTCTGGGCAGCATAGACATTTTCACAATGTTTATTCTTCCAATCCATGACCATGGAATGTTTTCCCATCTCTTTGTATCTTCCTCAATTTCTTTCGTAAGTGTTTTGTAGTTTCTAGAGTACACATCCTTTACCTCTTTGGTTAGGTTTATTCCTAGGCATCTTATGGGGTTTGGTGCTATTTTTAATGGGATTGATTCTTTAATTTTTCTTTCTTCAGTCGCATTGTTAGTGTGTAGAAATGCAACTGATTTCTATGCATTGATTTTTTTTTATCCTGCCATGTTGTTGAATTGCTGTATAAGTTCTAGTAATTGGAGTGGAGTCTTTTGGGTTTTCCAAATAAAGTATCATGTCATCTGCAAAGAGAGAGAATTTGACTTTTTCTTTGCAAATTTGAACACCTTTTATTTCTTTTTGTTGCCTGATTGCTAAGGCTAGGACTTCTAGTACTATGTTGAACAAAAGTGGTGAGAATGGGCATCCCTGGCATGTTCCTGACTTAAAGGAAAAGCTCTCAGTTTTTCCCCATTGAGAATGATATTCACTGTGAGCTTTTCATAGATGGCTTTTTGATATTGAGGTATGTTTCCTCTATCCCTATATTTTGAAGAGTTTTAATCAGGAAAAGATGCTCTATTTTGTGAAATACTTTTTCAGCATCAATTGAGAGGAATTTATGGTTCTTGTCTCTTCTTTTGTTAATGTGATCTATCATGTTGACTGATTTGTGAATGTTGAACCACCCTTGCAATCCAAGAATAAACCCCACCTGGTCATGGAGAATAATCTTTTTAATGTACTGTTGAATCATATCGGCTAGGATATTATTGAGTATTTTTGCATCCAAGTTCATCAGGCATATAGGTATGTAATGCTCCTTCTTTGATGGAGTCTTTGTCTGGCTTGGGGATCAGAGTAATGCTGGCCTGGTGAATGAGTATGGAAGTTTTCCTTCTATTTCTGGTTTTCTGGAACAACTTCACTAGGATAGATATGATTTGGATAAAAAGGCAGCACCTATCCATATGCTGTCTACAAGAGACTCATTTTGAACCTAAAGGTGTCTTTAGGTTAGTGAGAGAATGGAGAACAATTTATCATGCCAGCAGACCTCAAAAGAAAGCTGGGGCAGCAATTCTTATATCAGACAAATTAGATTTTAAACCAAAGACTGTAGTAAGAGATGTAGAGGGACACTATATCTTAAAGGTCTACCCAATAAGAAAATCTAACAATTGTAAATATCTATGCCCCAACATGGCAGCAGCCATCTACATAAGCCAACTATTAATGAAAATAATCATATTGATAATGATATATTAATAGTAGGAGACTTCAACACTCCACTCACAGCAATAGACAGATCATCAAACAAGGGCTTTGAAGGACAAATTGGACCTTCAGATGGACTTCGTAGATATATAGAGAACATTCCATCCTAAAACAACAGAATACTCATTCTTCTCAAGGGCACATGGAACTTTCTCCAGAATAGATCCCATACTGGGTCACAAATTAGGTCTCAACCGATACCAAAAGATTGAGATTATTCCCTGAATATTTTCAGATAACAATGCATTGATACTGGAACTCGACCACAAGGAAAAATTTGAAAGGTATGCAAACAATTGGAGGTTGAAAAGCATCCTGCTAAAGAATAAAGGGGTCAACCAGGAAATTAAAGAGGAACTTAAAATAGTTCATGCAAACCAATGAAAATGGAAACACATTGGTTCAGAATCTATAGGATACTGCAAAGGTGGTCCTTAGAGATAAGTACATAGCTTTCCAAGCCTTTCTCAAAAAAAATTAGAAAAATCTCAAATCCATAAATTAACCTTACACCTAAAGGATCTGGAGAAAGAACAACAAATAAAACCTAAATCAACTAGGAGAAGAGAAATAATAAAGATTAGAACAGAAATCAATGAAACAGAAACTAGAAGAACAGTAGAATAGATCAACAAAACTAGAAGCTGGTTCTTTGAAAGAATTAATAAGATTGATAAACCTCTGGCCAGACTTATCCAAAAGAAAAGAGGAAGGACTAAATTAATAAAATCATGAATGAGAAGGATCATGACCAATACCAAGGAAATAGAGGCAATTATTAGAACATATTACCAACAGCTATATACCTACAAACTAGGCAGAATGGAAGAAATGGGTGTATTCCTGGACACTTACAAACTACTAAGACTGAAACAGGAAGAAATAGACAATCTGAACAGACCAATAGCCAGTAAGGAAATTGAAACAGTAATCAAAAACCTTCCAAAAAGCAAGAGTCCAGGGCCAGATTGCTTCCTGGGGGAATTCTACAAAACATTTAAAAAAGAAATCATACCTATTCTACTGAAGCAATGACTATTCTTACATACTCTTTGAATTAAGGACTATTAAACTAAACACACTGCCAAACCCCAGGGGTTCTTGTTAAATTCGTTTCTGTAATTGCCTCTCATGTTCCTTCCTCTTCTTCAATTTGTTTCTCTTTCAGTCATGTTGTATACAAGTTCTTTCTACATGTTTCACTTATTTATCATCCACAGTAATGGAGGAACCAGATTAATAATGTACTAGCTTTAGGAAACAGTAAGAAATGCAGCTGGAATGGACCATGGAGAGCCAGAAAGCATGAGAAAAGCTGATAAGGCAATGAATAATTTTTATCACATGCACAGGAATAGAAAAACGCTCAGAATAAGGTCAGATATGTTTGTGAACAATTGGATTTTAAGGTGGTAAATACATTTCTCATTATGGTAATTCTTATATCTGTAATTTTACTAATGACATTTTGCATCTCTGACAAGAACATATGATAGCAGTTCCTTTCAAATATATTTAAATATTGAACTTTTTTTTTCTTTTTGCATCACTACTCCAATCCTGATTTAACTATCTAAAACTGAAACTTTCTTTATTCTATGGGACACTTGGGTGGCTCAGTGAGTTAAAGCCTCTGCCTTTGGCTCAGGTCATGATCTCAGGGTCCTGGGATCGAGCCCTACCTCGGGCTCTCTGCTCAGCCGGGAGCCTGCTTCCCCCCTCTCTCTGCCTGCTTTTCAGTCTACTTGTGACTTCTATGGCAAATAAATAAATAAATTATAAAAAAAAATAAATTCTCTTTGTTCTCTCAAAGTTCCAGATATCTTTTATCTTGCTTTATTTTTCTAAATATTTTTTCTTGTACTTGTGACACTTGTTGCGTATTATAAAATCTGAAGTAATTCTTCTTTGTTTTTTTCACTGATATTAAGCAAAGTGTCTAGCACATAGTAAATATTTGATCGTGAATCCCTGCATGAATTAGTTTACAGCTCACACACTCTGGAAATATATATTGGGATTGATCTTTTCAAAGGGGATAAAAAATAAGAGTACAGAAATTAAGGATTGATTTTGAGATACATGAAGAGAGATAACCACAATCTATCATTTTTCTGAGGCTTAGCAAATTGCTCTTCACAGAAACAGGAGTCATCAATGATACCAAATAAACCACTAGATTTGGAAAAGAAGGGTCAATAGAGTGCAAAAACTCCAACTTTACTGATAGTTAATGACTATTAGTTGATTGACAGACTTAGGTAGTGACATAGAAACCATGACAGAATTCATCAAAGTTACCCTTTGTCAACACATGAAGGTATTTTATTTGACATGAAGGATATGATTTAGTAGAAAATATTTTTTTTCATTTTCCTTCCTATTTAGAATCACCTCCTCCTTACACCATCTGTCCAAGGACATCCTTACCCAATAATTTATCTGTGTTTGCTTTGATCAATCTCTCAGTACTTTGTACATATCCCAAAAGTTAATGGTCTCTAAATGCCTGGAAAAGAATAATCTTCTCCATTGTTGTATTTTATATTTTGTTTTGTGGTTCTATGAAAAATACTTTTAAAAATATGAATTTCTTTCAACATTTTCATATAATACTTTCACTGGATCCTTTTCCTTTAGTTCATGTAAGCAAGAAACATATATATGTGTATATATATATATATATATATATATATATATTCTAACTTTACATCAATTTATGTATATATATATATATTCTAACAGCATAGCCTTAATAATAGACATTTTTTGCTAATTTAGTGAAATTAACTTAGATTCTCCAATTTAAAATGGCAATATTCTATTTAATACATTTTAAAAAAGATAAAATTTAATGCACAGAAATTACTTAGTCCTCATAAACTCTTCAATATGATGTGCTTACTTATTGATGGAATGGTTCACTTAGTGATAATTATCCATTCATAGGGCCAATATACCCTTAGTGTTATGTTTCTCAACCTGGAACACTAATCCCAAAGATAATCTCCTTTTCACAAAGTTAATACAGGTACTGTGTTTGCTGATAGCCCAGTGTACCAAGAGCAGGGACCAAAACTGAACACTCATTATTTCATTGTTCCCTTAGGAATCCAGCCAGACATTTTGAGGGGTTAGTACTTTTTGTGTATCAGAATTGACATCTACTTTTAATGTGGATCTGTTTAATCCTGTTAGCAGTGTATCTTCTGGTACAATTACACCCAAAGGCTTAGAGGCAGTTTAATATAACACGAAACCTTTAATGAAATCATCCCAGCCCAAGAATCTGTTCACTAGCACAGGAGTGGCAAGTGTATGTACATGGACACAGGGACCACTTGTCCTCTTATATACTATGTCATGAAAGTAGACTAATAGAATGATGAAATGTTTTACTAAAAATACCCTAAATCACTCATTTGGTGTGCCCTCTGACATTGGGGTGTTATCATTTCAAATGTAATATTTACACTATACCAACAACGTATATACGGAGCCATGTCCAAAATAATAAAAATGCATGGGTCTAGCAAACAAAGGGTACAAACTTTACACCATCCTTCCCACAATTATTGCAGAATTGATGTAATCCCATACTGACAATTTAGGTTATACCAAATTAGAAGTAATTGTTCATAGAGGAGGTCTTTCATACGGGCACAGAATAAGATTTTTACTGAACATGAAGCTATGACTATCATGCAACCATTTCAGCTATGTGATTTGTCAGTAGACTAAAAGGCAAAGAAAAAGTTAAGATATGAATGGAGGAGGTAAGATTGCTATAAAATAGAAGCAGTGAATAGCAAGATATAAAACTTAAGGGATTAATCTCTTGCTCTTTTATGCTTAGTGATTACTATAAACAGACAAGTTCAGCAAGTGCAGACTGAAAACAGTAAAACAAATAATGACTCACAATCCCTTTGGGTTAAGATTTGGGGTACTAGATCTGTTGAAGTTTGTCTTTGAGGGAAATATACACTGGAAAATAGTGAAGAATAGTAATGAAAATCAATGCCTGACTTGTATCCGTTGTAGCAGATGGAACTGTAGCTTGTTCTACCATCTCTCTTGTATTAAATATTTTGTACATTTTGTGTACAAATACCTTGTTGACCAATACCTTGCCTAATGCAAACCTGCTTATCCAATTTGACCCATGTGCAAACATGGAAGTATATATGTGGAGAATGCTACATAAAGCAGTCTTTAAACAATTGAAAACATAAATCAACAATTCTAAGGTTTGTTTTTTGTTTTGTTTTGTTTTCCCATACAGCCTATGAGAACTGAATCAAGTGCCGGGAAACCACAGCAAGGACCAGCTTGATAACGTAACCGCTCACTGCCTTACCTCCTTCACCATTTAATGGCACCCAGTTCCCTGCTTCAGTTTCTTTGGATCACTTAAAAAATAAACCACTTGCATGTAAGACCTTGTCACAGACTCTGAGAATTAGAGTAACTTAGCTGGTGAGCACAATCCAATTGACCGAAGTATCTTACTCAGAGAATGTATTTGGAACTCCTCTCAGGAAGATGTTAAATTTAAGTGAAAGAATAATGCATCAAGACCTATCAGGTCTTGATGCATTATTGCATTACTCATTACCACATATGTGATGTGAGTATATCACAATATTACAAATTGGAAATTGCTTTTTTTATTCAAAAATGTGAATAAATGAATGAATAAATGAATGATCATTTATAAATTTAACTTACTCTGCCTCCAGTAAAATTGGATTTTGGGAATGATCGACATCTATCTATACTCAAAATGTTGATTCTTATTGGTACCTTGGTTAATTGGTATTCTGGCTAGTAATGATTTTTTTTGTCCTGGTTTTAGCCTATCAATAATCAATGTTATGTTTGGACCAGCCCTTTGTGGTTCTTATTATGATTGCAAGATATCCTTTGGCAGTAAACTTCAGGAAACTTTGAAGAAAATACAAATTTATTCCTTATGGGACCTAAGGCCTTACAGCACACTTGGGACCATAAAGCAAGGCACATAGCCTGGATTCAGTGTCAGGTCAGCTCCTTCAAAAAGGCTTCAAACAATCTGGATATCTCATTTCTCAATTGTACAAGTATTTTTGAAAATGCAAATCCCTTTGGATAAGAATTGGGGGAATATTTATCATATAATTTGATATTGAAGTCTTCTTCCTGAAAATTATTTGGAGTCTCCTTTAGCCACTGGGTTCTCAGAACTAACTTAGATCTGGAAGTTGAATGAGGAATTTTTATTTTTCCATTGTGGCAACTGATGCTACCTTTTGGCTCACCAGATTTTAATTGCCCTGGTTATAACTCAGTAATTTTATGTAATTCAATGCTCAAACTATCAATTCATCTCATTATGATTGATTACTAAGAATTCCAGAACTTTTTAGGTCAAGATATTTTGATTGATCCTCTGTCATTGCTGTTTGCAATGCTACTTCTGTCTGTCTTACTTTTTTTAAATAGAAAAATCCCAGTTTTGGTTATTCTGTTGCTTTATAATCTCAGTTCATATCAGGAATTCCAGCTTTACTGAAACATCTCTACCATCAACCCTGGTCTAAAGAGGGCAGCCATCACAGAGTTCAAAGTCACCATAACTGTTTCACAGTGAATTCCTTAAATAAGTGTTAATGCAGTAAATGTCCTCTGGTCATTCCCAGGAAGCAATCAGGTGGTAAACTCATTATTTTATAAATCCATTTTAGAGGTTTTCAGTCCTTATGCCTACTATTTTTTGAATATTAATATATTCTGAATTTCTGAATAAAGTCATTTTTGATGCCTCTACACTGAGATCGAATACCAAGAAACCATTCCAGAACATGTTACAGCCAATTTAAGATATCCTTTGAGTATGTTAAATCAAGTCATAAAGAAGTGTTCTAACCCACAAAATCTTCCCTATCTAGCCTAATATTATGCCCTCTGTAGTTTAACAATCTCAAGACCTACCTCTAATTTCCACATTTATTTCTCTAGTTTCTGCCATGATATTTTCACCATGAATCACAATTCTTTGGGTGTATAAACTACTTCTAACAAGTACCTGGACTCAGTTGGGATATGTTGAGACCTAACTTTTGTTTGAAGTCAAAGAGAAAGACAAAGATACTGATAAAGACAGTTATCAGTCTTGAAGAATGGTGCCACAAGTTATACTTTGATAGAATTCATACATGGAGGAAAATCGCTTTCCTATATCAGCTAGGTCAGGGGTTTCCAAGACTTCCGGGAAGTATAAAAATTATAGACACAACAAATGACTCAAATTCCATTTATTTATAGACTTCCTTTCTTTCCCTTTTGTTTGCCTAAACTGAGCATAGGGGACCTATAGAGTCTGTGTATTAAGAAATAAAATTTTAAAATATACAAAAACATTACATTATGGTTTTGGTTTATTCTGGTATTAAATGACAGATCCAATATTCAAAAAATATCAACCAATTAAATGCAGCATTAACAAAAGATAAAAAGTTATATATTCCCTTTATCACACGCAGAAAAACATGTCAAAATTCAGCACCAAATCATAAAACAAAACAACCAAACAAATGAAAACATTGTCAACAACCTAAGACTGGGAAGGAACTCCCTCAATATAATAAAAAGCATATTCAGCTAATATCATACTCATTGGCAAAATATGGAATGATTCTACTACATGATACAGAATAAGACCATAATGTGTGTTCTCATCACTAGAGGATCTTGGCAGTGCAATGTGACAAGAAACAGAAATAAGAGAAATAAGGAAAATAAAATTGTTCATATTATTTTAATTTTTTTAAACTTTTTTTTTAAGATTTTTATTTATTTGACAGAGAAAAACATGGCAAGAGAAGGAACAGAAGTAGAGGGAATGGTAGCAGGAGAAGCAGGCTTCCCGCTGAGCAGAGAGCCCAATGCGGGGCTCGATCCTAGGACACTGGGATCATGACCTGAGCCGAAGGCAGACACTTAACGACTGAGCCACCCAGGCGCCCCAAATTGTAAATAAATAAATAAATAAATAAATAAATAAATAAATAAATAAATAAAATAAAATCTTAAATAAATAAATAGAATTACTGCAAAACAATTTCCATATTCAAAGTAATGCTTCTAAAAATTCCTACTGTCTTTTTTTACAGAAATGAAAAAGACGATCCTCAAATTCATATAGGATTGCAAAGGGAATTTCATGAATAGCCAAAATATTATAGAAAAAGAAAGTAAAGTTGAAGGACCCGTGATTCTCAATTGCAAAACTTACTTTAAGTTACAGTAATCTAAACAGTCTGGTACTGGTATAGGGAGCAACATACAGAGAGATAAAATAGAATTAACCCATAAATAAACTCAAATATTTATGATCAAGTGATTGTTGATAAGTGTGCTGAGACTGTTCAATGGCGAAAAGAATAACCTTTTCAACAAATGAGGTCATAACAACTCAGTAACAACAATCAAAAAAAATGCAGTTGCACAACCTACTTTAGTCCATATAAAAAACAACTCATAATGAACCAAAAATTTTAATGTAATAGCTAAAACCATAAAACTATTAATAATCATGTTAAAAAATGAGCAAAGGGCTTCTTCAATTGATATTTTCCAAAGAAGATATACACATGGCCAACTAACACAGGAAAAGTTGTCTGACATGATCGTTAAGTAAATGCAAATCAAAATAACAATGAAATGTCACTGCACATACATACATACATAGGAAATAAAAAATAATAGGAAAATAAATAGTGTTAGCAAAATTAACAGAAGTTGGAACTCTTGTACATTGCTAGAGGGAATGTAAAATGGTACGTCTCCAGTGCAATATATTTTGGCAGTTCCCACAGAAAGTTAAATATAGAATTACCATATGACGCAACAATTCTACTCCTAGGTATATATTCAAGAAAATAAAAAAATATATGTATACATAGACACTTGCTTATGTATGTTTGTAGTGATATTATCCATAATAACCAAAAGTTAGAAACAATCCAAATGTTCATCAATGGGTAAAATGAATAAATGGTGTGTCGTGTATACATACCAACAGATATTATTCAGCCATAAAAAGAATAAGATACTGAAAGATGTTACAACTTGAATAAACTTTGAAAACATTATGCTAATTGAAAGAAACTAGACACAAATGTCACCAATTTCCTTTTATATGAAATATCCACAACAGGCAACTCTAGAGACAGAAAGCAAGTTAGTGATTGTCAGAAGATGAAGATCTGAGACAATTTGTATAAATATATCAAAAACATCTTGAAACTAAGCAGACTCAGTGGTCGTGCAAAATTAGAATGCACTAAATCCCATTGGATTGCACCTCATTTTTTAAAATTTTTTTAAGATTTTTTTTAATTTATTTGACAGAGAAAGACACAAGAGAGGGAACACAAGTAGGGGGAGTTGGAGAGGGAGAAGCAGGCTTCCCCCTGAGCAGGGAGCTTGATGTGGGGCTCAATTACATGATCCTGAGATTATGACCTGAGCCAAAGGCAGATGCTCAAGGACTGAGCCACCTGGGTGCCCCACAGATTGCACACCTTGAAGTGGTTAACTGCATGCGATATGAATTTCACGTGAATCAAAAAGTATATTCATGGGCACTCCTATCAAAAAATCAAACAGTAAGGAATAAAACAAATGATATGTGAAATATATTTCTAGTAACAAATACATATATTATTGAAAAATAAAGAAAATTTAGGGGTCATATACCAAATTCATGAGTTAGAAGATTGGCATTGTAAAGATGTCAATTTTGTCACAATTAATCTATAAATTAGATATATCACAATAAAAATCTCAGTAGGTTTACAAGTTTCCCAGGGCCTGAAATTGTAAGTTAATTATCAAATTTATATGCAAATACAAATGTCTGAGTATAATCAAGGTAGTCTTGAATAAGGAAATAAAAATTAAAGGATTAATAAAATACCAAGACCTGGGGCGCCTGGGTGACTGGTCATTAAGCGTCTGCCTTTGACTCAGGTCATGATCTCAGAGTCTTAGGATTGAGCCCCACATCGGGCTCCCTGCTCAGCGGGAAGCTTGCTTCTCCCTCTTCCACTCCCCCTACTTGTGTTCCCTCTCGCTGCGTCTCTCTCTGTCAAATAAATAAATAAAATATCTTTAAAAATAAAATACCAAGACCTATTTTTTTTTAAAGATTTTATTTATTCGACAGCGAGAAACACAGCAAGAGAGGGAACACAAGCAGAGGGGAATGGCAGCGGGAGAAGCAGGCTTCCTGCCTGGCAGGGATCCCGATGCGGGGCTCGATCCCAGGACCCTGGGATCATGACCTGAGCCGAAGGCAGCCACTTAACGACTGAGCCACCCAGGCGCCCCAATACCAAGACCTATTTTTAAGCAATAAAGTTATATGGATTAGTGTAAGAATTACCAAATTCAGTAATGAAAAAGAACAGACTCCAAAATGGACATACACATACACTTATGAAACAAGTGACAGTGTTGTGCAAAAGATATTTTTTCCAATAAACTTTTAAATCAATTAATTTCCCATATGGGAAGAAAAAAAAAGTCCAGATGGATCACTGTGGTGTAAGGAGTAAAATTAAAGCCCAATATGTGTTGCCTTTGACATCTGGTGAAAACAGGAGGGCTTCAAGTACCTTAACCACAAGTTCCCTTACTCACTCTGCTCCCTTGAAAAAAGTCTTGGCCCTAAAACCTTCCTTACCAGAAGACCAGGCACAGTTTCTGCTTATCCCTAAGTAGCAGTTGCTGGTTAGCTACCAGGCCATAAAACTTATCAAACAATCTAATGACATCTTTCACAGAAGTTACAGGTCACTTCCCCTTCTTGACACTAAAAGTCGACTTCCCACAGACCCTGATTGCTCACTCTGTTCCTGAATAAAACTCCCACATGAAATTAGTGGCATTTCCTCTTCCTTGATGCTGTGAGTCTATCTTATCAGTTTATTGTTGAGTGTCTGTCTTCAGCTATCCCCATAACCTTCAGCAAAAATTCCTTCCTTAGCAGCGATATGACAAAGTAATTAAAACAATAGTAGGCCTAAATGTGAATGATAATGTAGTGTAACAAGCCATTCGGAATAACCCAAGTCTCTATTAATATAAAAAAATATAGGGGTGCCTGGGTGGCTCAGTCTGTTAAGTGTGTGCCTTCTGCTCCAGTCACGATCTTGTAGTCCCAGGATTGAGCCCCACCTCTGCTCCCTGCTCAACAGGGAGTCTGCTTCTCCCTCCCCCTCTCTCCCTCCTCTGCTCATGCAGGTACTTGTTCTCTCTCTCTCAAATAAATAAATAAACCTTTTAAAAATATATAAATAATATTTGGTATATGCATACAATGAAAAAAATGAATGAAAATAATAAATAAATTACATTATCCAACAACATGGATAAAACACAAGGAAAATATTGAGGCAAAAGAGCCAGACATGGAAGTTTGCATTTATGTAAATTTCAAGAACACACAAATGATTCTGCATCATTCCAGTGGTTCTGTAGTGTGTGTGTGGGGAGGTGTCTTGCAGGGAATTACTTTGGGATGTTCTAATTGCTAATTACTTGGGTATTTTGATTAGGAGAAGATTCATTTAGGAGTACCTTTTTAGTATACTTTTATGTACATATATCTAATACAATTTTGCTCTTTGTTGAGATTATTTGAATATTGAAACTTTAACTTTAGCAAAATGATTCAGAATTAGTAGAATAAGCAGTCTTAGTAGAATAAGTTTTGGCCCAAGGTAAACAGTCAGTGTAAATTAAATCATGGATATTTTCAAAACTCTTACTGAATCCTTATTTGACATGCTGTAAAATTATACCTAAATATATTGATTAATTCTCTATAAAACGTAAGCACTTTCAGAAGGGGGAAAAGAAAGAGAAAGGGATTTTCTCGTTTTATAAATGATAAAAGTTTATGGAACCTACCATAAAAATGGGTGAAGACACAATTTAATCCCAGGTGTATGTCATTCTTTCAATTGTGTTAATATGGTTTCCATTTTTAAGTTCACTTAAATTATTTTTTTGTGAGAGAAAGGAAAACAGTGAGCCTAATTGTCCACACATTGCATAAACTCATTCTCTTATATTCCTTATATTTCAGTCTTATATTTCAGTTTGTGCTCCGCGTTCTCATTACATACGAAAATACTTGTCATATCAGAATGTGTCTTCTTTTGAAAGTGTCCCATAAAAAATATGCATATACATTTGTATAAATAGGGAAGCATTTTACATTTAAATGATAAGATTGAAAAGGAAATCATATCCATGTTGGAAATTAGCACTTTATTTTTAAGGTTTCTGGGATAATTATTTCTGGGTTTTTTTTTTTAATAAAAGAGTATATATTTAGTTATAAGTATTTAGACCATAGTTGGCAGGGCTCATTAATTTAAATAGCTGTTTTGTGGGTATTGGTTTATTCCTCTTTAAAATATATATAGCTTAGAATTAAAGAGGCATGAAAAAGATTATTTTCTTCCCTAGGGCTTTCTTTTCTGTTACCAACAGCAATCACTTCTGCACAAAATGAGAACTGTATTGAGGGATTGTGTAAAGAAATAGTCCATAAGCACATTTAACCACAAGGATCAAATCATCATGACCTCTTTAACACTTGTACTATTCCCCTCTTTAGCAGGGGTGATTGCTGACCAAGTCTGTGGTGATATCACACTGTTACCAAAATTCTCTACCTTTTCATTATCAATAATAATGATAAGAAAAAAAATCATCAGTGACTACTGTCTCTCCTCCAGCTACCAGACTATTAACTACTAATTTGCCTTTTTTTTTTTTATTTGACAGAGAGAGATCACAAGTGGGCAGAGAGGCAGGCAGAGAGAGAGAGAGGGGAAAGCAGGCTCCCGGCTGAGCAAAGATCCCAACGCTGGGCTCAATCCCAGGACCCTAAGATCATTACCTGAGCCAGAGGCAGAGGCTTTAACCCACTGAGCCACCAGGCACCCCACTAATTTGCTTTTCTTTATAGCCTCTAACAATCTACACCAAGCAATGCATTCACCCATCTTGCACTAACAATCCATTGATCCCACTGGTTTTCATTGTCTTTCTCATCTTTGGGTGTCTCTTTCCTACTTACTCAGGAGGGATTCCACCACTCTTTTGTATTTGCTGTCTCCTAACCCTTTTGCTCTTCACAAGACATGCTAATACAGCAACTCTGGTGGCATTTAGCTCTCCATTTACTCTGTATCTCTGTACCATTTAACTATTTAAATTAGGGAAAAAAAAAACCATACGACTATGAGAGCATTCTAACTTTAATTCATGATCACTAACTTCAAATTCTGCCTGACATTCTGATTTCATATCCTTCATCCATTCATTCTCCTGCATTTCTAGATAACTTTCACATCTTCTCTCATCAATCCTGCATCTTCGCTCTAAGCTGATTGTGCTGCTTCCTATTTTAACGAAAGAGAAGCAATCAGAAAGGAATGTCCCTATAGACTCCCCACTATGTATATCCACCTTCTTGCATCTGTCCCTGTATGCTTTATATTCCATCTAGGAACTCATAGCTACACCTGTACTCATTTACTCAGAATTTCCTTGATTTATTATGGACGAAAAATGCATGTACTGAAATCAGCCAGGCCTTTTACTTGTATATTAAATAGCACCATTTTTGTCTGCTGGATGTCATTGTTCACACAATTGTGCCCTCATTCCATTGTCAATATTTGCCTTTCTGCAAGATAATTCCCAAATGCCTCAAATGCTATGATATCCTTCATGTTAAAAATACCAGATAATCCATCCTAGGTATTTCTCCCATTTTAAGATAACAGTTAAGACAAAATTGTTCCCCAAAATTTTCTAACCTTGCTACCTTCAATCCCTATTCCCCCTTCTCCCTGGAAAATATTTCAACCAGATTTTTGCTTAACCCCTCCCTGCCATGGACAGAGTTCTTTTAATGTCTCTGATGATGTCAAATCTCTAAAGCCAATGGTAATTCTTTTTTTTAGATCAGGAAAAGAACAGAGAGAGAGAATCTTAAGCAAGCCCCATACCCTATGTGGGAACTGTATTTCAGGACCCTGAGATCATGACCAGAGTGTAAATCAAGAGATGCTTAACTGATTGAACCAACCAGGCACCCCTCCAATAGTAAAGTTTTAAATTTCATCATATTTAAACTTTCAGCAGCACTTATCATAGTTTTAATTTTAATTTTAATAGTTTTAACCATTTTAAAAACCATTTTAATAGTTTTTTCCTAAGTTCTAAGACATTATCTATTCTTCATTATGGGTAATTCCAGTTTTCACTTCTACTTCCTTCTGATTTCTTTCTGACTTCTAAATGTCTACATGCCTCAGGCTTCATCCTTACAAGTTTTATTCTTATCTCTTTGCACATAATTATTTAATGATCTCATGTGATCTTGTGGCATTAAATACTCAATCCTAATAGATTCCAAATTTCTATTGCCAGCCAATAACTCTTCCCAAAGCTCTAAACTCTTACATCAGATTGTTTATGTGACGTTTGGACTTGAATTTCTGATAGCCTTAACTGAAACTTAACCTGCCCAAATTTCTGATTGTCCCTCCTACCCTGCTCAATCTAATCTTAGTGAGTCGAGATCCCATACTTCTAGTTGCTCAAATCTATTTATTACAAATATCTACGGCATGTTATAATAACAAATATCCTGCAGAATTTCAATGAATTGAAACTTTTTTTTCCTTTTTAATGCTACATCAACTTTGGGATAGGCTAAGTGTTCTGCCCCTTGTCGTCCTCATTGCAGAATCTAACCTGTTGAAATAGTCAATATCCATAGCATTTCCAGTGTTAGTAGGGAGATAAGAAGTATTGAGGAAATCATATATTGACAAATATGTCAGCAAAAAGTGTCATATGTCCTGTTTCAGTGGCCAAAGAAAATCATGTGGCCATATCCAAATGCAAAGAGCATGGAGTATATTCCCCTTAAATACTAGGAAGAAGAAAGATATTCTGCTGGGTAAGGACAACCAGAAAGAAATATTTGGTAAGCTGTATTAATGATCAGCCCTAAAATATTAGAGATATTGTTGACTCCTTTCTCTATTTCAAATAACAACTGCAATGTGTTTCCAGTCCTCTAAGAAAGTCCCTTGGCTTTACTTTCAAAATATATTGATTATCTGACCATATTATCTCCTTCATAGCCACCACCTCACCTCTGTTACTACCATGGCTTCATATTAGATATTCCTCCTTCTGCTCTTACTCATTCATAATTTGTTCCTCACACCACAATTTTATTGACACTTTAAAATTGGTCTGATCACCATGCTCATCTCTCAAACTCTTTAAAATCCTCTCAACTCACTCAGAAGGAAATTCTGTTATTCTAGCTCACAAGAGCTGTAAGATCAGAATACTGGTAGCTGCTACTTCATGAATCTCATTTTTGCTCACTTCCCACCTCCTTCATTCTGCACCCATGCAAGAGCCCATACACTCCCTATAACATTATTCAGAAAGTGTATTTCCTTCTCAGGATGTTTGCACTTACTGTTCTCTTTACAGACAGTGCTCTTCCCTAGGATATTTGCTTGGCTCATTGCCTCCCACCATGCAGTCTTTATTCAAATGCAGCATTTGAGTTTGGCTCAGGTCATAATCTCGGGGTTGTAAGATTGAGCTCTGCATCAGGCTCTGTGCTGGGTATGGAGCTCACCTAAGAGTCTCTTTCTCCCTCTGCCCCTGCCTCCCCACTCTCTCTCCCTCTCAAAAAAAAAAAAAAAAAAAAAAAAAAAGGAAGGGTGCATGGGTGGCTCAGTGGGTTAAAGCCTCTGCCTTTAGCTCAGGTCATTATCTCAGGGTCCTGGGATTGAGCCCCACTTTAGGTTCTCTGCTCAGCAGGGAGCCTGTTTCTCCCTCTCTCTCTGCCTACTTGTTATCTCTATGTCAAATAAAGAATGAAATCTTAAAAAAAAAAGTGATCTTTTCAATGAGATCTACCTTGAAAACCTTAAACATAACATAAGGTTGCCATTCTTTATCTTCTTTACCTTTCCCCATAACATTATCATGTGACATAAATTTACTTATTTGTATATTTCTTGTTTCCACCTTTTAATGCATAAGCTCCACTGGAGGAACAGTTTGTTTTATTCCCTCACGTGCCCCTAGTTTCTAAGTCATTGTCTAAATAGAGTCTTCAAATCCTAGTTACAGAATGAAAAAAATGAATGGAAAAAATAGTTGCATATTTCTGTATCAAGGCATTTAAACTTTGTATTCTAGATATTGTGCTGGCATTATGTGTTCAATAAAATGTAATACAGTTTTTAATCTGAACTTGCTGTCAAGTGGGGAGATTGGGAGTGTGTAAAACAATTACAAGAAGCTTGTGATTCAACCTGAAGCTGTGAAGGAACAGAAGATATATTTAATTCTTGACAGTGGCATGTGAGCAGAAGTAACATGGGACCCTTCATGGAGGGTCTTCTTGGAGTTTGTGCTTCCTCTACACCTTCTGCTCCTCATTACTATCCAGATACAAATAATATAGGGGGTCATCCTAATGGTTGAATGGAACTTGACTCCTTAAATAATCAGAGAGAGTTAAGTTGCATTTTGTTCAGAAATACCAGTATCTATCTTGTGACAAGGAAATAGTTTTCTTTTTTTTTTTTTTTCAGTTTGAGTCATTATACATCTTGTGTAGGTGGCATATTAAAGACTAGCATCAAGGATGATTCTTATATTTCTTCCACAGAATTAGTGTTACTAAAGGTTCTAAAAGGAAGATCAAATTTGAGAAGGTGGGGTGGGGAATAGAAAGCTAATTTTTCCAACATGTCGATTGTGAAAAAAATAAAGGATACTTAAGAATATGTATCTAGAGATGTGTCTGGAGCTCAAAAGAGAGACCTGGAACAGACATTTTGACCATCATCAAAGGTACATATATACGGTAGTATAACCTCAAGAAGTGAGTAAATAGTGAGGATGAGGTTAAGAATGTAACTTATAAGAAATGTCAAACTTTAAAGAGAAAGCAAAGAAAGAAGCCCCTGGAAAAGCCTTGCCCGGCACATGTTTAATATTTTAATCAGGCAAGCAAGGCATGTATTATTATCCCCATATTGGGGGTAATGGAGCAGATATTTTGTCTATCTAGGCCCCAGAGGCTAATTTATATGGTGTAGAAAGTTTGAATTTCTGAAGATATGAGTATCTGACAAGTAGGTTTGTGTCTCGAATCTCACAAATATGCACATAAAAAGGTTTATTTGGGCTGCAGCATGTTTAATTAAATTCACTTTTATAAGCTGTTAAATATTCCAATTAGAATTGGTATTTAACTAAAAAGAAAAACTTCTGAAATATACTCATCACCAGATTGTGACAAGTGCTATTTAATTCTCTGTATTCCAAATAATCCCTCTTCCTAGAGGCTAACCTAAGTCACCCATTCATTGATTAGGCTCCAAAAACACATACTTTTAAAATGTATTCACTGGAATCCAACACTATACTTTTAAAATTTTTGTTTATACTTTTAAAACATACTCACTTGCTGGAATCCAACACTACATTATAATTCCAATGAATTCAGTGATTTTGCCTCTATTCATGCAGCATTCCAAGCTCATAGTTCTTGGATTGTATTTGGATACATAAAACAAATATTTAATGAATCAATGCATCAATAAAAGGTATTCATTAATTTTAATTAATCTATCTGAATTAAATATCATTTAGCTACTATTTAGAATAGGGACAGTTGACCCTGTTGAAGTTTCTAATTCACACATTTTTAATTTTCCCTGAAGACCCCATCCTAAGTGTTCATGCCTGTCTAGCTGTGAAGTGTTCTCTGGGTGTATGTATGTTAATATTCCTTGTAATGCATCTTTGTCAAAACTATTCTAAGTCCTGCTCTCTTTCTTTTCTCTCTCATTTTAATTGGTATTTTACAGAAGGCACTTAAATATCCTGTAGCCATTTTTAACATTGAAAGGATAATTACTTCTATATGAATCAAAGTTCTTTCTTCTTCAAAGATACAGACCATTCATGCTTCTATTTGCAAGACAATGCAACAATACAAAACTTAATGTTAAACAAAAGTAAACTGAGTTATTCACAATTACGGAACTCAAAATAGAATGTTGCTTTTAAGATGTGACACTGTATTGAGAGGACAATCATATAATTATTCTTCATCCATCTGTCATCTTTCAATAAAATTAGAAAAGGTACCATATACCTCCTTCCTCCTCTTATTGAATTCTGTCAACTCACCAGTTAATAGGTGAAAAAGTGGTTAAAATGGAAGCCAATGTATTACTTTTTTAGTTCTGCTGATTGTTTCCTTTCTTTTATTTTTTTTTTAAGATTTTATTTATTTGACAGAGTTCTAGAAACACAGCGAGAGAGGGAACACAAGCAGAGGGGATGGTAGTGGGAGAAGCAGGCTTCCTGCTGAGCAGAGAGCCCGATGCGGGGCTCGATGCGGGGCTCGATGCGGGGCTCCATGCGGGGCTCCATGCGGGGCTCCATGCGGGGCTCCATGCGGGGCTCCATGCGGGGCTCCATGCGGGGCTCCATGCGGGGCTCCATGCGGGGCTCGATCCCAGGACTCTGGGATCACGACCTGAGCCAAAGGCAGACGCTTAACTACTGAGCCACCCAGGCGCCCCTGTTTGTTTCCTTTAAAAATAACATATATATACCCTCTAGGTTAATAAATGAGAATGAATAGTTATATGGTGGCTTTCTACTTTTAATAACCATTTTCAAAGATAACTATGATGAAATTCAGTTAATGCTTAAATGGTATCTTTAACATCATATTCCAAACTTTTGCAATTTTTTACCACTCTGAGTTATCAAGGTAGGGTGGTGAAGAAACTATATTCGTCAGGATATGCTAATTACTCTATAGAGTAAGCCTCCTACCTCAGCACTGTTGGTAGTGAAGGGAAAGGATATCTAGAGTCTGTAGTAGAGACAATAATTATCAAGTATAGCTTTGACATCAGCTGCAGCCATGTGATCTGTATTAGTTTCCTGGGGCCACCATAATAAACTAT
>CM053605.1:90834476-90863667 GCA_028646535.1 Procyon lotor | reverse complement strand
TTGTTTACAGCCTAATCCAATGGTTCACATGGGGTTACAAAGACCTCTTCCCTTGCTTCAAACTGAGACAAATACGGAGAACCATTTAAGATCCTTGGCACCTGGTGGAATCCATTTGTCTTTTTATTTTGACCGTGATGTTCTATTCCTCCCTCTCCCTAGTCCTGTATTCTTCAATCTACACAAGTGTATTTTTTGAGAATAATTCCTAAAAAAATTTGTTCACACTGTTCCCTAGCTCAGTGTCTGTTCCTTGGGAACCCAAAATAAAATATTCATAATCTATGAGCTTTTTATAGAGTTACTAATTATCTATTTTTATTTATGTGGAAGCCTGAAAAATGAAAGTGGAGGATATATTCTTAGATGAAAAAGTTGTAAAAATTAAAAAAGAAAAAGTGTATACAGCAAAACATTTAGTTTTATAATTAGTATGTGTTTAATAAATAGGTTTTTCAAAGGAGATATCAAGACAAAAAGTAGACTCTCCTGCTCCTGTTATTTCCCTCATGGGCTCAGTATTATTAATAAAATAAATAACAATATACATCACAACAGTTATTCTCCTTTTACATGCAAAATGACTCTGGCTCAAATTTAAGCTACCTTTATCGGAAAAGGAAAATATAATGGACAACAAAGAGGTTCAGTTGCTATTCTCAAAGGAGGAGATGAACAAATAAACTCAGGAAAAAAGGCATAAAGGTATCTAGGATACTTCAGCAGCAGGAGTGAGTGTGTAGACCTCTGTTTAGATTGTACACATTATGTAACAACAATGATTCCCAGATTCTATCTCCATTAGTGCACATTCCACATCCTAAGATAAAAGAATCTAATTGGCCCAACTTGGATCAATCACCCATATGCAAGGTGATAACCTTAAGCTGATGTCATGGTCACCTGGTACCCATTTTTATTTTTGGGGCCATTTTTTTCATTTTTTGGGTCCACTGTCAGAAGTGCTATCAAAACTATGATAACTTTAGAATGAATTTCACTATGATTTTAGTACAGATTTGATGATAGGCACCTTTAAAAACTTAATTATAGTTCATAAATATTTTCTAATTAAGCTGCATAAAATCATTTCTGTGTGCTATGTTTGTAGGAAGTTTTCATATCAACATCACAGAGATAAAAAAAAAAAACTAAAGAACAGAGGTTTAGCTACCTACACAAGTAAATCAATCAACTGATGATAAAGTTAAAATTGGACTACAGATAGATAATTGTTAACTCTTTATCATATATGACCCTCAAAGGAGTTGGCCTCAAACAAAAGTACATGGAAATGAGTTATAACTTAACTCTTAAGTCTACAATAAAGCTGAGCTGAAAAGATAAGGAAGTAGTCACGTTAGTATCACATTATATTCTGTCATGACAACACCAGCCCCTGATAGTAACATGGAAAGGGCAAGTATTTTCATAATTGTACAGGTTAGAAGCTTCAGAGCCCAGTGGTTGTGGTTTCTCCTCCACACTCTGCCCTGAAATACCACTAGAATTCTGAGCAGTGCCCTAAGATGCAGTGAGCAAGGGGACCATCATATATGGCTTTACATTTGTAAGTTTTCTTTAGTATATGCCGGTCTCTTAGGTCTGATAAGTGTGTTCCTCAGTAATTGTCCTATCATTTTGCATAGCAGATACCTTAGCGTCAATGTCTGGGATATGAAGAAAACTTCTAAATTCTAGCTGATGGTATTCCAAAGAAGCAGAGACAAAGGACAGAAATAGATAACGCACAAATATACAGAGTACAATAAGAAAAAAATGCAAATCAAAGTAAAACTAAATTCTGCCCACCCAGATTTTTTAAAAAAATACTAAAAAAAAATCATATTTCCCCAAATTTTCCTAGCCATAATTAAATTGTTATGTATATTAACAAAAGACAGAGGACAAAATCATCAACAATTTGGGCAAGGAATTAGAAAAAAATTAGCAAACACTACATTTATTTATTTATTTATTTATTTATTATTTATTTATTTTAATACAGTGGTTGCATTTGAAAGAATTTGTCAACCTGAAATTGTCATGAAAAGTATTTTTACTTAAAGTTAATTTTTTGTGTGTTAAGAAGATTATTGGAAACAAGCTAAAATTTTAGCAAGAATGTTATAAAAAAAACTGGTAATTTCACTTAATAGAATAGTTTGCATGTGTTAAAAATGTTATCCACACAACTATATAATCTTTGGGCATCACTTGAAATATAACAGCATGTGGAAAATCAGGACATTGCTTATTAATGCAGTAGGGATGAGAGTAGAAACAGACCAGAAGAAATGGCTTTATTCTGATTTTGAACCACGAGATTATAGTTGAATTTGAAAATGAAAACTTTGATCTATTTTATATGTTAAATTTCATTTAATAGTTGTATAATCACATTTGTTGTATTTATTTTGGAATGCATTTTTTTAAAAGCAAAATAGGTGACTCTGTTTATTCCATTTAAATGTGTTCATATTGGGGCACCTGAGTGGCTCAGTCATTAAGCATCTGCCTTTGGCTCAGGTCATGATTCCAGGGTCTTGGGATGGAGCCCCGCGTTGGGCTCCCTGCTTAGCAGAGAGCCTGCTTCTCTCTCTCCCTCTGCCTGCTTCCCTCTCTCCCTCTGCTCTGTTTACTTGTGCTCTCTCTCTATGTCTCTATCAAATAAATAAATAAAACCTTTAAGAAAAATAAAATAACTGTATTCATATTGTAGAAGCAAAATGCTACCTTTCCACTCAGAGTTTTTTTTTTTTTTTTTTTTTAAGGGACTGAGAATTAAGCTCACATAAGACCAAGAAATTGGAGAAATTATATGAATATATAAGTTTAACTTGCCTTGGGAGCCCTCAACAAAGGATGAAGGCTCAAACAGATGATGAAACCCATATGCTTTTATAGTAGGTTGAAGAAAAAGGCAACTGTGGAAAATTAAGGAAACAATGTGAGAAGACTAAAGGAAGATAGGAATTATTTTAAAAAGTCTGTTTGTATATAACTCATATGTCTCCACTTTGCATGGTAAGAATGTTACTTCCCTCTTGCTAGAGGAAAGACACCTTTCATAGAAGAATTTTATTTCCTGCTTTGAGAAATATGAATGACAGTCAGAGTACCTGATCAGCATCTGCTGCTAAAGTGCCCTTAAATCAAAATAATCAATACTCCAAAGTGGCAGATTTTGGGATGATATGCTTTGAACTTCTTCAATATATTTGGAGCTAAAAAAGCAATTATGTGTTGAATTAAATAAATGATCAAACTGTTAGTATGCAGACACTGAATCAAGACAGTTTAGACAAAAGGCTTCTCTTCATGGATATGCTGCTTTGCTTGACTGACTTGTGCCTAGAATTATTGTCAGCGAGGGTATGGGGTGGAAGGAGCTTGCCTTTGGTGTTCTCCAAGGTTCCTTTCGGCCATGCCATGATGTTTTGTCAGGTACTGTGCTTTCTCCCATCCCTAAAGCAAGTACCTTGCTTTAGGTGATTAGCTGCTAATCTCTATTGAGGTATTACACGATGTCTGCCTAAGGAGATATTGCATTTTTTATTTGAATAAAGGATGTCTCAAAATATCGATCTTAGGAAAATAAATATGTAGTTAGGTAGTTCAGGTGTCAAAGAAGGTTATTAGAGTAGATTTATTTCATGAGTCTCCCAGAACTCCTGAAAATACATTTATTCAAAGATACCTCTTTTCCTAAGGGTAAGATTGTAATTCTCCTTGCTTTATTGCTTAGGACATAAGTAGATGTGAAAGCTTTTACATTTGGGGGGCAAAAGCAAGTAGAAATGTTAAGCAAAATGTTAAGCAAAAAATCCTATCAGGTATAAAGACCGTTAAAGTTTGTCTGTCTCATTTGGAGACAGATTTTAAAACCTCATCATAAATATAGACATAAATAAAAGTCAGAAAATAAAAAGAAGCATCCCCATGCCTAAGGGCTTTCTCCCTCAAGTGTTGCTCTAGATTTCTATGTTGGGCATGTGGGAGAAAAACTAAGCATTCAGATCTAAGTCACTCTTTAATCAGTCACCAATGCTTGGAAGAATTGCATTTCTTTGAGGTTGAAATGTATCTACACTTTCAGATACATGCATTCTAGAAGTCTTTTGAAACTATCTCATGGGTGAAAGAGAAGACACTCAAAATCTAATGGGGAAGAAGGCAACATCTTGTAGGGAAAATGCCAGAGAATATTTTCTGACTGGGGGCACCTGTGGCTGCCTAACAAAGAAATGAGTTTGAAGAAATTAATTTTGCAAGAAAAATTTGAATATATCCTATAAACTGGAAACTTTCATAAGGTCACTGGTGTTGACAGCCCAAGATTCATGATGATATTAACAAATCTTACACAATTTGGAAAAATCTCCTGATATCATCATATATCACTGCTCTTGGTAATCTATTTCAATAATATTAAGAGTCAAAGATGTATTTTATATTTTCCTCTTTTAAAACATATGTCCTCAGGGAGAGCATAGATTATACGTCTAACATTTGCTGTGAATAATTAGGTCTCTTGGTTGTAAGTCAATCTCTTCTAAAACTGAGGAAGAGGAATTCTTAAAAGCCTACTAACTAGGAATTATATTAAATATTTGTGGTCTAACTCAGAAGCAAAGTAGCAATAGTCCAACCTAAAATTTCTAATGTCTTTATAGTTGAGGAACATTTTACATATGGATATAGTTGGGATGTCCCACTCTGAGATGGTTCCTGGTTCCTCCACTGATCCTATCTGGGAACACTGATAGCACAAGTGGGTAAATATTTGCTAGCTAACACACAGGATAAATAAAGCAACAGAGGCATCTTGGTCAAGATTTCCTTGGTCATTAAAACAGAAGAACATGTAGGCAGGTTAAGCCAAAAGGAAGTTGTGTGATATGGGGTAGGTTAACCCCTAGACTGGCGTGGTAGTGTGCAGCAGGCCCACACTGGAAACTCAAGCCAAGAACCAGCTGCAGTCAGTAATCTCATTCTTTCTCTGTCTTTTTCTGCCTCTATTTCTCTTTCTCTTTTTTCTTTCATCTTCAACCTCTACTTTTGTCTGAGTATCTGATCCATCCTTTAATTTCTGCTTATTGATTTTCTGTTCCTGTTTTTGTTCACTTGCATCTTCAAAATTAGAGTCACTCACATTACCATTATGCTAGTCATTCATAAAAAAAAAGTGGAAAAGCATAAAGTCCCAGCCCATTTCTAAGAAGTAGAATCTTATTGGCCCAATTCAAGTGTAATCATCTATTGCCAAAATTATGTCCTGGTCCATTTCAGAGATGACAGAATATATCTCGGATAATAGGGATCATCATGCTCATGGCAGATATTCTAAAAAGGCTCTGCTTTAGCTGAAAATAGCCCATAGGTGACAACAACATGATCCTACAGAGGGTTGCCAGTAGTTTACTGTGAGATGTAAGCATGATCGTGCTGTCACATCTCTCATCCCATTGACAACCAGTACTGCTCAGACTAACCTGACAGCCAACTGAAGTTCTTTCCCTTCCTTTATTTTCTTCATGTATTTCTTCTGACTTTGGGCATACCTTTCACAAATTTGTGGACATCGCTAAAGAAGACAGTCTCCAAATAGAAGACAATTACTCTTTATTCAAAGACATAAAGAAGACAGCTATTCACATTTGCTGGAAACTCCAAAGGAGCTTTCAAGTTTCACTATTTGAGGATCTATGGCAAGTAATCTTTCTATACAATTAATGAATATATAAATCTCCTACCCTTGTTGCTGGGGAGGTTAACTAATTAATCTGAGTCAATGACTTCAATCACTAGAATATTGAAAAGTATTGACTTTTACTTAAAGTTATAAAGAATATTGAAATCTGTTAAAAATATGGACCTGTAGATTCAAAATGTATAATTTTGAGAAAGAAAGATGTTTCCATAAGTATTCAAAGCACTTGTTGAAGTAGGATACCTGAAGAATTAAATAAGTGAAATAATGAAGAAAGATAAGAAAAACTAAACATGGGAGACTGTAACGTGATCTGTATAATTTTTGAAAAGAGCACATTGCTTGAGAGTGACTTCAAAATGACAGCTGGAAGAATCTATAAAGGACAGTAATATCTTAAGTACCAGAAATGGAAAACAAAGTAAGGAAAACTAGTTACTTCCTTGTATAAACTTAGATCTATTATTCCATAGTCATTAGATCAAAAAACATTTGTGATATATTATGGAAGGAGACTGACAGAGTAAAATATAAAAGACTAATATTTTAAAAAAAAATAGTTTGATGAGGACTTCCATATTTAGCTCCAACATGCTCAGAGCTTGGAAGTTGTCACTTCTGTGTTAATAACAAGAAAACCTGGACAAACTGAAAGTCAGTTATTTTTCTTGAGCCCATAAGAGAACCAAGGTTGCAAGGGAAACCATCAACTCAGAGGAAAACTATAACTTAAGAATTGAAAGATAAAGGCACATCCAGAGAGACACAACAACTAACATCTGCTTTATCTGGAACAGAAGTCATAGAAGCATAATATAGTAAGAACATTTAAGTGGCAGTTTTGATGAATGGCTGAGAACTAAGTGTTAGCATGACAGTAAGACATTCCTTGGGGGTTGCAATGTTAGGGAGATCAATAAATTTTCATAACATCCACTTACTTCTAGTAACTTCTCCTGGTTCTTATGATGAAGACCTGATAAAAGATACTTGTATGGCTCTATTATGGAGAGAGAAAGAAAAATCATGAAAGGCAATCAACCTTTACAACAAATGCCTATACTCTAGGGAAATAATTTTGGCAAGCATATCCTAAGCTTGTGTAAACATTCATCTTACTCTATCTGCCTCTAGCTTTCCTAGTTCACATAAGGAGGTAGGACATTTTCAACAAAGGGTAGGAACTGATGCCTTTATCAAAATATTATAGAATGCAACACCTCCACACCACAATGCCTGTGGGGATCTAGTATAAAAAAATAAGAGTAGACTGAAATTAAGAAAAAAAGGTTTAAATGAATTACTCAGAAAGTACTTAGGGGACTGGTGGTGGGAAGGTTTCATGGAAGAGCAGCTGAAAACTGGTACACCTTGAATGGATCTTGGTTGATATATTCAGCTATACATCCCCTCAACCACTTCTCATCAGAATGACTAGGAGGAAGAACACCCACCAGAGTAAAACCCCAGAGACTGTGCCCGGTTGGATATGGACATAAACAGTATGTTGGAAAGGGAATTCAGGGTAACAATTATCCAGGCAATGGCTAGGATGGAGAAAAACATTAATGACAACTGAGAATCTCTAAGGGCAGAACTGAGAACCAGTATGGCTGATGTCAAAAATGCTACCAATGAGATCCAATGTAATCTAAATAGTCTAACAGCTAGGGTTACAGAGACAGAGGATAAAATTAGTGACGTAGAGGACAAGATGGTAGAGAAGAAAAGTCAGGAGGAGGGCTGGAACAAACTGCTTAGAAACATGAGAATAGACACAGGGAAATAAATGACACCATGAAATATTCCAATGTCAGAATTATTGGAATCCCTGAGGGGATGGAGAAAGAAGACTAGAAGATATAGCTGAACAAACTATGGATGAAAATCTCCCCAATCTGGGGAATGGAACAAGTGTTCATGTCCTAGAAGCAGAAAGGACACCCGCCAAGATCAACAAATCTAGGAAGTCATCTATACACATCATTGTGAAATTCACGAGCTATAATTTTAGACAAGGGGTCCTGAGAGAAGCTAGGGGGAAGAAATTCCTTACATACAGAGGAAGACCCATCAGAATAACATCAGAATTGTCCACAGAAATCTGGTAACCCAGAAAGGGCTGGCAAGACATATTCAGGGCACTAAATGAAAAGAATATTCAGCCAAGAATACTTTATCCAGCAAGGCTGACATTCAAAATGGATGGAGAGAAAATGAGCTTCTAGGACTGGCAAGGTTTAAAAGAGTATGTGATCACCAAGCCGGCAATACAAGAAATATTAAAGGGGTTCTATAAAAGAAGAAAGAACTCATGAGTAACATAGAACAGAAACTTACAATCTATAGAAACAAGAACTTTCAAGCAACATGATGTTAATAAAAATTTATCTTTCAATAATCGCTCTCAATGTGAACGGCCTAAATGCTCCCATAAAATGGCACAGGGTTGCAGATTGGATAAAACGACAGGTCCCATCCATATGCTGTCAACAAGACACATCTGGAATCTAAAGATACATCCAGACTGAAAGTGAAGGGATGGAAAATCATCTTTCATGCCAACAGGCCTCAAAAGAAAGCTGGGGTAGTGATTCTCATATCAGATAAATTAGATTTTCAGCTAAAGACTATAGTCAGAGATACAGAAGGACACTACATCATTCTTAAAGGGTCTATCCTCCAAGAAGATCTAACAATTGTAAATATTTTTGCCCCCAACATAGGAGCAGCCAACTACATAAGCCAACTGTGAATCAAAATAAAGAGTGACATTGATATTAATATATTAATTGTAGGAGATCTTAACACATCACCCTCAGTAACAGACAGGTCACCCAAACAGAAAATCAATAAAGAAACAAGAGCTTTGAATGACACATTGGACCAGATGGACCTCATAGATATATACAGAACATTCCACCCTAAAACAACAGAATACTCATTCTTCTCGAGTGCACACAGAACTGTCTCCAGAATAGACCACATACTGGGCCACAAATCAGGACTTAACCGATACCAAAAGATTGAGATGATTCCTTGCATTTTCTTAGACCACAATGATTTGAAACTGGAACTCAACCACAAGAAAAAGTTTGGAAGGAATTTAAATACTTGGAGGCTAAAGACCATCCTGCTCAAGAATGTTGGGATCAACCAGGAAATCAAAGAAGAACTTAAAACATGAAAAACAATGAGAATGAAGACACATTGATCCAAAATCTATGGGATACGGCAACGGAAGTCCTAAGGGGAAAATACATAGCCATCCAAGCTTCACTCAAAAAGATTGAAAAATCCTGAATAAACCAGCTCTCTTTACACATTAAAGAACCAGAAAATCAACAACAAATTAAGCCAACCCCACGGACAAGAAGGGAAATAATCAAGATTAGAGCAGAGATTAATGAGTTTGAAACTAGAGATACAGTAGAATGCATCAATGAAACCAAAAGTTGGTTATTTGAAAGAATAAATAAGATCAACAAACCACTGGCCAAATTAAATCAAAAGAAATCAGAAGCCCCAAATTAATAAAATTATGAATGAAAGGGGAGAGATCACGACTAATCCAAAGGAAATAGAAACGATCATCAAAAATTATTATCAACAACTATATGCCAATAAGTTAAGCAACCTAGAAGAAATGGATGCATTCCTGGAAACCCATATCTGTCAAGACTGAAACAGGAAGAAATTGACAACCAGAATAGACCAATATCTACTAACGAGACTGAAGCAGTAATCAAAAACCTCCCAAAAAAACAAGGGTCCAGGACCTGACAAATTCCCTGGGGAATTCTATCAGACATTCAAAGAAGAAATAATATCTATTCTCCTAAAGCTTTTTCAAAAAGAAAAGGAAGGAAAACTTCCAGATTCTTCTATAAAGCCAGCATTACCTTGATTCCCAAACCAGGCAAAGACCTCATCCAGAAGGAGAATTTCAGACCAATATCCCTGATGAATATGGATGCCAAGATTCTCAACAAGATCCTAGCTAATAAGATCCAACAGCACATTAAAAAGATTATCTACCGTGACCAGGTGGGATTGGGTTAAACATATGCAAATCAATCAATATGATAGAACAAATCAATAAGAGAAGAGACGAGAACCACATGGTCTTCTCAACTGATGCAGAAAAAGCATTTGATAAAATACAGCATCTGTTCCTGATTAAAACCCTTCAAAGTATAGCACCAGAGGGAACATTACTCAACTTCACAAAATCCATCTATGAAAAGCCCACAGCAAATACCATTCTCAATAGGGAAAAGCTGACAGCCTTCCCTTTGAGATCAGGGAAGGAACATGGCAAGGATGTCCACTCTCACAACTCTTGTTCAACAGAGTACTAGGAATCCTAGCAACAGCAATCAAACAACAAAAAGAAATAAAAGGTATTCAAATTGTCAAAGTAGAAGTCAAATTCTCTCTCTTCACAGATGATGATACTTTACATGGAAAACCCAAAAGACTCCACTACCAAATTACTAGAACTCATACAGCAATTCAGTAATGTGGCAGGATACAAAATCAGTGCACAGAAATCAGTTGCTTTCCTATACACTAACAATGAAAATATGGAAAGGGAAATTAGAGAATCAATTCCATTTACTGTAGCACCAAGAACTATAAGATACCTGGGAATAAACCCAACCAAAGAAGTAAAGGATCTGTACTTGAGGAACTACAGAACACTCATGACAGAAATTGAAGAAGACACAAAAGGGTGGAAAAGCATTCCATGCTCATGGATCAGAAAAATAAACATTGTTAAAATGTCTATACTGCCCCAAACAATCTATACTTTCAATGACATCCCAGTCAAAAATCCACCAGCATTTTTCAAAGAACTGGAACAATCTCAAAACTTGTGTGGAACCAGAAAAGACCCCAAATTGTTAAGGAAATGTTGAAAAAGAAAAACAAAGCTGGGGGCATCATGTTGCCTGATTTCAAGCTTTACTACAAAGCTGTTATAACCAAGACAGTTTGGTACTGGTACAAAAGCAGACACTTAGATCAGTGGAACAGAGACCCTAGATATGAACCTGCAACTCTATGGTCAAATAATCTTCGACAAAGCAGCAAAAAATATCCAGTGGAAAAAAGACAGTCTCTTCAATAAGTGGTGCTGGGAAAATTGGCCAGCTATAGGTAGAAGAATGAAACTTGAGCATTCTCTTACACCATATACAAAGATAAACTCAAAATGGATAAAAGGCCTCAATGTAAGGGAGGAATCTATCAAAATCCTAGAGGAGAACATAGGCAGTAACCTTTTTGACATCAGCCACAGCAACTTTTTTCAGGACATGTCTCCAATGGCAAAGGAAACAAAAGTGAAAATGAACTTTTGAGACTTCATCAAGATAAAAAACTTCTGCACCGCAAAGGAATCTGTCAACAAAACAAACAGGCAACCCACAGAATAGGAGAAGATATTTGCAAATGACACTACAGACAAAGGCCTGATATCTAAATCTATAAAGAACTCCTCAAACTCAACACTCAAAAAACAGATAACCATGTCAAAAAATGGGCAGAAGACATGAATAGACACTTCTCCAAAGAATGGCTAACAGACCCATGAAGAAATGTTCATCATCATTAGCCATCAGGGAGATTCAAATCAAAACCACACTGAGATACCACCTTACACCATTTAGAATGGCCAAAATCAACAAGACAGTAAACAGCAAATGTTGGAGAGGATGTGGAGAAAGGGGGACCCTCTTCCACTGTTGGTGGGAATGCAAGTTGGTTCAGCCACTTTCCAAACAGCCACTGTTTGGAAAACAGTGTGGAGATTTCTCAAGAAATTAAAAATAGAGCTACCCTCCTACCCTGCAAATGCACTACTGGGTATTTACCTCAAAGATGCAGATGCAGTACAAAGAAGGGCCACATGTATCCCAATGTTCATAGCAGCAATGGCCATAATCGCCAAACTATGGAAAGAGCCAAGATGCCCTTCAACAGATGAATAGATAAAGAAGATATGGTCCATATATACAATGGAATACTATGTCTCCATCAGAAAGGACGAATACCCAACTTTTGTATCAACATGGGCAGGACTGGAAGAGATTATGTTGAGTGAAGTAAGTCAAGCAGAGAGAGTCAATTATCAGTTGGTTTCACTTACATGTGGGGCAGAAGGAAAAAGATAGAGGACATTGGGAGGAGGAAAGGAAGGGTGAATTGTGAGAAATTGGGGTGGGGGATGGTGAGACAAAACATGAGAGACTGTGGACTCTGAGCAGCAAACTGAGGTTTTGGAGGGGAGGAGTGGGGGGGATGTGGGATCCTGGTGTTGGGTATTGAGGAGGGCACATATTGCATGGAGGACTGGGTGTGGTGTATGAACATTGAGTCCTGGAACACAGAAAAAATAAAATTAAATTTTAAAAAAATGCTATATAAGTGGAATAAGACAATTAAAAAGTACTTAGGGAAGTTTAAAGTCAAAGTGGAGACAAAACAAGGACAAATAAAGAAATTTGAAGCTTCTCGCACTTAGGTCTACATAAACCACTAAACACAGTCCAACTCTAGCCAGTTCACATAAATCTTCACACTGAAACTTTATGCTAATTCCTAGAACCCTATGTAGTATATCCACTTTCAACAAAAACATGAATCATAAGGCTTTCAAAAAAGCAATCATTAGTCTGTAAAAGCAACAAACATATCAGAACCAAATTAAAACATGAACAGATGATGGAACTGTCAGCTAGGGAATTAAAAAATATATATAATTAATATGTTAAAAGCTTTCTTGGAAAAGAGCATACAGAAATAAATGGACAATATAAGCATAGAAATAGAAACTAAAACAAAACAAAACAAAAAACAATAAAAATGCTAGAAATAAGGGTGACTGGGTATCTAAGTCAGTTAATCATCTGCCTTTGGCTCAAGTCATGATCCTTAAGTCCTGGGATTAAACCCCATATCAAGCTCCCTGCTCAGCTGGGAGTCTGCTTCTGCTTCTTCCTTTGACCATCCCTCCTCTTGTGTTCTCTCTCTCTTTCTCACTCTCTTTCTCAAATCAATAAGTAAAATATTTTAAAAATGCGGGGCACCTGGGTGGCTCAGTGGGTTAAAGTCTCTGCCTTCAGCTCGGGTCATGATCTCAGGGTCCTGGGATCGAGCCCCTCATCAGACTTTCTGCTCAGAGGGGAGCCTGCTGATTCCCTCTCTCTCTGCCTGCATCTCTGCCTACTTGTGATCTCTCTGCTCCCTGTCAAATAAATAAATGAAACCTTTAAAAAATAAAAAAAATAACAATCCTAAATGTGTAAAAGAGAATGTCAAAACACAAAAGGCAGTAACTGGGAGAAACTGATAGAACAAATAGGAAAAATAAAGAAAACTAATAATCAGAGATTTAAACATATTTCTTTCAATAGTTAAAATACAAAGCAGGTAGAAAATCAGTAAAAATATAGATGACATGAATAGCACTATTAGTCAACTTTAAGTTGACACTTACAACTACAATAACACCCAACACATCCATCAAAGGTGTAATAATACACATTCTTCTCAAGCTCAAATAAAATATTCACAAAGATTCATTGTGGGCCATAAAACCCACTTTAACATAAATAAGAAAATAGAAATCATACAAAGTACTTTTTCAAATCAAAATTGAATTAAACACTATATGAATAACAGAAAAAAAATCACCAAATATCTGGAAATGAAATAACACACCAATAAATCATCCAGGGATCAAAGAAGTTTAAAGAGGATTTTTAAAAAATATTTTGATACTAATAAAAGTGATAATAATACAACAACATTTTTGAGATGTAGCAAAAGCAGTAATATGAGTAAAGCATATAGCATTAAATTCCTATGCTATTAAGAAAGCAATATATAAAATTGAGAACATATGATTATCCCTAGGTATCTAGAGAGAGAAGAATGATTTAAGTCTAAATCGAGTATAAGAAAACAAATAATAAAAATTGGAGCAGAATTCTGTGAAATTAAAAACAGGAAAATATAAAAAAGTAATGAAAACAAAACCTTTGAAAAGACCAATGAAATTAATAAACTTTCAACTTAATTGTGTAAAAAGGAGAGAAGACACAATTTAGCAAAATTATAAATGAAAAACAAATCATCACTATTGAGTCCATAAATAAAAAAGAAAAGAAAAGGATATTACCAACAACAGATGATATACCAACAGATGATATACATCTAATTATATCAATAATAACAGTAAATGTTAATGGGTTAAACTATCCAGCTTATCAGGCTGAATTTGTAAAAATATGCTTTTTACAGGATACTGACTTTATTTTTTTTAAGATTTATTTATTTGGGAGAGAGAGAGAGGACTCACCACTGAGCCCAGAGCCCAAGGTGGGGCTTGATCTCAGGATCCATGAGATCATGACCTGAGCCAAAACCAAGAATCACTCAGTTGACTGAGACACCCAGGCACACCCAGGAGACTCAATTTAGATCAAAGATTGAGAGATATTGAAAGTAAAATGACATAAAAAAAATATTATAAAAATATCAACCACAAGAAAGCTGGAGAAGCTAGAATAATATTACACAAGGTAGACTTAAGTCTAAGAAAATGGTACTAGAGAAAGATAGGGACATTGTATAATGGTGAAAGGATAATCCTATAGGAAGTTACAACAATTATAAACATATATAAAACTAATAATAGTGTCCCAATATACATGAAGCAAATACTAACAGAAATAAGGAAGAAAATACACAAAACAGTAATAAAGACTTCAATACTTCACTTTCAAAATGGTGAGAACTAGCAGACAGAAGATCAAGAAGGAGATGGAAGGCTTGAATAACGCTGTAGCACTATAAAGTAGACCTAATAAGTATAGAGAGCACTTCACCTAACAAAACAGCATATATATTCTTCTCACGTGCACATGGAACATTCTTAAGGAAAGATGATATGGTAAGCTATAGATAAATCTCAATTAATTAATTGAATTAAAAATAAAAATAATACAAGTATGTTCTCTGAACACAATGAAATATATCAGAAGTTAACAGTAAGGAAAAAAATTTGAAAAATTCACAAATATGAGGAAATTAAGCACATATCATTAATAAATAAGACAAAGAAAATTCAAAAAGGATTATAAAATATTTTGAGATGAGGAAAAATTAAGACATAATATGACAAAATTTAAGAGAGAGGAAATATTAAATTCCCTAGTTGCAACATACACCACATACTCGGATCTTAATATCTACTGTTATTCTCCAATAAAAGAAAACTTGGAGAATGGCTGATTCTAGTGTCCAGACACTAAATATATAAACCTGATGTGCAAGAAAGCAAACAAGTACTTTTGCTTTAAAGTATTTTTTAACAAAGTAAAACATAACAGAATAAGGAGGTATGTCAAACAGATGTAGAAACCATGAAAAGAGCTTCCAACGACCAAATCTTGGCCAATTTTAACAATAAAATAAATAAATCAGGTTATAAAATAAATATCCATGAATCTGAATTCATGATAAATATTGAATACATAATAAAAGGGGTAAAAATATTCAAGGCTTCCCTGAAGAAGAATTTCAAATAATCTATGTACATACCTAGTTCTCAAGATGGTAGAACATAATTCCTCACTCCTTAAGTGGTTTATAAACAATATGAATTGTTCTTAAATATTTTTGTACACTCTCTTTTTTTTATTTTACTCATTTCCAGTCATTGTCTTGATCTTACTGATTTGCTACATTATGTATATTATTTGATCTATTCAGCTTTTTGGGGCATTTATTTTCTTGTAATTTCTCTCAGTTTTTTTATCTTTTATTTTTTTATTTTGTGTGTAGTGTCTTTAAATATTTTATTAAATATATAAATCCTAAAGATATGATAGGTAGATACTATTCCAGGTTTTGTTATTAGCTTAAATATCAGTCATGCCTAAATCTCTTCAGTGATTTAGAAAGTCAGTACAAAAATTAGTATTATTCAGTTTCTACTTTTTAATTCCTACCATTATAACATGAACTTCTTTCTACTCTTTCTAGATTACAAGTGTATATATTTTGACCATTTAAAACTTCTCATTTCCATTAGTTCTCCTATCCCTACTAATTACAATTATAAAGACAACATAGAATAACTGTAGTGCTCAATATTCCTAATTCAATATAATATTTTATTTTATAGCTCCTTTTATTTACTTCTGAGTGAAAATATTTTATTTTCTGAATTTTTATTTTAGTATTCTATGTTAGATTAAACAAATGGAAATATATTATAATTATATTTATTATTATACTGCTAATAAAATGTATTCAGGTAACTATCAAACGGCCCTTGATATATGGCCCACACATCTGAATTACTCCTTTTAAATGGAAGAAAAGAAACGAAGTATAAAATCAAAACATTATCTCTTTTGAAAACAGAAATACTTTACTTTTTTTTGTCAACTCTCAAAAGCTTCATGAGAGTGGGAGAAATACACATCTTCAGATTTAGAAAATATATCAAACTGTGGTCAGGTAATTGGAATGTGTGTGAGTTCAAAATAAGAATGAAGAAACTGGTGAATTTTAAAAAGTGATGGTATTTTATTAGAAAAATTAAATATCTGCTCAGTCTTCACATAGGGAAATCGGACTATGAATATGAAGTTATTTGATCCTCTGAGATCAAGGTTAGAATGCATGTCAAATGTCTAGAGGAAAAAGTGATTACTTCTTAAATCACTTTTTACTAAAATCATGAGAAATAAACCTCAACTATATATGTTACAGGAACTTCTAATACAGTCAGGATGGAATATACTGATCTGTTCCTGCTTCTCCCCAATTATAAATCATGGAAATAATGCAAGAGAGAACCGAAAAGGAAACATAAAAAGTAGGAAAAAAAAGAAGGCCCTTCAACTGAAGGAACAAGTAGCATTCGTGTGTCTTACAACCTCCATACCCAACAGGAAAAAGTAACCCAGGCCTGGGGTCTGGTGGTTCCCAGTTGAACATCTAAGGCAACCCAGATAGAATTATCCTTACTCCATTTTGAATAGGAGTACCATCAACAAAAAAATGAATCCCACAAAAAGACCAAGGGTGATGCATTGGAAACCACACTAACAATAACTGAAGGTAAGTGGAAAGTGCTTTCACTGACAAGCCTGAGACTCTCTCCCCACACATAGGGAAACTGCACAATTGGGGAAAATGGGCAAGGAGGATGGTGTCACTACAACAAGCACCCAGTGCAGGGAGTCTTTGTCATTGCCGGTGTAAAATGACTCTATCCCACGAAGAGATACCAGGCAGCCAGGTGGCTCTAATAATGAAGTTTTCACCATCACCAAAAAAACACAAAAGAAAACAAACAAAACCTACCTATTAAGCTATCCTTGGCAATTTGGGGCCAGAAACTCCTTTTTCCCATTAGGGGACACACCAGGCAGTGTCTCTGCAAGCAGCATCAGTATAAAGCAGTAGGAGCACTGTTAGCATGAGCTAAATTAAGCACATCAAATGGCGTAAAAAATTCTCTGAAAATTAAAATCTCATAAGAGACAGCCCACAAAAAGGGTCAGAACATTTGTTCTAAGTCCAACAGAGTGCATCCTAAAATATTTAAATAGGGTTTGGAACTTCCTAATATAAAAGGCCAAATGGGGGAACCTGAGTGGCTCAGTAGGTTAAGGCCTCTGCCTTCAGCTCAGGTCATGAACTCAGGGCCCCGGGAAGGAGCCCCGCATCTGGCTCTCTGCTCAGGAGGGAGCCTGCTTCTTCCTCTCTCTCTGCCTGCCTGTCTGCCTACTTGTGATCTCTCTCTCTCTCTCTCTCTCTCTGTCAAATAAATAAATAAAACTAAAAAAGAAAAAAGCCCAAATGCCCAGCATAAAATGGACAAATACCCATCATACAAAGAACCTGAAAAATAGCAACCTAAATGAGAAAAGACATAAAAAAAAAAATGTAGAAAACGAAGATGAATTAGATGTTTGGATCATTTGACAAGGATTTTAAACATTCATAATTTTTAAAAAAAGATTCAAAAGACAATTACAAATTCTCTTGAAACAAATGAAAAACAAAAAAAGAAATCCCAGAAAAACATGAAAGTTATTAAAAAAGAACTGAGGCATGCCTACGTTACTCAGTCAAGTAAGCATCCAGCTCATGGCTTCAGCTCAGGTGAATGATCTTGGGGTCATAAGATCAAGCCCTGCATCAAGCTCTGCACTCAGTGAGAAGTTCACTCCTTCTGTCCCTCCCTCTACTTGTGCACGCACACACAGTCTCTCTCTGCTTTTTCTCCCTCAAAAATAAATAAATAAAATCTTAAACAAAATTTTAAAAAAAGCAGTCAATGAAAATTGTAAAACTGAAAAATAAAATTAAAAATTAAAAAAAATCAGATGTACTTAACAGTAGAGTAGAGATGACAGAAGATAGAAACAGTGAACTTAAGGATGAGTCAAAAGAATTTACCCAATTTGAACAACAATAGGAAAATAAACTGAAAATAAAAATCAACAGAGTGTTAGGGACCCATGGTATAAGTAGAAAATATTCAAAATTCATATGACTGGAGTCTCATAAGAAAAGGAGGAATACAGTTAAATTGAAAAAAGAATTTAAAGAAATAAAAATAAAACACAATACATTCTGTAAAAAAATCACAAGATCACACATTCCACAAATTGAGCAATGTGAAATAAAATAGAAGCAAATAAGTCAATGCCACAGCATGTCAAAATTAAAATTCTGAAAACTATACAAAAAAGGAGTCACAAAATTAGCAAAAGACAAATAATGTATGACCTGCTGAGGAATATCAATTCAATTTATTATATGTTTTTCCTCTGAATCATGTGGGTCATAAGGAAGTGGTATAATACCTTTTAGGTACTAAAAATAAAGAAATGCCAAACACATTAAGTACATCTGACAAGGCTTTCCTTCAGGAAGGAGGAAGAAATAAAGACAGCACTCAGTAAAGTATAACTTTAGTGTTATAAAAGAAATTACTAAAAAAGTTCTTCAAAAACATAGGAAATAATAAAAGAAGAAATACTGGAGCAACAGCAAAGAAGAAAGAACAGGAAACCAAAATATGGGGAATCATATTAAACAATCCTTCTCCTAATGAGTTTGATAAATCATTTGTGATGATTGACACACAATTTACAAAATAATATGATATTAAAAACAGTGATATTTAAAACTGTGAAGTATAAACAGACCCAAAGAAAAGAAAAATTTTCACAATGCAATTAAAGTGGACTGTGAGGTCACATACCTTATCACAGAAAGGAACATCTATAAGGAATTAAAAGATTGACACTCTCATAAAGAGTATAAATAGGTGTACCTGGGTGGCTCAGTGGGTTAAAGCCTCTGCCTTCTGCTCAGGTCATGATCTCAGGGTCCTGAGATCAAGCCCCACATCGGGCTCTCTACTTGGCGGGGAGCCTGCTTCCCCCTCTCTGTCTGCCTGCCTCTCTGCCTACTTGTGAACTCTCTCCTCTCTGTCAAATAAATAAATAAATAAAAATTTTAAAAATAAATAAATAAAGAGATTAAATAAATCAAGATGAAATTCTAAAGAAAAATGTGCAAGTAATCAATAAAAGGATTTACAAAGAGAGAAATAAAAACAGAAAATTAAGGGCGCCTGGGTGGCTCAGTCGTTAAGCCTCTGCCTTCGGCTCAGGTCATGATCCCAGGCACCTGGGATCGAGCCCCGCATCGGGCTCCCTGCTCGGTGGGAAGCCTGCTTCTCCAGCTACCATTCCCTCTGCTTGTGTTCCTTCTCTCGCTGTGTTTCTCTCTGTCAAATAAATAAAAATTAAAAAAAAAAAAACCAACAGAAAATTAAGAATCAGATAAAATTCTTAAGAATTTCAATAGCTACCTTAAATGTAAATGGTCTAAATATAGCATTTAAAAGGGAAAGACTGGCAAAGAAAATTTTAAAAATAGTCTCAAATATATGCTGTTTACAAGAAACTCACTTCAAATTCAACAAAATAGGTAGATTGGAGGTAAGGATGAGAGGATGAGAAAAGTTATATCACATGAAAACTAATTTTAAAAATTCAGGATGTCTTTATTAATACCTGATAAAGAAAAAATTGCAATAAGAAATTTCTAGACCCAAAGAACAGTAATACATAATGATAAAAATAGTATTGCATCTGAAGATAAAATGATCCTAAATGTGTATGATCCAAAAAACATAGCCTAAAAATATAGTAGGGGAAGAATAAAAAATTAAAGATAAAAGGAGAGGGGCACCTGGGAGGCTCAGTCAGTTGATAATCTTACTCTTGATTTCAGCACAGGTCATTTTCTCAGGGTTGTGAGAATGAGACCTGTGTTGGCCTCTGAGCTAAGGAACCTGCTTAAGACTCTCTCCCTCTCCCTTTGTCCCACCCATGCCCCGACCTATGTGCACTCTCTCTCTCTCTCTCTAAAACTAAATAAGTAAATATTTTTTTAAAAGTGAACGGAGAAATAGAAAACTACACAATTATAATTGAAAACATCATTATTTTCTTGATAAAATTATTAGATAGAAAGACTGTAGAAGATCTGAACAACCGAACCAAATAATGGTATCTAATTAACATATTTTACACACTTCATGTAATCATAGACAATACATAATTTCTAACACACGTGGACTATTTATCAAAGTAAACCATATTCAGGGGCATAAAATGAACCTCAACATGTTTAAATTAAAGGAAACATTAAAGAGAAAATTCTCTGATTACAATGGAATGGAACTAGGAATAAATGATAGAAAAACAAGAAAATCTCTAAATACTCAGAAATTAATACATATAAAAATTCATGATTTGAACATTAAATCTAAAAAGAAATAAGATATAATAATTAGAACTAAATGAAATGAAAATATAGGTTCAAGATGGTGATGTAGGAAGATCCTGAACTCACTTCCTTGAAAGAGGTTTAGAGCTACATACAGAAAATTTTCCTCTGAGAAAAAACAAAATCTTGGCTTAGTAATGATTACACATTAGGCAAATGAGAATAAAACTTCAGTGAAGCAGGTAGGAGAAGCTAGGACACAAACTTGCCATAAACCCCAGCCCTGGCACAGTAACCCACAATCAGGAGGAAGCTCAAATCCCAGAACCTCTCAATGAAGAGTGATGGGTTTGAACCCCATGTTGCACAACACAACTTTTAAGGCCTGCACCTAATCCTCTAATTTTGAAAAACAATAAGCCTCCCAAACATCTAATTTTGCAAACCAACAAGGCTCATATCCCATGACCCATAAGACTGTAGTAAACTGAAATATGGATCTTAGGGAGCTCATGCACTCAGACTCACTTGCCTCAGGGCCCAACTCACAGGCAGTAGGTCATGCCCAGACTGAAAGGGAGGAACACTCACCTGCTTAAAGTACCATCCTGAGGTATAGACATCCAATCTAACACACAAATCTAGGAGCCTACTGAAACACTCTCCAGGGATGGATACTGGAAGTTACCATCTTTGTGCTCACCCTTTGTTGTCTTCCAGGGTACCAGTATCTCCTGGAAGGGAGCTTTGACATGCATCTGGTGCCCTAATTTTTGTGGCTGCTTCCCAGGGAATGTTTCTTTATTGACTGGCTCTGGAGTCCAGGGAAGTTGTGTTCCAGGTTCAGTGGGAGTGAGTATCACTGAGTCACCCAGAAAGGGCATTATACCCTGGCCTCATGCCCAATTTTTGTGGCTGCTGCTAGAGGACATCACCTAAATGTGGTAGCCAGTGGGGCTTATAGTTGTGGGTCCCACAGGATTATAATGAACAAAGTTTCTAAACAGCTACCACTCCCACAGCACAGCAAGAAGCAACAGACTCGGGATCTTGGTTTTTGTAGGACAGAGACCTATTTACTAATTACCATGCTTGTGGCCTAAGGGGGTTTCTAATTAAACATGCACTTAGGGATTAATTAATCCTGGCCAGAGACCTTAAAGATCTAACACTATTTTTTGTGCTCTTCTACTACAGTTTGCCAGAGGGCCAGTGTTGCCCAGTAGGGAGTTTTACAAGCATCTGATCCCTAATTTTTATATCTAGTGTCTCAGTTTTTGTTGTTACAACCCAGCAGATGCCTTGTGATCTCGTGGCCAGGGGGACTTGCTTTCCTGCAAGTTCCAGGGACTGTGGCAATCATAGAGGTAGTTCCTGATAAGCTACCACCCACAGAGTGCTACACAAAGAGCAGACTAGGGCATACCACCCAGTCTTTTGTGAAGGAGGCCTCTTCACTTGTCTTGGAGCAGAGACTGAGAAGCAAATTCAGGTTTGCATACCTTTAGTGGCCTATAGAGTTACTCTCGACAAATGTAGGATATGGATGCCATCTTGGCACTTCTCTCTGCCTTGCTCCAGCTACTGCTATCTCCCAGAAAACAGCTTATATACATATCTGCAGCCATGACTTTTGCAATTGTTTCCAAGAGACATATTTAGATCACCTGGATCTGGTGGCCAGTGGAGATTATATTTGTAGTTCCACAGGACTGTATATATTTGCATATTTTTAAAAGCTGCTGACTCAGGGTCTGACTTCCAATCGGCCTGAATGTAGGTGCTGAGATCCTCTCCTTTAAAACATTGATGGATCTTGGCACACAATTAACTACTGAGAGCTATTAAAAATATAATAGGTTTCTTAGAGAAGCACAAACTTGTGAAAGACAGTAGCTAGGGAAGGGCTGAATGGTAATGGTCATTCACATGAGGCCATTCTTTCAAGACTAAGAGGTTATTGTTTCATCTTCATCTAGTTGGTATAGAAACCAAAAGAGCCAAGCAAAAAAAAAAGATCAGAACACTATGTTCCATATGAAAGAATAGGATAAAACTTCAGGGGGAAAAAAACCTTAAGGAAAGAGATTAACAATTTACCTGATAACAATTTCAATCATTGTAATAAAGATGCTCATTGAACTGGGGACAAAAATGAGCACAGTGAAAATTTCAACAAAGGGATGGGAAATATAAGAAAGTACCAAACAGAAGTCACAAAGCTAAAAGAAAAATACCTGAACTTGCTGGGAATGGTCAGCAATCTCTGTACCAGCAGATGAAAAGATTACTCCAAACTTTGCTGTGAAAGAGAGGAGAAGGGGTGCCCAGGCGGCTCAGTTGGTTAAAGCCTCTGCTTTTGGCTCAGGTCGTGATCTCAGGATCCTGGGATTGAGCCCTTGCCTCAGGCTCTCTGCTCAGCAGGGAGTCTTCTTCCCTCCCCCCTCTCTCTGCCTGCCTCTCTGCCTACTTGTGATCCCTCTCTCTTTGTCAAATAAATAAATAAATAAAATCTTTTTTAAAAAAAAAAAGAAAGAGAGAAGGCAAGGGGTCAATGCTCAGAGACAAAGACCCTTTGCTCTTCTTTGCTCCCACTTTTATTGGTCCTTCAGGATAATCACAGATCCTTATCACTGGAAAGCTAATCTGTTTTCTATGAGTTCTGCTAAACATAGCCTAAGGGACAATGCATACATCTCTTAGATCACAGGATGGCTGCTTGGGCTAAGGAAGCTTTGGGGAAGGCAACTCCCTACAGCATTTCAACAGCAGGGTGGTCACACATGCCTAGGCATTCCAAAGGCCTATGCTCTTCTCAGAAACCCTTCTATCACCCCCCAGTGGTCTCTGTGTTATATTTTAGTAAGCCAAGTATTATGGATGATTTCATGCTCTACATTAACCCTAATATGAACTAAAACATATAGTAGAGAATTCAATAGCCAATGGATAAAGCAGAAGAAAAGATCAATGAACTCAAAGAGAAGGCAGTGGAATTTAATCACAGCAGTAGATAAAAAAAAAAAAGAGTGAACAAAGAAGATAGCTTAAGTAACTTATGAGATAATAACAAATGGACTAAGATTCATATTATGGGGCTTTCCAAAGCAGAAGAAAGAGAGAAAGGGGTAGAAAACTTCATTGGTGAAATAATGGCTGCAATCTCCCCTAAACTGAAAAAGGAAACCAACATCCAGTTCCAGAAAGCCCAAAGAAGATGAAACCAAAGAGACACACCAACATACATTATAATTAAAATGCAAAAGTGAAAGGTGATAAAAGATTAAAAGAAGCAAGAGAAAACTTCTTCATACAAAAGTATCCCATGAAAATATGAATAGATTTTTCAGCAGAAACTGTGTAGGCCAGAAGAGAATGGCACAAAATGTTCAAAGTGCCAAATGTAAAAAATCCATCCAAGATCCTCTACCTGGCAAAATTATCATTCAGATATTGAAGGAATAATAGAGTTTTCCAGACGTGCAAAAACTAAAGGAGTACATAAACATTAAGCTGGCCTTATATGAAAGATAAAGGGACTACTTTAAGCTGATATAAAAGGCCAAAAAAATATATAAAAAAATAAATCTCACTAAAACTAAATATATACCATAGGTAGTGCACTAATCACTTATAAACCCAGTATAAAGGTTAAGACAAAAGTAGTAAAAATAACTATGATTATAATAATTAAGAGATGTGTAAAATAAAAAGATGATATTAAAAATATAAAATATGGGGTGATCAAAAAGTTGAACTTTGGAATGTGATCAACTTCAAAATATGGTAAGCTTAAATTAGACTGTTATAGATATAACTTGTTATATGTAACTCATATGGTAACACAAAGCAAAAGACTATAATAAATATACAAAAAATAAAGAGAAAGTAATATAAGCATAGTACTAAAGAAAGTCATCAAACCACAAAGAAAGGAAGCAAGAGAAGAGAAAACAACAATGGAGAATTACAAAAACTGCTGGAAAACAATTAACAAAGCAGTAATAAGTACATATCTATTAATAATTACTTTAAATGAAAAGGAAAAAAATTCTCCAAAAAACATCAGATGTCTAAGTAGATTGAAAAACTAAGAACCATCTATATTCTGCCTACAAGAGAATAATTTTAGATGTAGGGAAACTCATAAACTGAAAATGAAGGGATGGAAAAAGATATTCCATACAAATAGAAACCATAAGAAAGCTGGAATACCTATAAACAAATAAGGCAAAAAACTATAAAGAAGAACATTACATAATGATAAAGAGGTCAATCTGACAACAGGATTTAGCATTTGTAAATATTTATGCACCCAACATAAAAGCTCCTAAATATGTAAAGCAAATATTAATAGGTCTAAACGAGAAAAAGATAGCAATGCAAAAGTTGTAGGGGACGCTAATACCCTTACACTTACATCAACGGATAGATTTTCCATAATGAAAATCCATAAGAAAAACATAGACCTTAAATAATATGTTAGACCAGAGGTACTTAACATAAATACAAAGCATTGAATCCAACAACAGAATATACTTTATTTCCAAGTGCACATGGAAGATTCTCCATAAGAGATCACTTATTAGGACACAAAACAAGTCTTAGTAAATTTAAAGAGGATTGAAATCATATCAACCATTTTTATGACCACAATGGTATGAAACTAGAAATCAATTACAGGAAAATAACTGGAAAATTAGCAGATATGTGGAGATTTTAAGGCATGCTACCTAACAACCAAGAGGTGAAAAAAGAAATCAAAAGAGATAAAAAAATACCTTGAGACAAAAATGGAAATATAATATACTAAAACATATAGGATGTAGCAAAATTGGTTATAAGAGGTAATTTTGTATTAATAAATGCCTATCTCAAGAAACAGAAATCTCAAATAAACAAACTAACTTTACAACTCAAGGAACAAGGAAAAAAGTATGAGTAAAGTTAGTAGAAGGAAGGAAATAATAAAGAGTAGAGCAGACAATGAAATACAGGCAAAAACAAAACAAAACACACAATAGAAAATATTGATTAAAATAGAACCTGGTTGGGGCACCTAGGTGTGAAGTTGGCTAAGTGTCAGATTCCTGGGTTCAGCTCAAGTCATGATCTCAGGGTCATGAGATGAAGCCCCACAACAGGTTCTTGCAATGACAGCAGAGTCAGCTTGGGATTCTCTCTCTTCTCCCTTTGCCCCTCCTGCTCCTGCTCTCTCTCTCAAATAAATCTTTAATATAGGACCTGTTTGGGAACACCTGGGTGGCTCAGTTGCTTAAACATCTGCCTTTTGCTCAAGTCACAATCCCAGAGTTCTGGGATCAAGTCCAAGGACCATCCTGCTCCACGTTCAGCACGGAGTCTGTTTCTCCCTCTGCCTGCCATTCCCCCTGCTCATGTGCTCTTTCAATCTCTCTCTCTCTCTCTGACAAATAGAAAAATAAAATAGAAATAAACAAACAAATAAATAAGACCTTTTTTTTTAAAAAGATAAAATTGGCTGATTTTTAGTTGATTTGCTAAGATAAGAAAAGACCAGATTCAAAAAAATAAAATCACAAAAATTAGAAAATAGTACAACTGATACCATAGAAATACAAAGGACCAGAAAAGACTGCTATGAATAATTATATACCAATTATATACCATTTATATACCAAAAAATTGGGCAACCTCAAAGAAATGGACAAATTCCTACAAATCTACCATCTACCAAGTCTGAATCAGGAAAAAAAAAAAAAAGAAAATTTGAATAGACCTGTTACTAGGAACTAAATTGAATTAGTAATGAAAAGTCTCCAGAAAACAGAAGGTAAGACCAAGTAGTTTCACTTGCAAATTCTACCACACATTCAGAGAGACTTAATAGTTCTCTTTCTCAAACTTGACCAAGAAATTAAGAAGAGAATACTTCCGAACTTATTTCAAAAGGCCAGCATTACCCTGACTGCCAAGCTAGACAAGGAGATCACAAAAAAAGAAAGTTAAGACCAATATCCCTGATAAGAATAGATGAAAAAATTCTCAACAAAATAGTAGAAAATCAAATTCAGCAATATACTGAAAGGATCATATACCACGATCAAGTGAGATTTATTCCAGGGATGCAAGTATGGTTCAACATTTGCTTATAAATTAACGTGATACACCACATTCACTAAAAGGATAAAAAATCATATGATTTGAATACATGCAGAAACAATTTTGACAAAATTCAATGTCCAGTTATGATAACAATTTTCACCAAAGTGGGATTGGATGAAACATACTTCAAAATAATAAAGGCCAGGGTGCCTGGGTGGCTCAATCAGTTAAGCCATTGACATGTGATTTTTGCACCTGGTCATGATCTTAAGGTCCTGAAATCTAGCCCTGCATGGGGCTCTAAGCTCACTGGGGAGTCTATTTGTCTTTCCCTCTCCCTCCTTTTTGCCCATACCCCTGATCGTACTCTCACTCTTTCTCTCCCTAAAATAAATAAAATATATTTTAAAAACTATAATAAATAATAATGAAGGCCATTTTTGAGAAGCCAATAGTAAACATAATACTCAATGGTAAAAAACTAAAAACTGTTTTTTTTTAAGATCAGAAACAAGAGAAGAATGTCCATGCTTTCCAGTTTTATTCTACATAGTATTAAAAGTTTTAGCCAGAGCAATTAGGTAGAAAAGAAATAAAGGCACCCAAATTAGAAAGGAAGAAGTAAAATTTTCACTATTTACAAACAACATGATTTCAAACATGATACTTAAAAAATCCCTAAATTTTCTGCCATAACACTGTTAGAACTAATATACAAAATCAGTAAACTTGCAGAGTAAAAACTCAATATACAAATATCTGTTGTGTTCCCATACACTAACAATGAACTATAAGAAGAAAAATTAAGAAAAGCCAAAATACAATACCCCAAAATTGCTAGAATTGATACACAAATTCACTAAATTTGCAGGATAGTGCTCGCTTCGGCAGCACATATACTAAATTTGCAGGATAAAAAATCAATATATCAAAATCTGTTGCATTTCAATAAACCAATAAGGAAGCAGCAGAAAGAGAAATCGAGGCATCTATCTCATTTGCAATTGCACAAAAACCATAAGATTCCTAGGAATAAACCTAAACAAAAAGGTAAATATCTGTACTCTGAAAAATAGAGGACACTCATGAAAGAAACTGTGGAAGACACAAAGAAATGGAAAAACATTCCATGCTCTTGGACTGGAAGAAAAAATATTGTTAAAATGTCTATGCTACCCAAAGCAACCTATACATTCAGTGGAATCCCTATCAAAATACCAGTGATGTTTTTCACAGAAATAGAATAATAATCTTAAAATTTGTATGGAACCACAAAAGTAATAGTCAAAGTAATCTTTTTTTTTTTTTTTGCATTTTTATTTTTTATTTTTTTAAATTTTTATTAACATATAATGTATTATTTGCCCCAGGGTACATGTCTGTGAATCCTCAGGTTTACACATTTCACAGCACTTAACACAGCACATACCCTCCCCAATTTAAATAACCCAGCCACACTATCCCTATCCCCCTGCCTCCCAGCCACCCTTAGTTCGTTTCTTGAGTCTAGGAGTCTCTTATGGTTTGTCTCACTCCCCATCCCATCCTGTTTCAATTCTCTCCCCCACCCACCCCAAACTCCCGCCTTGCCTCTCAAATTCTTCGTATCAGAGAGATCATGTGATACTTCTCTTTCTCTGACTGACTTGTTTCGCTTAGCATAATACCCTCCAGTTCCATCCACGTCCTTGTAAATGGCCAGATTTCATTTCTCTTGATGGCTGCATAGTATTCCATTGTATATATATATACCACATCTTCTTTATCCATTCATCTGTTGATGGGCATCTAGGGTCTTTCCATAGTTTGGCTATTGTGGACATTGCTGCTATAAACATTCGGGTGCACATGTCCCTTTGGATCACGACGTTTGTATTTTTAAGGTAAATACCCGATAGTCCCATTGCTGGGTCATAGGGTAGCTCTATTTTCAACTTTTTGAGGAACCTCCATACTGTTTTCCAGAGTGGCTGTACCAGCTTGAATTCCCACCAACAGTGTAGGAGGGTTCCCCTTTCTCTGCATCCTTGCCAACATCTGTCCTTTCCTGACTTGCTAATTTTAGCCATTCTGACTGGTGTGAGGTGGTATCTCACAGTGATTTTGATTTCTCTGTATTACTCTGATGCTGAGTGATGTGGAACACTTTTTCATGTGTCAGTTGGCCATTTGGATGTCCTCTTTGCAGAAATGTCTGTTCATATCTTCTTTCCATTTCTTGATTGTATTATTTGTTCTTAGGGTGTTGAGTTTGAGAAGTTCTTTATAGATTTTGGATACTAGTTCTTTATCTGATATGTCATTTGCGAATATCTTCTCCCATTCTGTCAGTTGTCTTTTGGTTTTGTTGACTGTTTCCTTTGCTGTGTAAAAGCTTTTGATCTTGATGAAGTCCCAATAGTTCAGTTTTGCCCTTGCTTTCCTTCCCTTTGGAGATATTTCTAGGAAGAAGAATCAAAGGCATCCAAATTGGCAAAGAAGAAGTCAAACTCTCACTCTTTGCAGATGATATGATGTTTTATGTGGAAAATCCAAAAGACTCCACTCCAAGACTGC
>CM053605.1:90778051-90833976 GCA_028646535.1 Procyon lotor | reverse complement strand
TGTAGTTACTTCATATTATAGTAGGTTGATGAAATTGAACAATTTGATTAAATAACCTCTAAAACTTTCTATCAGATGTCACACCATAAATGCAGAAAAATCCATTTTATAACTTCACCTATCACATCTCCTCCATTCCCCAAAGTGCATAAAACCCTTCTTGAGAATCTATTCAAATAATAGTTTAATACAGTCTTTTGAAGGTGAGATTCTTAAACTAGAAAAATCAGGTAACAAAATTTACAATTCAGTCTCTCTGATATCCACATTTTGATGAATATCTCTTGAAAATATACATCAATTCACAACCTAGTAATAAAATATAACATACTAAAGAACAGTCATCATATGTCTGTGAAAAGTGTATTTTTAAGCAATTTTAATTTTTTTTTAAGATAGAAAGTTAAACAATGTAGCAATGGGAGAAATAACAGAGCAAACTTATTTGTCTTCAGAAAGATTTTGATTTTATCCAACTTAACAAATTTTCTTGGTAAAACTGGGATCATAACAATCATAGACAGATAACATTAATAACTTCATTTCATTTTATTTACTCTTCTTACTTTTTTTTTGAGAAGAATAGCATAGGCAGAAAGTAAAGTGAGCAACTGTATCATTCTCCATGCTCCTTTTATAATTCATGCAGACCTAAGAATTATTTTCCTAACAGAAAGAAACTAGTATAGTTTAACCAATCTCTCCTTAGATTTCTAGAGCTGAAAAAGAAAATTAACTGTTAAATATAAGGTTAGAGAGGAAGAGGAGAAAGAAAATGATGGAGTGAGACTGTTGGAGATCATTGCAGGATTAGAGTTACCAAGAAAGAAATTACAACTAACCGTGTCTTAAAATGGAATGATAAAAAAATAATGATACAATATAGGTATGGATATGCACTTGGGTATATAGATACCTAGAGCTAAGAAATGTCAACTCAAATAAATCTATGTAAGTGACAGACTAGTGCAACAATAGAACAGGAAATATAATTAATATCTAGTTAGTTGAGTTCTATCATAAAAATAATAATTTTTCTTAGGCTATATTTTTGATAAATATGGGAAATTTATATTGTTTCATAACAAATACAACATATTTTTAAGGCACTGTCAGGAAGGGAATTTCCCCTGATATTGTTTTCACCCTCCTTCATTCCATAAACTTGGAGGGAAGGTTTTATGTATTTTCTTCTGCATTTAGTAAAAAGTAACATAATCTATGGATTAGGAGAGGAAAATTTTCTAGAATGAAAAAGAATAGAGTAGAGATTATAAAGTTATTAATATACATATATAAGGAGGATTTCTGCTTGCATGATCATGACAAATTTAGAGCTAATATGATATAATAATATCCAGCATATTTTTTTAAAAACTAAATATGTAAGGACACTTTAAAAAATTATAATGACAAAGAAGAAAAAATTCAGTAGAAACAGAAATGACACAATAGCTGGAATTAGCAAACAAAATCTTTAAAACAGTTATTACAAATATAAATGGTTAAGGATATAAATAAAAATATTGCATCATAAGTGAATTGATGGGTAGCATGAGGAGAAAATAGAAATTATAAGGAACAAAAATTATGGATTTAAAAAGAAAATAACTGCAATAAAAAATTCACAGAATGGCATTAAAAATGGGTGGAAATTGCAGGGGAAAAATGAGCAAAGCCATAAAAACCCACTTTTAAACATAAGGGGGAAAGGTAAAAATTAAACAGAACATCAGTATCTTCTGGGTCAGTATAAAACAGTTGGAAAATATGAGCAAGTGAACTAACAAAAGGAAAGGAGGAGAGGAGAGAGAAATTGGGACACAACATGCATAAGGCAATAACAGGTGCTTTTCCCCTTATATACAATAAAAAATATAAAACCACAGATACAAGAAGCTCAATGAGAAAACACACTTTCTCCATGAGAAAACACACACTTGATTGTCACATTTCAAAAATCAAAGATAATAAGAAATCCTAAAAGTAACCTGAAAACAAAACTTATGTAGAACATTAATGATGTCCATTGATGCCTCATTCTGTTACATTTTTGTGTCAACAAATGTATTTAAAGAGAATATATATTAACATAATAAATGTTATATGTTAAATGTTATATGACAACTCCACAATTAACACTATACTCAGTGTGGAGAGTTGAAATCTTTTCTTCTAAGATCAGGCAAAAGGCAAGAATGCCCAACGTTGTCCCTTTTATTCTACATACAGTGTTGAATGTTCTAACCAGAGTAATTAAGCAAGAAAAACAAATAAAAAGCATCCAATTTGGAAAGGTAGAAACAAAACTATGACTAATTGCAAAAGACATGATATTATATATAGAAAATCATAAAGATTCAGTCAAAGAATTTTAGACCTAATGAATAAATTTAGTAATGTTGCAGGATACAAAGTCAATACACAAAAACCAGTTGCGTTTCTTTCTTTTTTATTAATATTTTATTTCTTTATTTGTCAGAGAAAGAGTTTCTGTGAGCACAAGCAGAGGGAGTGGCAGGTAGAGGAAGAAGCAAGATCCTCACTGAGCCAGGAGCCTAATGCAAGACCCTGGGATCATGACCTGAGCCAAAAGCAGATGCTGAACCTACTGAGTCACCCTGGCATCCTAAACCGATTACATTTGTATACACTAATAACAAACTTGCAGAAAGAGAAATTAATAAGACAACCTGATTTACAATTGTGTTAGAAAGAATTAAAGACCTAAGAATATATGCAATCGGGGTGCCTGGGTGGCTCAGTGGGTTAAGCCTCTGCTTTTGACTCGGGTCAAGATCTCAGGGTCTTGGAATTGAGCCCCGCATCGGGCTCTCTACTCAGCAGGGAGCCTGCTTCCCTTCTCTCTGCCTGCCTCTCTGCCTACTTGTGATCTCTCTCTTTGTCAAATAAATAAATAAAATCTTAAAAAAAAAAAGAATATATGTAATCAAGGAGGTAAAAGATCTTTATGTTAAAAACTATATTAATGAAAGAAATTGAAGAAGACACAAATAAATGGAAATACAGCCCAATGCAATGGATTGTATATGGATTTGAAGAACTAATAATATTAAAATATCCATACTACCCAAAGCAACTATTCAGTGTAATCTCTACCAAAATTCCAATGGTATTTTTCAGGGAAATAGAACAAAAAATCCTAAAATTTGTGTGGAATCACAAAAGACCCCAAACAGCCAAAGCAATCCTAAGAAAGAATAAACTCGGATGCATCACGATTCCAGATTCCAAACTATATTACAAAACAAAAAATAGACACATAGATTAATGAAACTGAATAGAAAGCCCAGAAAAAAAACCAGACACACACACACACACACACACACACACACACACACACACACACAGAAATCATTCACGACAATGGAGCTAAGAATATACAATGCAGAAAGGATATTCTCTTCAATAAATTTTGGGGAAACTGGATAGCCACATGCAAAAAGAATGACATTGGACCCCTATCTTAGACAATATACAAAAATAAGCTCAAAATGGACTAAAGTCATGACTATATAACTGAAAACTATATAATGCCTAGAAAAAATTAGAGGGAGGGTGATCCTTGACAAAAGTCTTGCCAATATTTTTTTTTTTAATTTGACGCCAAAAGCAAAGGCAGCGAAACCAAAATAAACAAATGGGACTACATCAAACTGAAAAGCTTCTGGAGGCACCTGGGTGGCTCAGTGCGTTAAGCATCTGCCATTGGCTCAGGTCATGGTCTCAGGGTCCTGGAATCAAGCCCCGCATCAGGCTCTCTGTTCAACAGGGAGTCAGTCTGCTTCCCTCTCTCTCTGCCTGCCTCTCTGCCTACTTGTGATCTTTCTTTCTCTGTTAAATAAATTAATAAAATCTTAAAAAAAAAAAAAAGAAAAGCTTCTACACAGTTAGGAAAACCTTAACAAAATAAAAAGACAACATATGAAATAAAAAAAACTTGAAAATTAAATTAAATTTATAATACAAAATTGAACATATATAGACATATATATATACATATGTGTGTGTGTGTGTGTGTGTGTGTGTGTGTATAAATATATAAAGAACTCCTACAACTCAATAACAAATAACAATCTGATTGCAAACAGGGCAGAGAAACAACATTTTTTCTAAAGAATACATATAAATGGCTAACAAGTACACATAAAGGTGTTCAACATTACTAATCATCAGGGAAATGCAAGTAAACAGCACATGATAAATCAAATCACATCTGTTAGAATGGTTATGATCAAAAAGAGAAGAGATAATTAAGTTTGGGTGAGGATGTGGAGAAAAAGCAGCCCTTGTGCACTGGTGGTGGAAATGTAAATCAATGCAGCCATTATGAGAAACAGTATGAAGATCCCTTTAAAAATTAAAAATAGAACCACCATATGATCCGCAATTCCACCTCTAAGTATATACTGAAGGAAATGAAATCATCTCTAAGAGATAGTTGATCCCCCATGTTCACTGTGGCATTATTCACAATAGTTAAGACATGTAAACAACTTAAGTGTCCTTCAAAAGATGAATGAACAAAGAAAATGTGCTGTACAGGCACACCTCAAAGACACTGTGGATTTAGTTCCAGGCACTGCAATAAAGCAATTATTTCAAAAAAGCAAGTCAATAAAATGTTTTTGATTTCTCATTTATGTTAATACTACACTGTAAAAAAATACTACACTGTAGTTTATTAAGTGTGCAATATCATTATGTCTAAAAAGACAATGTGTATACCTTAATTAAAAATATTTTATTGCTAAAAAATGTTAATCATCATTTGAGTTTATGGCAAGCTGTAATGTTTTTGCAGATGGAGGGTCTTGCTTCAGTGTTTACGGCTGCTGATCAGAGTGGTGGCTGCTAAAGTTTGGGGTCACTGGCAATTTCTTAAAATAAGACAACAGTGAAGTTCACCACATCAACTGACTCTTCTTTTTACAAATCCTCTGTAATATGCATTGCTGTTATTTTTTAAAGATATTTTTTAAGATTTATTTCTTTGAGAGAGAGAGAGAGAGATGGAGTAAGGGGAGGGACTGACAGAAAGGGAGAAGCAGGCTCCTGGGATCATAACCTGAGCTCAAGGAGGCACTTACCCAATTGAGTCACCCAGGTGCCCACATGTATTGCTGTTTTATAGCACTCTACGCACTGTAGAACTTCCTTCAAAATTAGAGTAACCTTCTCAAACTCTGTCACTGCTTTTGAATGAAGTTTACATAATATTCTAAATCCTATATTGTCATTTCAATAATTTCCACAGCATCTTCACAAAGAGTAGATGCCATCCCAAGAAACCAGTCACTTTTTTTTTCCTCATCCTTAAGAGGCAACTCCTCGCAGTACGTGCCCTCCTCAATAAAAAAAAAAAAAAAAAAAAAAAAAAAAAGAGGCAACTCCTCCTCAAGGTTTATCATGACTTTGAAACACTTCAGTCCGATCTTCAGGCTCCACTTCTAAATCTAGTTCTTTTGCTTTTTCTACATCTACAGTTACTTCCTCCACTGAAGTCGTGAACCTCTCAAAGTCATCCATGAGGTTGAGACAACTTTTTTTTTAATTCTTTTTTTTTTTTGAAGATTTTTTTTTTATTTGACAGAGAGGAGAGAGATCACAAAGCAGGCAGGCAGAGAGGCAGGCAGAGAGAGAAGGGGAAGCAGGTTCCCTGTTGAGCAGAGAGTCCGATGCGGGGCTCGATCCCAGGACGCTGGGATCATGACCTGAGCCGAAGGCAGAGGCTTTAACCCACTGAATCATCCAGGCGCCCCAGGGACAACTTCTTCAAAATTCCTGTTAACATTGATATTTTGGCTTCATGAGTTGTGAATGCTCTTAATGGTATCTTGAAAGTTGAATATTTTCCAGTCATTTTTCTATTTACTTTGCCTAGATTCTTCAGAGGAGTCACTATTTATGGCAGCTATAGCCTTATGAAATGTAGTCTTTTTTTTAAAGGAATGAAGACATTATTATTTTTTCTTTATTTATTTATTTAAAGAGAGAGAGAGAGAGCAAGGGGAGGAGGGATAGAGAAAGAGTGAAAAAGAGAATCTAAGCGGACTCCATGTTGAGTGCAGAGCCTGACACAGGACTTGACATTAAGACCCTGACACAATGACCTGAGCTGAAGTCAAGAGTTGGATGCTTAACTTACTGAGCCACCCAGGCACCACAGTGAGATGTATTCTTAAATAATAAGACCTGAATTTCAAAACTACTCCTGATCCATGGGCTGCAGAATGGATGTTGTGCTACCAGATATGAAAACATTAACCTCACTGTACATCTCTATCAGAATTGCTAGGTAGGTAGGTGCACTGTCAATGAGCAGTTTATTTTCAAAGTCTTCATTTCTGAGCACTAGGTATCCACAATGGGCTTCAAATATCCAGTAAATCATGTTGTAAGCAGGTGTGCTGTCAGCCAGCCTTTGTTGTTCCACTTATAGACCACAGGCAGAGTAGATTTAACATAGTTTTATTTATTTGTTTGTTTGTTTGTTTGTTTTTAAGATTTTATTTATTTATTTGACACAGAGAAAGAGATCACTTGTAGGCAGAGAGGCAGGCAGAGGGAGAGGAGGAAGGAGGCTCCCTACTGAGTAGAGTGCCCGATGAGGGGCTCCATTCCAGGACTCTGAGATCATGACCTAAGCCGAAGGCAGAGGCTTTAACCCACAGAGCCACCCAGGTGCCCCATAGATTTAACATAGTTTTAAAGGGCACCATGATTTCAGAGTAGTCTGTTGGCTTTGGTATCCACTTAAAGTCACCAACTGCATTAGCTCCTAACAAGAGAGCTCAGCCTGTTATTTGAAGCTTTGAAGCCAGGCACTGACATGGAAAATCTATTGTTTGATATAGCCACCTCCCATTAATAATCATTAATGATCCAGATCTTTTGGATATTTTGCTACAGCTTCTACATTAGCACTTGCTGCTTCGCCTTTTACTTTTATGTTTCGGAGATGGCTTAATTCCTTAAACCTCATAAACCAATCTCTGCTAGCCTCAACTTCTCTTCTGCAATTTCCTGACTCTCTCAGCCTTCATGGAATTGAAGAGGATTAAGACAGTGCTCTGGATTAATCTTTGGTTAAGGAATGTTGTGGCTGGCTTGATCTACCCAAACCACTAGAACTTCCTCCATGTCAGCGCTAAGCCTCTTTTGTTTTCTTATCATATGTGTGTTGTATAATGCTACTGAAGTAGCACTTTTAATTTCCCTCAAGAACTTTTACTTTGTAATCACAAAGTGGCTAACTGTTTGGCACAAAAGGCCTAGCTTTCAGCCTGTATTGGCTTTTGGCATGCCTTCCTTACTAAGCTTAATCAATTATAGCTTTTTATTTAGAGATGTGCAAATCCTTCTTTCGCTTGAACATTTAGTTAGGATGATCATAGAGTTATAACTGGTATAATTTTAATATTGTTGTGTCTCAGAAAATAGGGAGGCCTGAATAGGGAGTGAGATGTAAGAATGGATGGTCAGTGGAACAGTCAGAATACATATATACATTTATATACATTTACTGATTAAGTTCATCATCTTATATGGGCATGGAATACAGTGCCCCAAACAATTACAATAACAACATCAAAGATTATTAACCACTGATCACCGTAACAAATATAATAAAATGAAAAAAATTTAAATTATCGCAAGAAATTCCAAAATGTGATAGAGACATGAAGTAAACAAAAGCTTTTGGATAAATGGCACCACTAGACTTGCTTGACACAGGTTTTCACAAACCTTCAATGTGCAAACAACACATGATCTGTGAAACACACTAATGGGAAGCACAATGAAATGAGGTATGCCTTTGTGCATATACAAGAGGATATAATTTAGCCATAAAGGAGAAGGTAATCCTGCCCTTTGCATCAACTTGAGGGTATTACATAAAGAAAAATAAGTCAGAAAGAGAAGGATAAATACTGTATGATCTCACTCATTTGTGAAATTTGTGAATGAAAACTAAAATCATAGAAATGGAGAGTAGTCTGTGATTGCCAGAGTTAAGGAGTGGGGTAGATGGTAGGGAATATTGGTTGTTATCAAAATGTACAGACTTCAAGTTATAAGGTAAAGAAGTTTTGGGGATGTAATGTACAACACGGTGACTATATTTAACAATACTGCATTGTATATTTGAAAGTAAGAGAAGAGATCGTAAAGCAAAAATTTCATTAAAATTAAAAAATGCAAATCAAAACCACAGTGAGATACCACCTCACACCAGTCAGAATGGCTAAAATTAACAAGTCAGGAAACGACGGATGTAGGCAAGGATGTGGAGAAAGGGGAACCCTCCTACACTGTTGGTGGGAATGCAAGCTGGTACAGCCACTCTGGAGAACAGTATGGAGGTTCCTCAAAAAGTTGAAAATAGAGCTAGCCTATGACCCAGTAATCGCACCACTGGGTATTTACCCTAAAGATGCAAATGTAGTGATCTGAAAAGGGCACCGTGCACCTGAATGTTTATAAAGCGATGTCCACAATAGTCAAACTATGGAAAGAACTTAGATGTCTATCAACAAATTGAATGGATAAAGAAAAGGTGGTATATATATATACAATAGAATACTATGCAGCCATCAAGAGAAATGAAACCTTGACATTTGCAATGACATGGATGGAACTAGAGGGTATTATGGTAAGTGAAACAAGTCAATCAGAGAAAGACAATTATCATATGATCTCTGTGATATGAAGAATTTGAGAGGCAGGGCAGGGAGTTTTGGGGGGTGGGGGGAGAAATGAAACAACATGGGATCAGGAAGGAGACAAACCATAAGAGACTTCTATACTCACGAAACAAACTGAGGGTGGCTGGGGGGTAGGGAGGGTAGGGATAGGGTGGCTGGGTTGTGGACATTGGGGAGGGTATGTGCTATGGTAAGTGCTGTGAAATGTGTAAGCCTGATGATTCACAGACATGTACCCACGAGCAAATAATACATTATATGTTAATTTAAAAAAATGCAACTCTATGAAGTACTTGATTTTAACCAAACTATGGCAGTGTTTTATGATATATACATATATTGAATTTATGTTTTCACTTTAATACAGTGTTATGTCAATTATACCTCAAGAAAACTGTAAAAATAAAATAATGACCTTAATAAATTTTTTAAAATGAAATATTATCAAGTATAATAAGAAAAATGTTCCTTTGCATTTTGTTGCCTTTGTTATTAGATTATATAGATTAAGAATATTTATATGCTTCTAATTAAATATCTGAAATCTAGAATGTTGTTTTGCGTTTCAGCTTTTCAGCCTCTCATTTGACAGTTGCCTCAAAGGGAAAAATAGCAACAAATGTCTTGTTTACTATTTTAACTACCCTCCTTTCATCTGAATTCAGATCCATAAATCTTTACCATCTGGGAATTTCTCTGATGGCTTCAATCATAAACTTTGTTTAAAAAGTTGTCCTATATTTTATGTATTTCTTGGCAATATGATTGGTTTGAAACAGCCCAATCCATCCTTGTTAGCAGTGCCAATATTGTAATATCCTTATATGATACTTAAAACTCTACAATCCCACACTTATTGAGTCATCCTCCAGTCCATTTTGGAGCAACTTCTACAATGCAGAATTACCTATTTAGATGTCTAATTTTTCAAAACTCTCTGCTTTTTAAGATTGTTAATATCTTTGCATTTTAGCAGCCAACACATTGAGTTTCTACAGTGAGTAAATGATATATGTTTGTTCAATTAATTGATGTACGAATAAATGGCCATATTTTGGTCTTAAATATATCTCTTCAGCTAATTGATAAAAGCTTCACCTTCCTCTGCAACAGTCTTTCCGACCATTATTTGAAGATAGATGTTGTTTTCATTATTTTTTAAAAATATTTTATTTACTTATTTGTTAGAGAAGGAATGCAAGCAGGGGGAGCAGCAGGCAGAGGGAGAAGCAAGGAGCCTATTGTGAGACTTGATCCAAGGACCCTGTAATCATGACCTGAATTGAAGGCAGATGCTTAACCAACTCAACCACCCAGGCATCCTGTTCTCATCCTTATTTTTTCTCTGCAGGTAAAGTGTTCCCAGTGCCTTGCATGCTGTTTCACAAGATAACTTTTTTTTTTGAGTTTTTATTTGTATTTTAGTTAGTTAATATGTAATGTAATAATTTCAGGAGTAAAATTTAGTGATTCATCACTTACATATAACACCCTGTGCTCATTATAGTAAATGCCTTCTTTACTACCCATCAGCCAATTACCCCATGGCCTTACCCATTTGCCCTCCAGCATACCTCAGTTTGTTCTCTATAGTTAAGAATCTTTTATGGTTTTCCTCCCTCACTTTTTTTTTCCTTTCCCTTCTGTTCCTCTGTTTTGTTCCTTAAAATCTACATATGAGTGAAATCATATGGTATTTGTCTTTCTCTGAAAGACCTCTTTTGCTTAGCATAATACACCCTAGCTCCATCCACATCATTGCAAATGACAAGATTTCATTCTTTCTGATGGCTGAGTAATATTCCATTATATATATATATATATATATATATATATATATATATATATATATGCCACATCTTCTTTATCCATTCATCTGTCATCAATGGACATTTGGGGTCTTCCCATAGAGCCCAATAAACATAACTATATGTTAATTGTTATACTATAAACATCAGGCTGCACGTGCCCCTTCAAATCAGTATTTTTGTATCCTTTGGGTAAATACCTAAGAGTACAGTTGCTGGACCATAGGGTTGTTCTATTTTTAACATCTTGAGGAGACTCCATACTGTTTTCCAGAGTGGCTGTACCAGTTTGCACTCCCATCAACCCTGTAGGAGTGTTCTCCTTTCTCCATATCCTCACCAACTTCTGTTGTTCCCTGAGTTGTTAATTTTAGCCATTCTGATCGATGTGAGGTGGTATCTCATTGTGGTTTTGATTTGTATTTCCCTGATGCCAAGTGATGTTGAACACTTTTTCATGTGTCTGTTAGCCATCTGGATGTCTTTTTTGGAAAAATGTCTATTCACATCTTCTTCCCATTTCTTAACTGAACTATTTGGGTTTGGGTGTTGAGTTTGGTAAGTTCTTTATAGGTATTGGATACTAACCCTTTATCACATATGTCATTTGAAAATATGTTCTACCAGCCTATGGGATAGGTTTTAGTTTTGCTCATTATTTCCTTCACTGTGCAGATGCTTTTCATCTTGAATAAGTCCCAGTATTTCACTTTTGCTTTTGTTTCCCTTGCCTCTGAGATGTGTCTACTAAGAAGTTGCTACAGCCAATGTCAAAGAAATTTAGTTCCCTTCCAGAATTTTGATGAATTCCTGTCTCACATTTAGATCATTCTACTATCTAATGGTATTTTATGTCTTGTTTACTATTCTAACTACCTATTTAGTTTTTTTTTTCTTTTTCATTTCATTTCATTTCATTACATTCCTATGTCAACTGCCAATCTAAATCTTTCATATCCCACTCTTATGTTATAATTTGATATCCCACTCTCATGTTACAATGTTCATTAATATTGAGAAATACCTTTCTCAATGTTCTATTTTACTTTTACTGTGATTATACAACCACTGGTCTCTGGGAAATACCCACAATGGTAATTCCTTCCCTGCCATTTATGACAAACACCTGACAACTTGGAGAACTGGAGATTTGTTCAAAGCTGTCTAATACTGTAGCAAGTAGGAATAGGTGGCTATTGAGCACTTGAAATATGGCTAATATGAATCAGGATGTACAATTAAGTGTAAAATATGCACTGAATTTCATATAGTTAAAGACATAAAATTTATCCCTAATAATTTTCATATTGTTTACATGCTAAATGATAATATATATATATATTTATTTAAATACAATAATTTATTAAAATCAATTTCATCTATTACCATTTACTTTTTAAATAAGTTGATTAGAAAATTTAAAATTACATATGTGGCTTGCCTTTGCAACTCAGGTTTCATTTCTATTTCACAACACTGGCCTAAAGTCATATAGCTGGTCAATAACAGAGAGCTAAAACACAATTTCTCTGATTTGAGGTCCATGTTGACTTTATTTACATCATGGCTTGAGAAGAAACTAGACTGTTGGCAATCAAGTGACTACAAAGTCTGTTTTCATGGCAGAGTTTCTATAGTTGACTCACCATTTTCTGTCTTGAGTAATTTCACAAATTCATATCCTTATGATGAAAGGCAGCAGCAAGAAATAATTGGAAACGCTCTTCTCTTTGGGATTCTGGAGGTAGGATCTGCACATATGTACCTTACATTGATTCCCATTTAGAACCAGTGCTAAGAAATTCCCTGAAGACAGATGGAACAAAAGAATCAAGTCCTCCCTGTCATTCTCCCTTTTAAACCTTAGAACACTGGCATGTGATATATGAAAGTATAACTTGTTACTTTGTGGAAAGTCAGCCCGAAGCAAGGTTCTGATTATAATAGTCTTTCTTTAGATCATTTCCCAGGCACATTTTGCAACACACAAATGAAATAAAGGTATGATTTGTTCCCTCATTCTGCTGGTTTCACTCTTGGAGCAGATAGAGGTTTATTTTTATCTTAACATTGGAGGTTGCCCCTAGCACTGCTGAATAATTAAGGATCATGTTTCTAGTAGTTCTTCAAAAAGGAAGTTCCCAGGCCTTTTTCTATCATTAGTTGATAACAGAGTTAAGGTTGCTGCTTAGAAAAATAGTGACTTTTTGCTGAGTTAAATTGACAATTCTAATTTGCAACATTTTTCCTCCTAAATTTGTAAATCCCTTGTTCTTTCAGCATCAATGTGAAAACCCATAGGCTTCTTATGACATAGGTGATGTTCATCCAACAGTTCAAGGGAACTTCTAAGTGACAATCACACTTAATTTTATGCCTCACTTTGGTAAATAACTTGCTGATTTACATTAATTTCAGTATAGAGACTAACTTTATGTACTGTACGAAAAGTTTCGGGGAAAACTTCCTTTAACTAATTGATTCTACTCTATCCCACTTTTGTCTCTTTGTGATGCAGCTGGACTTTATAACAATTCATGGTCTGGAGTGTTTTCTTTTGCATTTATTTATTTATTTATTTATTTATTTATTTATTTGACAGAGAGAAAGAGATCACAAGTAGGCAGAGAGGCAGGCAAAGAGAGAGGAAAAAGCAGGCTCTCTGCTGAGCAGAGAACCTGATGTGGGACTCTATCCCAGGACCCTGGGATCATGACCCAAGCCGAAGGCAGAGGCTTTAACCCACTGAGCCACCCAGGCCCCCCAAGTCTGGAGTGTTTGATATCAGTCCTAGCAGGACTGAAAATTAACCACTCTTCTGGAATCTGCTCAAGAGTGACACCTGGAAGAACGCCTTTGCATACAAGTAATGCAACTACACACATCCTTATAGACTAGTGTTTCATCTTTAAGTTATCACTGGAATTAAGACATAGGACAGGGGATTCAGGGGCATATGGGTTAATTAAATATTAGCAAAGGGCCCTACTTGTCAATTACACATAAAATAACTTACTTATCTTTATTTCCTAGCTAAATCTCTTATTTTCATATTTTCCCATTTTTCAGTTCTTACCTGAAAACATTTAACTAACATGCTCTAGTGTAAAGCAAATTAAATGACCATGCCTATGTCCGATGGATCCCCAGTTATTGTATTAGTCTTATCTGTTTCCTTCATTGCAATTCCTATGTTGGAAATCATAAATTTGTTAATTAGCTACCTAATCTCTGCTCCCATTAGACTATAAGTCCCAAGAAGTAAGTGCCTTATCTGTTCTATGTTTTTTCTCTGTTTTATCTCCAACATCCAACTCAGGGTGTATAACATATATGGTGCGGGGCGCCTGGGTGGCTCAGTCGTTAAGTGTCTGCCTTCGGCTCAGGTCATGATCCCAGGGTCCTGGGATTGAGCCCCGCATCGGGCTCCCTGCTCGGCGGGAAGCCTGCTTCTCCCGCTACCATTCCCTCTGCTTGTGTTCCCTCTCTCGCTGTGTTTCTCGCTGTCAAATAAATAAAAATCTTAAAAAAAAAAAAAAAAAACCATATATGGTGCATCATAAGTGTTTGCTGAATTTTATTAAATCTAAAAGAGAAAACTTGTTTCGTCTAGAAATGAGTGATGCCAAAGCAGCCTGAAAAGGAGGACCAGGATAAGGTCTATTTGGGCAACAGAAGTCTGCTAAAGCAGGGGATGCCTAGATGGCTCAGTCGGTTAAGCATCTGCCTCTGGATCAGCTCATGATCCCAGGGTCCTGGGATTGAGTCCTGCATCCAGCTCCTTGCTTAGAGGGGAGCCTGCTTCTCCTTCTGCCTGCAGCTCTCCCTGCTTGTGTTCTCTCTCTCTCTCTCTCTCTCTCCCCCCTCCCTCCCTAACAAATAAATAAAATCTTAAAAAAAAAAAAAAAAAAAAAGAAGTCTGCTAAATGAGAATTTAGAATTTCAAGAAAAGAGCCCAGGACTGTATGAATGGAGAAGTTTCCATAGTTGGCTCACTAATGAGCACTACCAGGAGTTACCCCTAAAAACCTGCTACATGAGTCACACTGGCAGAATTTCTGATCTAGTGCAATATTCCTTTTAGGCAAAGGAGCCCACGTTTATGCTATGATGGGGACTCTGCATGGGTTTACTTTACTTCTAAGGAAGCAAATGCTCAGGCTAGGCTTTCCAGACAAAATTTTGGAAATCAGAATGTGTTTTTGCTCAATATTTTCGCCAGTGTCTCAGAACTCTTCCACCCAAATCTGAATAATAAATTCTCTCCTCCACTCTTAACATCTCACTGTACTGTCTGATATTCTTTTGTTCTCTGAATTCCATTATTATGCTAAATACTAAATATTGCTGATGTGAGTTAAAAACATTAAAACTACATAACATCACATACTTATGCAGGAGAAGTAGTGAACTTAGTAATGAACTAAGTTACTTGCTGAAACATTTCATAAAAACTGTTTTTTTTCCACTTTAATCATCATCATCATAATCTTTGCTAAAATACGTATGCATTACACAGACCACATATATATCTATAACACTATTAAGATTTTTTTCAACTTCAAAACTGATAAATGCTGGAAATAATTTAAGTGCTTTGTAGTATGTTTTTATATACTTTTTGTCAATAAATGGTTTTTATATTCTTTTGGTCAATAAATGATAGCATAAATAATACCCCACTCTATAATATATGTTATTTATAATTTGCGTCTCTCTTTTCTTTAAGTACATATTGTCTATTTTTCTGAGCCATTCCAGGTTAGTTGTTTTTTTTTTTTTATCGTTCAGATTTAGTACATTGCATCCTCATGTTTACTGACTGCTTCTTTTTGTGAAGATCCCCATTGTTATCCGCTATTATTTAAAGAAATTATATCTTTAAGTGAATAAACCTCGGTGTTAAGTACTAAATTAGGGGGAGGGAGATGAACCATGAGAGACTGTGGACTCTAAGTAAGAAACTGAGGCTTTTGGAGGGAGAAGGTGGGGGGGCATGAGCCTGGTGGTGGGTATTGAGGAGCGCAAGGATTGCATGGAGCACTGGGTGTGGTACATGAACAATGAATCTTGGAACACTGAAAAAATAAAATTATTTGGGGAAAAATTTAAAAAATAAAAGTTTAGGAAATTTGAAAAAATTTAAAAAAAAAACACAGTACTAAATCTTCACTATAACATCAAGAGAGATTCATTTCTTTCAATAGTAATTGTAATGTTCTAGCTACCTACTTTTTTTTTCCCCCTGAAATGACATTTGTGTATGGCTTTATCCTATGGGTTTTTTTTTTTTTTTTTATTTGACTGTTTACATTGACAGTTCCATTCACTTTCAGGTTTGTGAAGGAGAATAGCATGGAGAAGAAATTCTAAATACCTCATATTAGAATGTTTTTAAAAGATTTTATTTATTCATTTGAGAGAGACAGCACAAGCAGGAGGAGGATCAGCAGAAGGAGAAGGAGAAGCAGGCTCCCCACTGAAGAGGGAACCCGACGTGGTGCTCAATCCCAGGACCCTGAGATCATGACCTAAGCTGAAGGTAGTAACTTTGACTGAGCCACGCAGACACCCCTTAGAATAATTTCTTACACAATTCATGAAGTCAAAGCTGGAAACAAACAGCATATCATCTATCTTCATTGCCCTTCCACAACCAATTTGAATATAAACATGCAGCAATACACATAATATTAAACAGCATTGCTGTTTTCTATCATTTGTGATGGTCGATATGGTTAGGATATCAGTCCCTGAACCAAGTTTTTCTGGGCATCAGATTCCAGGAATAGGCAAGCTGAACTAAAATGGAACACCTCCTAAAAGTGTTGGATAAAAATATAACTCCTGTGTATCTGTGTAAGCAACTAAGGGAGAAAGAGAAATCTCTAAATGCCAGAAACAAAGATAAATACAGGGACGCTAAGTTGTTTATTTGTTTATTAATATATGTGTTGGGGGAAATATATTTAAATTTTTAATTATGCAGCAACATAGGATCAATTGTTAATGTGCCTACAAATATTTGAGAGGAAATGTTAATAGCATGGTTGGAAGACACAACAAAATCATGGTACTTTAAAGAGTTATGCACTCCTAGTGAAAGGAACTCTTTAAAATCAGCACTGGGGTGCATGTAAGTGAAAAGTCACTAAATTCCACTCCTGAAACCATCATTAATAGTATGATAACTAACTGGAATTTAAATAAAAACTTGGAACAATAAATTACATAAAACTAAATACACACATACATACATGCATACCAAAGAGCACCAGGGAAACTTCTATGAATGATTTCTGTTACCCCCAAAGCTCCAGCCCTCAGCGTTACCCCCCACTGCTGGGCTCTGTAGGAACGTTATCAACTGACTTACTCATCTTCTGGATTTTGGTTGAGGTTTGCCAGTGGGGAGTACAGCAAGGAGATAAAGGGATGTAGGTGAGGTTTGGGTATATTTCCCTAGCTTCTTATTTTCAGCTTGCCACATGTAGGTTCTTCCTGATGTAAGGTCAGGAAGCCAACAAGGTTATAAAGAATGGCTCTCCCTTCTCACTCTTTCAGACTCAGCCTCAGTCACTCAGTCCTCCTATTACCATCTCTGACATGTTACAATTTTGATTTCCCTATGGCTTATCTATGTATTCTATCAATCTTTTATTAATTCTTCTCAAATATCCCAATACAAATATACCATATGTTCACTGTCAGGACTCTGGCCGATACAGAGACTAAAAGAAATGTGCCAGTCACCTTCTCTTCAGGGAAGAACCCTTTTTTTCATGGTCAGGGAAACTATACTTGAAGAAGCTTCAAGTTCAAATTTACCTTATATGTAGCATAAGAATGGTAAAATTTAAATATTCACATAAAAATTGTTCTATGCAAGGAATAGCATAACTCATTTGGCAAAAACAATACTTTAAACATGCTGCGAAAGGCATGTCCATAACTCATGGACATGATTTTCCCAGATATGCCAGGGGTTTAATCCTTACTAAATATAAGTTCACAGTCAAAACTTCATATTTCTTCAAAATATGAAGAAATGATTCACCATGAATGAGCAAAGAGCCACATCAGAGAAGATGATTAGAATGTCAAAATCAGAAGTTAATACAATAACCAGGAATAATGAATTAACTAGTATGTATACAATGGATATATACAAGAATATACATTCTGAAAAAATAGGCATATTTGAAAAAAATTATGTAATAAGCAGTATATTTATGTAATTAGAAAAGGATTAATAATCTTTAAGGTAGATATGAGGAAATTAGCCCCAAATTCAACTCTAAGCTTACAGATTCACAAACCACAAGAGAGAAGTTCATTGATACAGAAGATAGCACAAGATTCAACTTTAGACTAATCTAAATCCTAGAAGAAAGAAAGCTAATTTATCCTATTCTTAAATATTAAGAGCAATGTTTAATAAGATAATGACTGAAGATTTTTCAGGATCATTTAAAGAAACCAATCTGAAACTAAACACATTATTATAAAAATAATGTCATAAAAGAAAGTTAAAAAAATGAATCTTAGAAAAAAGGAAAAATGTTTCCCTAAAAACACAATAAAGAAGTTATTTTTTCAACAGCTGCAGTGTACTTCATAGACAATGGAAAAATACATTTCAACTAAACTGTCATTCAAGAATGAAAATGATTCTTCAGAAAAATAAAGCATGAGAGCTTATCACTCATACCTATATGCTAAACATTTATTAAAAGACTTATATGAGGTGGAAAAAATTAAATCCAAAGAGATGAACAAGTGCAAGAAATATTCTGGGCAAAAAAAGTGTGAAATAAAATAAGTTACTTTAAGTGAACTTTTTTCCTTTTTCTGGTGTTACGCCTTTTCTTCTACTCTGAAATATCTAGCTTATAAACATTCAACTTAATGGTTTTATGCAATGACATTTGCTGCTCTTATAGTGAAAAAAAAAATCTGTTGTTTTGATGGTGGTGATAGGTCCCCACTGGAAAGAAAAATCAATGTCATGGATGTCATGCCATATGACATATATGTAATGTCCTAGTGCAGGAGTGTTCATCATTTAACTGTTTTGCAATACGTTTTACATTTTTATGCAAACAAAGGAAGTGGGGAAGAAAGAAGTCCGCACAAGTGCTCCTTAAATGTAATTATGAATCCAAATTGTCTTATTAAAATGAAAATTTGATTGAGGACATCTAGGTGGAGCTTAAAAGCCTGCATCTCAGGGCGCCTGGGTGGCTCAGTGGGTTAAAGTCTCTGCCTTCAGCTCAGGTCGTGATCTCAGGGTCCTGGGATAGAGTCCCTCATTGGGCTCTCTGCTCAGCAGGAAGCCTGCTTCCCCCTCTCCCTCTGCTTGCCTCTCTGCCTGCTTGTGATCTCTCTCTCTGTGTCAAATAAATAAATAAAAAATCTTAAAAAAAAAAAAAAAAGCCCGCATCTCCTTCAAGCCCCAGGTAATAGTGACATTTTGTTGCTCTGGGGATGTTCAGAGTAGCAAATGTATACAGACCCTTCTGAAGGGAGTAATAGTTATTTACATGCTTTAGAAATGATGCAGAGCAATTACTGTAAATTGATTCTCCACTAAATTGCAAACATTGTTTTCTATTTCTGTGTGGGATTATTACTTCCTTCTTAAATCTTACTTTACATTTACCTTCGATACTCCCTTACAAAGAGGTTGGAGTGCCAGATATTTTACTCAATAATTCAGATAAGCCATACATCATGAACTCATGTTTTAAAATTCCAGGAGTCCCTTTTATCCACTTTTTAAACTGGAATCAAATTTTTAGTTCTCTCTTGTGGAAATAAACTGCTTTCTTGACATGAAATGATTACAGCAAATGCTTTCACCCAAATGTAGGGATATTTCACTGAACATACTCATCTTCTGCTTTTTTCTCTCTTTGCCTTGCTGTTAACTAACTACTGTGGTTCTCCATGCTCTAATTAAGTAATTACACACAGGTTTTAGAATCATAATATGTAAAGTGCTTTTATCATTACAGGTAAAACAATAGGAATGAGGTTAATTGTATTTTTTCTGCATTAGAGGAAAACAGAGCCAGATGGGACTGAGCTATTTGTTCCTAAGTCTGAGGCAGTTCATTGTGACAGGTTTGTGATGAAGGCTAAACCATCAGAGTTGACTGTCCTTATTGTATTATTTAATATTTGAATGATTACTTTATTGATATCACAGGATAGAAATAGTAAGGTCTTTAAGGAGGAGTGTGTTCTGGGTGTTCCAATTTGAGATTGCTTTGAGATGGCTAATAAAACTACTCCTATAATTTTAACTTACATTGCACCAGTGAGAGGTGGATAGGTTAAGAAGATAAAGTTTATTTAAGAGATAGGCTAGGCTTGGATTTCATTCCAAGGGAAGTAAGATAGATACATGCATAATTATCCCAGAGTTTCTAGACTGTCCCTTGTTCTCTTCATTCTCTTATCCTACATCTGCTTCATTCTCTCTGGCCTGTGCTGATACTTTAAATTCTTTTGTGGGTGGAGGTGGTACAGTTTTCCTTACACATTTCAGAAAACATTTGAAGTAATAATTCTATGGAGAAAAGAAGCATGAGGATTTATTCACCTTAGGGAATAAATTAGTGGCATTTTTTCTAGGATTATTTTTGATGAATGGAAAATGTGATGAGTATATTTAAACATATGAGATTGGAGAAGTAAAAACTGGTTCAAGGAGATCAAACTCAGGGTTTGACTAGAGCCAGGAAACTCACAGTTTGATTAGAAACGGTGAATACTGTAAAGCCCTACTATGTTTTGCAATCAGCAAAAGAAAATCCAATTCTTAATGGCTCTTTTAGGATTTTTCTCATTTTCTAGGTCCAAAGTTTTGTCAGTTTTAATAAATCAATGTCCCCAGGTGGAATAATTGAAAATATCTCCTTGTAATTTTTAGCTTTTTGAATCTTAGATGGAAAACAGGGTCTTTAAAGTCAATGATTGTTTATTTTAGTTTTCTATTTATTGTGTCAGGGATGAAGCCTTATTGATATGAAGTATACCAGACAGTTACTAAATGCATAGGTGGAGTGGAAATGTGACTTTTCTACTGTCACTTTAAGATGCATATTAATACGGGGCACCTGGGTGGCTCCGTGGGTTAAGCCTCTGCCTTTGGCTCAGGCCATGATCCCAGGGTCCTGGATAGATCCCCGTATCTGACATCCTGCTCTGTGGGGAGGCTGCTTCTCCCTCTCCCTCTGCCTGCTGCTCCCCTGCTTGTGTTCTCTCTCTCTATCAAATAAATAAAGAAAATCTTTTTTAAAAAAGATGCATATTAATGTCTATATGCTGCAGGAAAAAAAAAAAGAAAGAAAGAAAATTTGCGACCAACACAAACCTAGGTTAAAACCATGCTCTGCCAAAGTCTAGATATGGTGGTCTTGAAATAATCGATTTTTTAAGCCTCTGTTTTTTTATCTATAAAATGGGAAAGCTGCCATCAGAAGCTTTTGTGTATTAAGAGTAGTCAAAAATAAACCATGCCAGACTTTAATTAAAATGGTAAGAAGATTTCATTCATTAACTACCAACCTTAGGGGAAACTACTGAGCTCTATTCTGACTTGCATAGAGGTGACTGGACACTTTGAAGAGAATGAAAGAGTAGGAAGGGGTGAGCAAGGCTCAGGAGAGTCAGAGAAGTAAACATTATAAAAGTTAAAATCAGTGTAAATGCAATTAAGCCAGCTGTGTCTGCTGTTTGGCCATCACAGAAGTTAGGATTTCTTCTCTGCCAGAGACTGGGAGATGGAAGCCCTATTTCCCCTGATGGTTACTTTTCAAAGGAATCGTTTCTAGGTCCTTGGGAAAGACACTCCTGAACTGTCAAAGATAAATATTCACAACTGTATGTCCTTTACAGTAATTGCTCTAAAAGAAGAGTTCGGGGCCTATCATCCAGTGTTGGCTACAACAGTCAATTCTCTCCCACCTGCTGAGCTTTGTCAAGCAGGCATTTAAGGTGGGCCTGAGGGCACCCTAGAGACACAGCTTCATGCTTCTAGAAGGCAGGCTAGAATTTGGTTATCTCTTAATGCAGAGGTTGGGATGGAGTCATATGCCAAGACTTTTGCAGTTCTAAGAGTCAAAACAAATGTAAAATCCTTAACATAATATTAACATAATGTAGGCAATTAACTCAATGTTTCTAAATCCATAATGAAGAAGCAACTTAATCATTCCAGGAACATGAGTAATCTTAAATTCATCGAGATATTATGTAAAAATAATGTTCTTTAAAGTCAGAAGGGACGGAAATCATATTAATAGACTCAGAATTAAATAAAATATATATTCCCATACTTCATATAGATTATTTGGTCATGTTAACTTTCAAAGATGCCACTATGAAAGAACAAGAATTACAAAGTACTAAGACAATAATCTCCTTCTAAGGCACATGGCCTGCGGAGTGATTCCAAGTGTGACCTCACATTTTGCATGGCAAGTCTGGAGCGAAGGAGTGGAGAGCCCAGCTGCATTCACCCACCCTTTCCATTTCCAACTCAGACATCCTTGAGACATTTATTTCTATCTCCACTTTCGTTGTTTGCTCATTCTGATGCTACTCTGGCCTTTCCTTTTTTTTTTTTTTTTTTATCAGTCCTTGCTCTCTATTGGACCTAATCTGATCACAACACATGTCTGCTCTGCAAAATAGGATCAGTTCAGTTTCCCTGGCCAAGGCTGGTCCTTTCTGATCTTCATTCATGGCTACATGTAGTCACCAATTTAATGAAATACAGTCTAGATGGCCATCAATCCTGAGTTTTCCTCCATTAAGAAACATAAAACTGCTTGACTTATTTCACTCCGCATAAGTCAAGCAGAGAGAGCCAATTACCTCATGGTTTCACTTACATGCTGAGCATAAAGAAAAACATGGAGGGCATCATGAGAAGGAAGGGAAAGGTGAATGGGGGGAAACCAGAGGAGGAGATGAACCTTGAGAGACTGTGGACTTCTGAGCAACAAACTGAGGGTTTAGGAGGGGTGGGGGTGGGGGGCTGGGCGAGCCTGGTGGTGGGTATTGAGGAGGGCACGTATTGCATGGAGCACTGGGTGTGGTGCATGAATAATAAATCTTGTAAAACTGAAAAAATAAAATAAACATTTTTGGGGAAAAAATAAATAAAAAAATGTATAGGACTCATTTACCCAATAAACTTATTTAAATAAAAAAAAGAAACATAAAACTGGGATCCCTTCAATCTTCTGGGACCCTGGGCTAGATTACAGCCACCTCCAAGTCTCTGCCTTCAGTAGTCATCACCTACAACTTACCATCATCATCACCACCATCACCACCATCACCTTCATCACCATTAAATATTGTTGAGCAGTAAGTGTCAAATGATGTGCAAAGATTTCAGGGGGGATTATTTCATTTAATTTTAACTGCAACATTCTATGCAGGTGGTGGGGAACTGAAGCTTCAAGAACTGTCCCTAAGTATGGACACTGGCTATAAACTGAGGCCTGCAGAAAGCCCAGGTCTGGATTTTTAGGACTTCTGATTCATTGTATTTCAGTATTCTTTGCATGCACATCAAAGGCTAAATCTAGAACTGATTGATTAATCAATTAATTATTTTACAATTAAACAAAATAAAGAACTGACCCAGTTAGCATTTTTCAAAAATCATGCTAGTAAAATAGAGTTTTGTCTTCTCTTCCACTGTCTTAATGTTTTGCATGTGTATATTTAGGCAAAAAAATGCAGTTGACGTTTTAGCAAAATCTTTCATGAAACCACTAGATTACTGTCATAACCTTTATATTGACAACACACATTACTTGGAATCATCATCTTCTGAGAAGTAATTGCAACTTTTTGGTTGTATCTGTCCAGCTGTGTATTCTTTGAGTGCTGCTTGAATTTTCTTTTCTCTTTTTAATGAATGAAAAAAAAATTTAAAAAATGTTCTGTATCTCATAAACAGTTGAAGAGCCACAAATAAAAACAGCTTGGATGTATAAATCCAAAACTTCAAATTTCATTTAAAGGAAACATTCAGTAGAAAATATTTAGTTTTTTTTTATACAGAAAATATGTAGCCTGCTATGCAGTGCCAAAGCATTCCAAAGTGAAAATCTTTTTGAGTGGTGAGTTAGCAAACAGTACCTGGAAATAATAAACATCTGTGGCCTGCTTTCTTCTCCTGGCTTGTCTTTTAAAACTTGAAGGTAATTCCCACACCTGGGTGTTTTAAAATGTCTGTTCTTTTTCTTTCTCTCTTTTATAAAAATAGAGATCTTATATATCAAGTATCAAAACTATGCAGAGACTTCTCTTAAAAAAAACAATTCCATCCAAAGTCTGGATTTTGTTGTCAAACAGCAACGAGATGGAATTTACTCTCTGCTGATCACTTGTCATGTTACCTTGGACAAGTTATTTCCCTGCATATTCATTATGAAATGTAGAGAAATGATAATAGATATTACATATTATATATAACCTTACATAGATACATATATATATATACATCTATATGTGTATAGACACATAAATCATATTATGTATAAATACGAGTTATATGTATATGCGTGTATATATATTATATGTATATATTACATATATGAAAGTCAGGGCTCATTTTATAAACCTCTCCTCTCTACATTAAAATCATCTATTTTAAAAATGAGCTTCCCTATTTTGAACAAATGAATTAATGCCAAGAAAAAATATAATTGCTGTTTAATTCCCAGTTTCTCCAGAAATATTGGCATTTTTTAAAATGACAAAAATAAAAACACTGATACTTAGGAATGCCAGCGGTAAGATATTTTGGGCAATCCCTGGTAAGCAAATGTCTATTTTGCTAATGCCAAAATGAAATCTGTCTCCCAAGCCGAGTTGTAGAAGACCAGAGGCCATTTCAATAGCTATCCCTTTAGGCACCACCACAGTTGGGGGCAGATGGTCTGTGGGTTTGAATGACAGGAGATTGAGTGGAGACAAATAACAATGAAATATGCAGATATTTACCAAACACACAATCATAATAGGTCCCAAACAATTATGTCCCCAAACTGGAAATACATGGAAGTTTATTTAGATCTTTTCTCTACCTGCACTATTGTTAATAGTGCTGCTTCACAATTCTGTATAATGTAACCCTAACCCTATTAAACTGTATCACATGGATACTCACAGCAGTTCTGTGATGACAAGGGTTTCATCACCATTTAAATCATCATGGGAAAAATTTTAAAGAATAAAAGAAAACAAGAAGAGAATGGAAAATAAGAATAGTATCTGTTGGGAGCCTATTCAGGAATTATCCTAGATGTGTTAAGATCATTAGCTCATTTACTCCTCGCAATAACTCCATGGGGGTAGGATTATTTCTCCACTTATTTTTCATAAAGGAAACAAAATGAAGCTTTGAGATTTAGGCATCCTGTCTAATATCACATGCAGAAAGATAGTCTATGGTCATGCTGGGATTTGAATCTGCCTTTAAGCATCTTCAAAATTAACTAATATGCAATGCATTAGACACAGACACATGTCTGACTTTCAGATTGTGCTCCTTCCGTGACATTAGATGTGTTTGCTGTATCACAAACCTGCATGACCAGTCTCCAAGCAAATGACCCTTTCTAAAATGAAATCTCTTCATGAAACTTGAGATCTTTGGCTTCAGGATTATTCTCTCCCTTCTTCCAGCTCCTAGGGCAATATGACATTATAAAGCCAAGAGCAATTGTGTGGGATCTCTTTAAATCTTCCATTACTATTATCATTTATTTTGTAATTTAGATGCCATCTTATTCTTGTATAACTAAAAAGAAACAAAATGTTTGATTGATGTAAACTATGGCCCCAGCAATAAAGTCCCAGATGATGAAATTTTTGTGAATTTTGAGTCTAAAGAAGATTGTTGCTTTCTGGGTGCAGTCCAGTGAAATTAATGCTTACATTTTTGAAAAACAGGATATAACATATTCAAACATAGTTATTCAATACTTTGATTTCAGTAATGTGAATTGCCACATGATAAAATTCTGTTTTTTGAAGCCAAGAGAAATACACAAACAAAGAAAAATATAGTTAACTCTAGCTTAAGCATCTTGGGAATTGATATTTAATGAAATATGTAACACAAAAAGGAGTACATATTCTATTTGTATTTGTTTTCTACTCTTCTACTCCAAAGACACCTTTCAATGCTTGTTCACAATCAGCTGTCAGCGTCTGTCTTGAGAAAGGAAATAAGGAAAAGCAAACAACAGAACGTATCTATTGCATCTCTGTGGAAGCACATTCTTAATTTCCTATAACTTACTCTACTTAATTTGACAGTTGGAAACTTGGTCTCATTTGGTCCCCAGAACTCAGTGGTATACATCGCTCAGTGAGCTTAATTTTATTACAGATATTATCCAAATGCTTTTTAATCATCCAAGATTATGAGGAGCACCAGAGAGGCAATGTTATTTAACAGGGACACTTACAAGAGAATTAAACAGAGTTGGTACTGATTGATAAAGCTGTTTGAGCTTCCCGCTGCATTCTCATTCTGTTTACATGTTAGTTTTGAGATGAGACTGCCATGGCTTGAAGCCTGAGATCCCAGTCTTCTTTGATCGCGCAACAAAATTACATCAATTGTAACTTATTATCACAATATGTGTGATAATTCCTATGGGGCCTGAGATGGAGTTCAATTTGGTGTTATTATCACAAGAAAGGAAGGAGTGATAAACAATGCTGGGGCGGAAATCTATTTTCAAATGACAAAGCATCTCTAATTACAGGCTAGGGAGCTGGCTTATTTTGGAAAGGAGAGGTCATATTAAAAGCATTTTGATCAAATCATCAGTCTTTTCAAATATTCATAATAAAAAAAATATTCATAATAAAAATCAAAGCCATGTTGGGTGTACCAGTTTTTAGCTGCTGATGGAAGATATTCATGTTTGAAAAATTTAAATATTCACTACTACCAATTAAAGTATGACCAGAACACATATGAAAATAGAAAATAATTTGAAAGTGAAAAAATACCATCCATATAGTCATAACTAAGCTCAAAAATAAGAAAAGCATAAGACTTCTGGACACTATCAGTCGTTTGGCTATTTTTATATATATATATATATACATCTTATGATATATATATATCATAAGATGATAAATTATATATATATATAATTTATCATCTTAACGAATATACAAATTAAACATACAAAGTATCAAAGAATGACAGCCAATGTTTTCCATTGTTGTTAAAAATCATCTTTATTAAAAGCACCATATATGACAGAAATGTGTTTGTTCATTCTTCTGTCAGTAGAAGGAAAATCTAATCTCATGTCCCCATAATTTTGTCTCATAAACTCTAAATGCTGTATCTTGTGTTGAAAGAACAAAAGGAGTAAGCCAACAGAGCTTATGAGTAAACAACTGTGTGAATATAGCACTTTGAATAAGACTTGCATTTCTGCAGCTGTTAATTCAATTCACAGTAAATAAACATAATAGTTCCTTCATAGTGTTTGGATTCTCCTTGGCCTTCTTGTCAGTCATCATCAGTCTTGAAGTGACTAAAGAACAAATCATTAGACAAGGTAAAATGCGAACAGCCTCATTCCCTGGACATTGATAAAAAGGAGTTTCACCAAAACATCAACTACCAAAGTAAATAATTCTATGTATGGATGTTGAATGGAGAGATAGGTTTCTCACTGTTGGAGTTGGACCTTATTTCGAATGATATAAATGGTAATGAATTAGTGTTAGAAATGCCATTATGAAATCATTTCCATTATATGAAGATGTATAAATATACAAATATGTATAGCTCTGATTATATAGATGGGTTAGGACACACACATATATTTCTTTGTTCTGTCAGCTGAAAGATCTAGAAGCAATGACATCTCAAATGCCACAAGCACGCCTAGTACCCAGGTCTTACAGGTCTTGTTTCTCCTACCATTCCCCAGTGACAATTGCCAAGCCTCCTTGGGAAATGGCTGATTCTAGGACTGGGGTGGGAAGTGGGAAGTCCATAAGATGACCATGGAACATCTTTTTTTTTTTTTTTAATATTTTATTTGACAGAGAGAGAGATCACAAGTAGGCAGAGAGGCAGGTGGGGGGGTGGGAAGCAGGATCCCCACTGAGCAGAGAGCCCGATGGGGGGCTAGATCCCATGACCCTGAGATCATGACCTGAGCCAAAGGCAGAGGCTTTAACCCACTGAGCCACCCAGGCGCCCCGACCATGGAACATCTTAAAGTGTCTTCCAGAAAGTAAGGAAGTACTGCGGGCCTATGGAAGGCCTATGTTGATGGGGCTATGTAAAAGTACATAGGAGTCAACAAAGGCCAAAGCTAAAACAATTTGAGCAATACAAGTGATGTTTTATTATACTATAATCCAAAGTATAAAATAGATACCCATGAGTTCATACTGATATAAATGAATAAATAAATGGGGTGGAAGAGATAGAAACCTTACTCTTTAAGCTTAAGGCCGCACCTACTGACTTTATTCCAAAGAGTACAGTGTGCAAAGAGAGAAGACATAGGTGCTTTCTAGTACCTGACAGATAATACCTCAGTCAGATCATGAAGGTGAGTATGAACAGTTATTAATCACGTTCACAGTTTGTGATGAAAATGGCACTTTACCTCTGTGATCTTCCTCCCCAAAACCCATGGACCAGGTCTAATCATGAGAAAAACATCAGAAAAATCCCAACTCAGGCACATCCTACAAAACACCTGACAGACACTTCTTAACACTGTTAAGGTCATCAAAAGCAAGGAAAATCTCAGAAACTGTTACAGCTGAGAGGAGCCTAAGGAGACATGACAACAGAGTGCAAGTTAGTACCCAGGACAGGATCTCAGAACAGAAAAAAAAAGGGAAACCCTAACAAAATCTGAATAAACTCTGGACATGTGTTAATAATTATGTATGAGTAGGGGCTCATCAGTTGTAGCTAATGGAGCTTACCATCAGAAGTTATTAATAAGAGAAACAGGGTATAGAGTATATTTGAACTCTCTATATTGTCCCTGTAATTTTTCTGTAAATCTAAAACTGTTCAATTTTTAAGTGTGTTTTTAAAAGTCCCTGAAGAGGCATATGGGCGGCTTATTTGGTTAAGTGTCTGCCCTTGGCTCAGGTCATGATCTCAGGGTCCTGGGACCTAGGTCCTTAGATCTAGCCCCGTGTCTCTGTGTCATTGAGTCCTTGGGCTCCCTACTGAGAGCTTATTTCCCCCTCTCCCTTAGCCAACCCTCACCCTGTTGCTTGTGCTCTAGCTCTCCCTCTCTCTCTCTCTCAAACAAAACAATAAAACTTAAATAAATAAAAAAATAAAAGCCCCTGAATTTTTGACATGTTTTTATGACATATATGGTGTATGTTTTTCTTTGTCAAATCTAGAATTGACTTTTGCTGTAGTCACTTCTTTAAACCTCAATTAAGTCTATTAGCTTAATAGGCCATGCTGCATATGATATCTGTGGCCTTTATCAGCAATATTTATTGAAAACATTTCAACATGCCAACAAATATTTCTTTGCATTCAGGTTTAACAATTTACTCTGTATATATATGTGTACACACACACACACACACACACACACGCACTGTAATTTATATAACTCATTCTCTGCAATTGGAAAGTTAAGGATGTTTCCTCAAGTTTTCATTATCTCAAAATATGTTTATAATTTTAAATAAGTCTGTGTGTACAGCTTTGATTACTTTTTTATCACAAATAGCAAAGAATATAATTGCTAAGTCAGGGGGTGCAAAGTTCAGACTTTTGATTCATATTTTCCAAATGCCACCAGTCATGTATGAAATTTAGTTTCCAGAACTCCCAGTGACATTCTGATACCACCCCTACATTATGAGTGTATCTCACTTTATTTATATATTTATCAATCAGATTGAAAATAATTTAAATATATTTATTGGACGTTTGTCTTACTCTTTTGTGAATGAAATTACTCATATCCTCTGCCCAATTTTTAGCGGTGTTTTTCCTATTACTTAAGAGTTTGTTTTTTTTTTTAACGTTATATAACTCTTTCCATTATGAAAACACTTCCTAGAAAACTGTTCATGTGACACAGTTTTTACCTCCTGGCTGACATGAATTGAAAAAAACAAACTTTTTATGTAATTAAGATGAGTATACTTGGACTGATTTTGTATCTGATGAGTGGTCACAGTAACTTTGGCATAGTTTATTGCTCTTGTTATTTTGTTCCTTTCATGAGTCATTTACCTTTCATAGCCAATTCCAACTCTCATGTCAGCTGCTCCAATACTTAGCCCTTGGCCATAACAATCAGATCCTTCACTCAGAAAAAAATGTCATATATGCTGAGTTGTCAGGATAAATTAAGAAATACCAAGCAAATACCATCACAAGGGTTGTTAAATGTATATAAATGGTAAGCATAACAATTTTTGTTTATTTTTATGATTGCAAAAAGTTTGGTTAGAAAAATACTCAACATTAGGATAAATTTGTTGGGATTATTTTCTTAATCTGTATTATTTTTAAATATGGATAAAAATATAGAAAAATAACAAGGTCAAATAAACACACCAACCACTAAACCTTAAAAGGCAGGTCACTACTCACTGACATTTTTCCCAAGAACATACTGGCAGGAGGATGTTGGTCAATTGCAGAACTGTTAATGAAGATAATTCAAATATGTTGCCAACTGTGTATGCAGTTCTGCTAATGTTTCCTTGTTTACTAAAAGGCATGTCTATCATTTTGGGAGTATGCTATTCTTACTTAAGCTGTATTTATTATGTTTCTCTAACAAATGAGAAACTTAAACTTTTACAAGCTAAATAAGAGTGGAATGGTTACTGGTCAGTAGTGAAACTATGAGGATTTCATTTTTGTTTAATGTTTATTAAGTCAATTATGACAACATCCTATAGAGAGTTTCATGCACGGTTACACAACTTGGATTACTAATAAAGAATAGTGTAAATTGCTTCCTATTTCCTATCCTTTACTTGATAAAAACTTCGCTATTTCCCAAGACACTTGTAAATATGTTTTGCTTTGTTGGAGGTATTATGCATTACAAACAAGCACATTTTCTTCTATCTTATTTTTCAGTGAATTCACAATATATTTTTTTTGAAAACTTGGAAACCCTGATTATTACATTATGGTATAATAAAAAGTGGTTCATTATTCTCGTATAACACTTGATTATAATTTTTCATATAGAATAAAATTCAAATAAATGCAAATTTACAAGGGGATAGTGTAATATTAGGAATATTATTAAAGCTCTTTCTAAAATCCTGCTTTAAAGTAGCCAAATTAAAAAAAAAGAAAATAGAACTCAGAATGAGAAAATAGTTCTGATTTTTTTATTGGCAGTAGACAAAGTACACGGCACTGGGCCAGTTTTATCATTTGTTAAAAAAAAAAGGAATAATAACTTGCAATACAAAATAATTAGCTCAAAATCTCTGTGTGCATCATAAAGAGATAAAAAAGACTTTGAAATGCAAAATGTAAGATATTAATTTGGGGCATATAACAAATAGATGAAAACAGTCTTACTTTTGCAAAATTTCTGTAGAATTGCATATATTTTCAAGGTTTCTCTAAATGATAAATTAGGATAGAAAGAGATAACTGATCTGCTATATCAGAAATGCAAACATTAATTATATTTCATATTTTTGAGGTCCTATTGTCTGGCAACACTGTGATTCCCTACTCAGTGAAATGTTGTAAGACAGATCTATCCACATGATACCTTAATCATATCACTATTCAATACAATGATATCCAAACCACTATTTCAAATTAGCAGAAAACTAGTCATCAGGTGATATATTGCTGTTTAATGTTGGTTAGTCATGAATAGCTGGCTTTCTTTGCTTCCAAGTTGCACGGGGTCTGCAGCCAGCCTAAGCTACTTGAAATGAGTCTCACCAAGTCCAGGAAAGGACAATGAATTTGATCACCATTATTTATTCATATCCTCATATCTGCCGCTGAAGCCAGTGATGTCCAATTACCTACAAGTTATAGCAGCTGACTTCTCTTACTGTAGTTTCTTTCTAACCTACATCTCAGATTTTTTCTTTCACTAGAGTTGATTTAATAAACTTTCTTCCAAATAAGAATTTCTTTACTTTTTCTTTTCTTTTTTTTTTTAAGATTTTATTTATTTGACAGAGAGAAACACAGCGAGAGAGGGAACACAAGCAGAGGGAATGGTAGTGGGAGAAGCAGGCTTCCTGCCGAGCAGAGAGCCCGATGCGGGGCTTGATCCCAGGACCCTGGGATCTGACCTGAGCCGAAGGCAGACACTTAACGACTGAGCCACCTAGGCACCCCTCTTTTCTTTTTTTTTTAAAGATTTATTTATTTACTTGAGAGAGAGAAAGAGGGAGAGAGGGAGGGTAAGAGGGAGAGAATGTCAAGCAGACTCTCCATTGAGTCCAGAGCCAGACATGGGACTTAATCCCACAACCCTGAGATCATAACCTGAACAGAAACCAAGAGTCAGATGCTTAGGTGTCTGAGCCACTCAGGTGTCCCAAGAGTTTCTTCACTTTCCTTTCAAAAGGACAAACACAAATTATATCTCTTTGGTGCACTTTGGGCATTGGAGTTGAACCGAGTGATCCAGAATCAAATATATTATTAGTCCTTGTCTACTTGACACTTAAAAGTTTCTTTCAATGGATCATATATAACCCCTGCTTCCCAGACTCTAATAACATAAAAGGAGAGGAAGAAAATGATATATACCAGTAAAGACATCACAATGTAGGTTTTAACAACAGTTATACTAAAAAAAGAAAGAGAAATAACAGAATGGGTATGAGAAAGATTATTTAAAACAGACAAAATTCTTTTTTTAACATCTTAATTTAATTTTATTTTTTTCAGTGCTCCAAGATTCATTATTTTTGCACCACACACAGTACTCCATGAAATACATTCCCTCCTTAATGCACACCACTTAGGCTCACTTATCCCCCCACCCCCAACCCCTCCAAAACCCTCAGTTTGTTTCTCAGAGTCCACAGTCTCTCATGCTTCATCTCCCTCTCCAATTTGCCCCAATTCACTTTTCCTTTCCTTCTCCTAATGTCTTCCATATTATTCCTTGTGCTCCACACATAAGTGAAACCATACAATAATTGACTTTCTCTGCTTGACTTATTTCACTCAGCATAATCTCTTCCAGTCCCATTCATGTTGATACAAAAGTTAGGTATTCATCCTTTCTGATGGAGGCATAATATCCCATTGTATATATGGACCACATCTTCTTTATCCATTTGTTCACTGAAGGACATCTTGGCTCTTTCCACAGTTCGACGATTGTGGCCATTGGTGCTATGACCATTGGGGTACATATGGCCCTTCTTTTCACTACATCTGTAACTTTGGGGTAAACACCCAGTCGTGCAATTACAGGGTCAGAGAGTAGCTCTATTTTTAATTTCTTAAGGAATATCCACATTGTTTTCCAAAGTGGCTGCACCAACTTGCATTCCCACCAACAGTGGAAGAGGGTTTCCCTTTCTCCACATCCTCTCCAATACTTGTTTACTGCCTTGTTAATTTTGGCCATTCCAACTGGTGTAAGGTGGTATCTCAATGTGGTTTTGATTTGAGTCTCCCTGATGGCTAATGATGATGAAAATTTTTTCATGTGTCTGCTAGTCATTTGTATGTCTTCTTTGGAGAAGTTTGTGTTCATGTCTTTGCCCATTTTTTGATGCGATTATTTGTTTTGGGGGTGTTGAGTTTAAGGAGTTCTTTATAGATCTTAGATATCAGCCCTTTGTAGTGAGACAAAATTCTTAAGGAAGATTTCTGATTTGAACTGAACTTGAATTCCAGTTCAAACAGGACAAATCAACAGAAATATGAGGAAAAAATGTCTACTTTCAATTTCAGAAACAAGAACCTTGAAAAGCACAATATGAACCTATGGATTAATAAAAATTTCCTCCAAGTTAGCTAATCAAATCACACAAAAACTCACACTGATGTCAGGATTAGTATTTAAGGATTTTTTTTTTTAAGCTGTGAAAATACTAGGGGCCTTTGGGCTTGAAACTGTCAATTTGAAGACAGAATTTAAGGAAGATGATTCCTGTGACTTTTATAATCTTGCCAGAAATTACAAGAGACTACAGACAAGGATATATGCTAAGTAAAAGGCAGTGGAAAAAGAATAAAATACTGGATCCTCTGTGACTTTAAAGCTCACAAAGAGGAGGTGGAAACTTATGTGTTATATGCATGTATGCCTCAATCTCTTGCATATATCCAAATAGCATTATAATATAATAAGATGATAAGAAATGTTGCAAGAAAAACCCAAAAAATTGAGCAAAACAAATACCATCCTCCTAAAATTCCATTTAGAGAACTTGAGAGCATAAAGTAGAAACCCTTACTTTATTGATCAGATTTATATCAGGAATATAAAACTTTCAACTCTGTAAAAACAGATGAAGTTTAGGATGTGGAAAATTAGATTCAGAGGACTATAGTTTGTGGTATAGATCTAACTATTCAAAATAGGAACAAGAACAAGTTGCTGTAAAGTGACAATAAATAGCAAAGAATTAGAATATTAGAAAAGTTCCCTAAATTTACTAATGAGTAATTTGAAACCCAAGAATAGAGTTTAGACTTCTATTTACTTAATTAGTTATCATGCACATGTGTACACATAGTATAAACATTTGAATTTGGTCTTTGAGACTGTTAATGCTTTTTCCTTGGGGAAATATTATGCCATGTTTTCTTTATTTGATATTATTCAAATAATGTCTTTATTTTTAAAGGGTATTTCTATGTGTGTTGCTAAAGAAAAGTTCTTTCTCGTCTTGTCAGTATTTCAGTTAGGATTTCTCAAAGTACACATGCTATATGTAGCTATTAATATATTAAAAGAGGAATTCTTCACAACCTTGTATTTGTAATCATCTATGAATGGTTACAATGTTATGACTGCAGTTACTAATCAATCGTATACACACTCATGCAAACACACACACATAATTATGATTAAATATATAATTAAGAATAATTACATATAATTAATAATATATAAGAACAATATATAATTAAATATAATTAAATTCTATGGTACCAGTATTCTATGAGCAATCTTCAAATCTTTACAAACTTTCTACCCTTTAATCATAAATATGAACATACAAGAAAACATTGTTCGTTACTGCCACTAGGTTTATCCTCTGGATAGCTTGAATACTTGTTTTACTGAGCTTTAGATTTCCATAAAATTGAATATGATATCCAACATTAATTGATTCTGGATGGTATGTTTTTGCATAATGATGTTTAAGAAGGGTCTGTCAATACAATTTGCTCTCAATTGTCACAGTGATGTCAAATATAAAAGGTTCAGGTGCAAATGTGATGATTAATTTATTTAATTATTTTAACACCACCACTGAAAGAAACACAGCCAAACATATATATATATATATGTATAAATATGAAATGTATGAAAAAAAGTGTGATCCAAAACTTTTGATGTGTATATCATATTTCTCCAATGCTTCAGTGATTTTTACACTTATAATTTCATCTACATCAATAATTTTATCATTTACAGGTAATTTCACATTTCATTATGAAGGGTGTTGTTTTGTTCCACACTTGACACTTAAAATATATCATTCTCAGTGCTGAAGGGACTGTCGGGTAGAGTTTAGGTTTACAATTATTTTTACCTTCCCTCTGCTGAAAGATCTTGGAGATGTAATTTCGTGGCAACTGTCACATGAGAACTCAATTCGTTAATTCATTTAGCTCAGGATTGAGCAAAATGAAAGGAAATGGCTTTCTCTGTGCTTTTGCACAGTAAACGTAGGTTCCATTCACGATGATGTATTGATTAACTGCAACTCAACTTGGAATAAATTTACACTATTTTTGCCTTTTGAGAGGCTTGAGATTGTGAGGATGTGATGGTTGTTCTTCTCTATATTCATAACATGCTTGTTAGAATTTTTTTTATGTCATATAAGGCTCCCTTGGAGCCCTTTCGATTTCCTGCTTTCTTTTCCTTTCTTTTTTTTTCACTGAAATTTTTTCAGATAATTGTAGATTCACATGTAATTGCAAGACACAGTACAGAGAGATCCTGTGTATCCCTTACCGAATTTCCCCACATGGTAACATGCTACAAAACTATAGTACAATATCACATCTAGAATGCTGACTTGGATACATCCTCCAAATGGAGCATTTACCTTACAAAAAAAGATCTGCTATGTTGCTTTTTTATAGCCATACCTGCTTCCCTCCTGCCCCCTACTCCTCCTACTCAGCTCCTAAAAATCAGTTATCAGTTCTTCATTTCTATAATTTTGTCATTTCATAACGTTACATAAATTAAATCATATAATATGTAACATTTTTGCATTTGCTTGTTTCACTCTTGGTAATTCTCAGCTTTACCAGATTGTTCTGTGTCAGTAGTCGATCCCTTTTTATTGCTGAATAGTATTCCATGGTACAGATGCACAACAGTTTAATTACTTACCTATTAAAGAATTAGGTGGTATCCAGTTTGGGGCTTTTATGAATAAAGCTGCTATAAACATTCATATTCAGGTTTTAGTGTCGACATGTCTTCACTGATTTTGGATAAAACCCTGGGAATATAATTGATGAGCAGCATGATAACTGACTGTTTATTTTTTCTTATTTTTTCTTATTTTTATTTATTTTTATTTTTTTAAGAAACTATCAACTGTTTCACAGAGGAGTATAACATATTAAATTCCCAATGATGGCTGCTGTCACTATTTTTATTTTAACTATTCTGGTAAGTGTGTAGTGATATTGCATTATGGCTTTAATTTGCATTTTCCTAATTCCTAATGATGTTGAATATCTTTTCATGTAATTATTTACTAACTGTATAGTCTCTTTAAGGAAATGTCCCTTCATGTCTTCTGTTTATTTTTCAAATGGAATATTTTTTTGAGTTTTGTGTTTTTATACATTCTAGATAACATTCTTTTTTGGACAGGTGGTTTGCAAATATTTTCTCTCATTCTGTAACTTGCCTTTTCATCCTTGTAGCGAGATATTTTGGAGGACAACAGTTTTTAATTTTTATGATGTTTGATCTTTCAATTTTCCCTTTATGGATCTTAATTTTGGTGACAAGTCTGAGAAGTCTTTGCCTAGACATATTTTATGAGGTTTTCTCCCATGTATATCCCTTTTTTTAAGAAAAGTAAGACTTATTTCCTTGTCTCACAAATAAACTTGTTTGAATTGGTTGCTTTTCATTAATTAGTCAAAAAGATCAAATCCCATATCATCATCCAACTCCTCCAACTCTTCCCATGCTTCAACCTTGGCTGGGGCTGCCACAGCAGCAGGTGCAGCATCGGTAGCAGTGGTATTGGGGGCAGCAGCCACAAATGCAGATGGATCAGCCAAGAAGGCCTTGAACTTTTCAGCAAGTGGGAAGGTGTAATCAGTCTCCACAGACAAAGCCAGGATCCACTTGTATGCACTGATGAGAGAATGGGGCATTGATATAACAGTTGGGTAACCTATCTGTGGACATACGCTGGCAACATTGCAGACACTCTTCAAGAAGTTAGAACAGTTTCCTCCGTGATGTCAAGCACTTCTGGCTTGTAGATGTCGCCATTGTCAAACACCTGCTGGATGAAGGGGGAGATGCTCAGCAGTGTGGTTTCTCTGGTTCCCATTTGCCTCCACTCTTAACCAGCGGCACATCACTCAGGATTTCAATGGTGCCTCTGGAGATTTTAGTAGTGATGCGTAAAGCCTGGAAGAAGGAGGTCTTTTTGGGCCCCAAACCAGTGTTCTGGGATAGCACAGTGACCGCACATGGGGCTGTGGCACCAGCATGGGCAGCAGTTGGCACCTTATTGGCCAGCTGCATGTCCCTGATCTCAGTGACGTCCACCTTGGTGAATACAAAGCCCACATCCCCTGGATATGAGGTAACAGTTTATCCAGAGCTGGGTTGTTCTCCAGATGTCCTCAGATGGCCTTGTGCACCGTGGTGTTCTTGCCCATCAGCAGGACAGCCTTCCCACGGAGGGACATGCCGATCTGCTGCATCTGCTTTGAACTCACATTTTGGATAATCATCTAAAAGTTGGATGATATTAAGGAAGTAGTTGGACTTCCAGGTCACCCTGTGTTTCCTGGGCATCACAGCAGTGTGTCAGGGATTGCGACACAGTGTTTCAAGACCATACCACTCTCACGAGGACACTTGGAGAGAGGAGGGCTCCCATGTATATCCTCATAATTTTATACTTTTATATTGTACATTTAAATCCTTGATTCATTTTGAGTTGTTCTTTTTAATATTTAACACTTAGATCAAACCTTAGGGTTTGCCCACAAATGTTCAATTTTTCTAGGTTGCCCAATTTGTTTCTTGTAATTGTTGATAGTAGTCTCTTACAAGCATTTGTATTTCTTTCATGTCATTTGTAACTTCTTTTTATCTTTTATTTCTAATTTTATTTATTTGAGCCACCCGTCTTTTTTGGTTTGCTTAATGAGTCTATCTAAATTTGTCAATTTTGTTTATTTTTCAAAGAACCCCATTGATCCATCTTATAGTTTTTATAGCTTCTATTTCATTTATTTCCTCTCTGATATTTATTATTTCCTTCCTTCTGCTAACTTAGGCCTTGGTTTGTTCATTTGTTTCTAGTTTCTTGAGACTTACCATTAGATTGTTTATTTGAAATGTTTTGTTGTTTTCTTGAGGTAAGCCATCATCATTATAAACTTCTTTCTTTGAACTGCTTTGGCTCCATCCCACAGATTTTGATGTGTCAAATTTCTATTTTCATCTGTCTCAAGTTTTTTTATTGATTTATCCTTTGATTTCTTCATTGACCCTTTGGTTTTTCAGTAGTATGCTGTTTAATAGCCATATATCCATATATGTCCATATATTTGTGATTTTTCCAGTTTTCTTCTTGTAATTGATTTCTAGATTCATATAATTGTAGTCAGAAAAGATGCTTGATATGATATCATTCTTCTTCTATTTATTGAGATGTATTCTGAAGCTTTACATATGATCTGTCTTAGAGAATGTTCCATGTGCACTTGAGAAGAATGTCTAGTCTGCTGCATCTTTTAGCCAATCTTTAAGGACAGGCCTGCTAGAGACAAAATCTTTTAGTTTTCCTTTTCTTAGAATTCTTAAATTCATTTCTGAAGCACATGTTCACTGTATAAAATTTAGGTTAATAGTATTTTTCTTTCAGCACTTGAAATGTATTGTTCCATTTCCTTCTAGTTCCCATGGTTTCTGATGAGAAACCCTCTTTATTCTATTGGTTTTTTTCCTATGTGTAAGGTGTCATTTTTCTCTGGCTGTTTTCAAGGATTTTTCTTTATCTGTGGCAGTAAGCACCTCAATTATAGTGTTTCTTAGTATGACATTGTTTGAGTTTTCCATTTAGAATTTACTCCGTTTCTTGAATCTGTAGGTTTATGTCTGTGATGGCTAATTTTATGTATCAACTTGATTAGGCTAAGGGATGCCCAGGTAACTGGTAAAACATTATCGGTAGGCATGTCTGTGAGAGCATTTCCAGAAGAGATTAACATTTGAATCAGTAAACTGAGTAAGGAAGAAATGCCCGCACCAATGTGAGTAGGCATCATCCAGTCAACTAAGCCATAAAATAGAATAAAAAAGGTGAAGAGAGGACAAATACTTCCTTGAGTGAGGACATCCATCCTCTTCTGCCCTTGGACATCAGCATTCCTGAGCTTAGGCCTTCAAACAAGGACTTATACCAGTGGCTTTCTAGATTTTTAGATCTCCAGTTCTCAGAGTTCAGATAGTTTTTTTCTCTGGATTTCACACCATTGATCTCAGGACATTGGACTAAATCATACCACTGTCATTCTTGGCTATCTAGTTTTTAGAAAGCAAATGTAAGACCTCTCAGTCTCTGTAACCATGGGAGACTATTACTGTAATGACTCTCCATTTGTAAGTATCTATCTATCTATCTATCTATCTATCTATCTATCTATCTATCTATATCTATCTATCTATCTATCTATCTATCTATCTATCTATCTATATCTATCTATCTATCTATCTATCTATCTATCATCTATCATCTATCTATCTATCATCTATCTATCTATCTATCTATCTATCTATCTATCTATCATCATCTATCTATCATATATTTATCTAATCTATCTGTCTTGTTAGTTCTGTTTCTTTGGAGAACCCTAACACCATGTTTTGTATGTTGTCAGCTATTATTTCTTGGAGTACGTTTTTAGCCTTACTCTCTTTATTTTTTCTTTAGGATCCTAAAATATGAATGATTTTATTGAATCTCTGTGTTTTTCTTTAGTCTGATAGATCTCTGTTGCTCAGCTTGTATAATTTTTGTTTTTCTGTCTTCTAGCTCACTGATTCTCTCCAATTTTTTACTCTTACTGATGCTGAGCTCACCCATTATGCTTTTTATTTTATTTATATATTTTTTTTAAGTTTTAAATTTTCCATTTGGTGGTGCTTTATATCTTTTATATTTTTCTGAGATTTTTATTTCATTTGTTAAGGGTTTCTTCTCTCATTCTGTTATTGAAACCATCCACTAAATTCTTCATTTTGGTCAATTTTAGTTCACTATTTCCATGTAGTTCTTTACATCTTCTATTTCTTTGTTGAGGCTTTCTTTTTATTTATTTGTTTTATTTGTAGCTTGTTCATATTTTCTCACTGAAGCATTTTTATTATGGATGTTTAAAATTTTATTAGCTAATTCTAACATTGCTGTCATCTTTGTATTGGCATTTGTTGATGGTCTTTTTTTCATTCAGTTGGAGAAATTCTTAGTTATTGGTATGACAAAGAATTTTCTATTGAAATGTGGATATATTATATTATATTATTGAACTCTAAGTCTTATTTACATCCTCTCTTAGTTGGTTTTGGTGACACCATTCTGGAAGGGGAAAGGAGGAGGCACTGTGTCATTCCTTCCAGATGAAATTAAAAATCTAGGTTGTTCCTCAGCATTTGTTGATATCCAAGGAGGATATTCCTAGTTAGTGCTTGGCTGAGTTTGGTCTTTTTGTCCTTCATGTGGTCACCACTGACACAGTGGTAAGAATGGCCTTGTTGTAAAGGCCATTTGGGCAATAGTAAAATACTTGATTCGACCTCTTCTGATACCACTCCATTTAAGGAGGAAAGGTGTACTTCATTACAGCAAAGAGGAGTAGAATTCCAGGCTCTTCCAGAGCTATTCATGTGTTTTCTTATCTTTACCCTTCAGTCTTCTTATATTTGTTTTATGTATAATGTTTAGGATTTTAAGTTGCATTTTGTGGAAAGAATAAGGAAAAGTATGTCTACTCACCATTCCCATAATCAGAAATCCTGTTTCCTTTTAAAAGAGTAAATGGATAGGGACACCTGGGTGGCTCAGTCGTCAATCATCTGCCTTTGGCTCAGGTCATGATACCAGGGTTCTGGGATGGAGCCCTCTATCTGGCTCTCTGCTTGCAGGAAGCTTGCTTCTCCTCTCTGCCTGGCATTCCCACTGCTTGTCTTCTCTCTCTTACTGTGTCTCTCTCTCAAATAAATAAATAAATAAATAAAACCTTTTAACAAAATTTAAAAAATAAAAAATAAAAGAGTATATGGATATAAGCATAATTTATTTTTTTAAGTTGGAAGATTGACCTTACTTTTTTTTCAAATTTTAAAAATGAATGAGTAGGAGGAGGGCAAGATGATGGAGAAGTAAGAGATCCTGTTACAACCTGTCCCCTAAAGTGAGCTGGCTATCTACCAGAACACACTGAACACCCATGAAATCAGCCTGGGAAATAGGATTTTTCACTTCTGGATCTACAGGAGCAGAATGCAGCAGTGGAGAAGTAAAGCAGAGTGGGAACACTTGAAATTTTATCTGAGGATAAACAGAAGGGGTGAGAGCCACCAGAAGCAATCCAAGGAAAGGAATACCCCAAATGAAAGTGCCCTGTGGCTGATGACCAGCATTAGCTTAGAGTCTGGTTAAAAACATGTAAAAAGAGCAAAAGCTGTTAAGGAACAACTAGTGGAAGTAGGTGGTCACAGGCACAGTCCTAAGCCCACATTCCCAGGAAGGACACTACCATGGGCAACCACCCACGTCAAAGAGAGACGGGCAAGGGGTCCAATCCATGGTTCATGAACCTGCAACTTTCTGCTGCTTGCACCATTTTGTGGGCTGGGCGCACTCCTGCAAGTGCCTTAGAGAGCCTGGTGTGGTCCATGAGCCTGCAGCTTTCCTCTGTGTGCACCACTCCGTGGGCTGGGTGCACTCTGGCGAGCCCCTAAGAGACTGGGTGAGAGCCCTAGCCGGCAGTATCTAGGACTTTGGGACATCCACTGATGGCTGTAGGGTCTGGACGCTAACAGCAGGCACCTAAGAGGACACAGCCTGGTCTTGGGCAGGAATCTGAGCACACCCAGCATGGGTCTGGAGCTCGGAGAGCAGTCCTGGCAATGGTAGCCACCAGAAGCGAATTTCCCAAACCAATATCACTCGCAGCTTTGATGGTGCAGAGGCTAGAGAAACCCTCATGGGGCTACTGGGACCGTGGCTGGGGGTGTGCACCAACTGTGGGAGGCTGTAGTATAAGCAGAGTTTGCAGAGGGGGAGTCTGTGTGTTCTGGATGACCCAGAGGGGAGCAGACTGAGGCTTCTCTTGGAGGTGGAGGTCTGGGTATGGGCAGATTCTTTGCTTGGACCCTCCAAAAAGATGCAAAAAGCCAAAAAGGTGCAAAAAACAACAAAAGAACAAACCTCTAGGGAACAAAAGCCTAAAAAACCGCTTTCCACAAAGCCAAGCCCCTTGATAGGCATCAGGGCGACTTAACCCAAGGAAGACTGACTGGAAAACAATGCGACAGGACTGGCTCCCAGAAGATAAGCCAAAAACAAGAGGACAATAACCACAGGGTCCCCATAAAGCTGTAAAACCCCAACATTAGGGAAATCAATATACTAAGCTCCCAATAATACCATAAAACCTATATATTTCATAGATACAAGGTTTTTCTTTCTTTTTTTATTTTTTCTTATTCACTCATTCTCACATTTCTTTTTTTTTTTAAGATTTATTTATTTAATTGATAGAGAGACAGAGATCACAAGCAGGCAAAGAGGCAGGCAGAGAGAAAGGGGGAAGCAGGCTCCCCACTGAGCAGAGTCCAATGTGGGGCTCAATCCCAGGACCCTGAGATCATGATCCAACCTGAAGGTAGAGGCTTTAAGCCAGAGCCACCAAGGTGAGCCACGTATCTTGGTTTTTAAAAATTTTTTTAAACTACTTAATATTACAACTAGAGGCTTAATACAACAATAAACCCAGGAAGACCAAAATAACCTTCCTCACCCACATCGAGGAGTTATAACCACCCTCCCATCTTATCCTTCTGTCAGTGTTTCTGTGTATTTGCTTTTGTTCTGGTATTATATAAGTCTTATTCTTGGGGTTCATTCTGACTAGGTCCTTTTATTTCTTGTCATTTACTTTTGTCGGTCTTTATGTTTGTTCGTGTTTGTTTACATACCTTATAAATCATATTTTGGGGGCCCATTCTGGCTGGGATGTCTTCTTCTTTCTTTCTCTCTCTCTTTTTTTACCTTTATTCTTTCCTTTTGGTCGTAAATTCCAGTTGCTCCAAAACCTTCCAGGTTGCACCCTGCCTGGATCGTGGGTGATATATTCAGCTATACATCCTCTCATCCTCTTCTCATCAAAATGACTGGGAGGAGGAACACCCAACAGAGGAAAAACCCAGAAACTGCACCCTCTCCCTCAGAACTATTAGACATGGACATAAACAGTATGTTGGAAAGGGAATTCAGAGTAACAATTATCCAGGCAATGGCTAGGATGGAAAAAACCACTAATGACAACATAGGAGCTCTAAGGACAGAACTGAGAAACAATATGGCAAATGTTAAAAACGCTATCAATGAGATCCAATCTAATCTAAATAGTCTAACAGTTAGGGGTATGGAGACAGAGGATAAAATTAGTGATCTACAGGACAAGATGGTAGAGCAAAAAGGTCAGGAGGAGGGCTGGAACAAACAGCTTATGAACCATGAGAACAGACTTAGGGAAATAAATGACACCATGAAATGTTCTAATGTCAGAATTATTGGAATCCCTGAGGGGGTGGAGAAAGACAGAAGACTAGAAGATATGGCTGAACAAATTATGGATGAAAATCTCCTCAATCTGGGGAATAGAAGAAGTGTTCGTGTCCTAGAAGCAGAAAGGACACTCCCAAAGATCAACAAGTCTAGAAAGCCATCTAGACACATCATTGTGAAATTCACGAGTTATAATTTTAGACAAGAGGTCCTGAGGGCAGCTAAGGGGAAGAGATTCCTTACGTACAGAGGATGATCTATCAGAATAACATCAGAATTGTCCAAAGAAACCTGGCAAGCCAGAAAGGGCTGGCAAGACATATTCAGGGCACTAAATGAAAAGAACATGCAGCCAAGAATACTTTATCCAGCAAGGCTGACATTCAAAATAGATGGACAGATAAAGAGCTTCCAAAACCGGCAAGAATTAAAAGAGTATGTGACCACCAAGCTGGCACTACAAGAAATATTAAAGGGGTTTCTATAAAAGTAGAAATAACCCATGAGTGACATAGAATAGGAAATTACAAACTATAGAAACAAGGACTTCACAGGCAACATGATGTCAATAAAAACTTATCTTTCAATAATCATTCTCAGTGTGAATGGCCTAAATGCTCCCATAAAATGGCACAGGGTTTCAGATTGGATAAAATGACAGGACCCATCCATATGCTGTCTACAAGAGACACTTTTGGAACCTAAAGATACATCCAGACTGAAAGTGAAGGATGGAGAACCATCTTTCATGCAAACAGGCTTCAAAAGAAAGCTAGGGTAGTGATTCTCATATCTGATAAATTAGATTTTAAGCTAAAAACTATAGTCGGAGATACAGAAGGACACTACATCATTCTAAAGGGTCTACCCTCCAAGAAGATTGATGTAAATATTGTAAATTTTTTTGCTCCCAACATAGGAGCAGCCAAATACATAAGCCAACTGTTAATCAAAATAAAGAGTGACATTGATATGAATATATTAATTGTAGGAGATCTTAACACACCACTCTCAGTAAAAAAACAGGTCATCCAAACAGAAAATAAATAAAGAAACAAGAGCTTTGAATGACACATTGGACCAGATGGACCTCATAGATATATACAGAGCATTCCACCCTAAAACAACAGAATACTCATTCTTCTCAAGTGCACATGGAACTCTCTCCAGAATAGACCACATACTGGGTCACAAATCAGGACTCAAACAATACCAAAAATATGAGATGAATGCCTGCATATTCTCAGACCACAATGCTTTGAAACTGGAACTCAGCCATAAGAAAAACTTTGGAAGGAATTCAAACACTTAGAGGCTAAAGACCAACCTGCTCAAGAATATTGGGATCAATGAGGAAATTAAAATTGAACTTAAGCAATTCATAGAAACCAATGAGAATGAAGACACATCATTCCAAAAACCTATGGGATACAGCAAAGGCGGTCCTAAGGAGGAAATACGTAGCCATCCAAGCTTCCCTCAAAAAAATTGAAAAATCCCGAGTACACCAGCTCTCTTTACACCTTAAAGACCTGTAAAATCAAAACCAAATTAAGCCAACCCCATGCACAAGAAGGGAAACAATCAAGATTAGAGCGGAGATCAACGACTTAGAAACTAGAGAAACAGTAGAACACATCAACACATCCAGAAGTTGGTTTTTTTGAAAGAATCAATAAGATTGATAAGCTACTGGCCAAACTAATCCAAAAGAAAAGAGAGAGGACCCAAATTAACAAAATTATGAGTGCAAGAGGAGAAATCACAACTAAAGGAAATAGAAACAATCATAAAAAATTATTATCAACAGCTATATGCCAATAAGTTAAACAGCCTAGAAGGAATGGATGCATTCTTGGAAACCTATAATCTTCCAAGACTGAAACAGAAATTAACAACCGGAATAGATCAATATCTAGTAACCAGACTGAAATCAAAATCTAGTAATGAAACTGATCAAAAACCTCCCAAAAAACAAGAGTCCAGGACCTAATGGATTCCCTGGGGAATTCTACCAAGCATTCAAGGAAGAAATAATACCTATGCTCCTGAAAATGTTTCAAAAAATAGAAACAGAAGGAAAACTTTCAAACTCTCTCTATAAAGCCAATATTATCCTGATCCCCAAAACAGAGAAAGACCCTATCAAAACGGAAAATTTCAGACCAATATCCCTGATGAATATGGATGCCAAGATTATCCACAAGATCTTAGTTATTAGGATCCAACAGCACATTAAAGAGATTATTCACCATGACCAGGTGGGATTTATCCCTGGGATGCAAGGGTAGTTCAACATATGCAAATCAGTTAATGCGATAGAACAAATCAATCAGAGAAGAGACAAGAACCACATGGTCTTGTCTAAATTGATGCAGAAAAAGCATTTGACAAAATTCAGCATCTGTTCCTGATTAAAACTCTTCAAAGTATGGGGATAGAAGGAACATCCCTCAACTTTATAAAATCTATCTATGAAAAGTCATAGCGAATATCATTCTTAATGGGGAAAACCTGAAAGCCGTCCCTTTGAGATCAGGAACATGACAAGGATGCCCACTCTCACCACACTTATTCAACAGAGAACTAGAAGTCCTAGCAACAGCAATCAGACAATAAAAAGAAATAAAAGGTATTCAAATTGACAAAGAAGTCAAGCTCTCTTCACAGATGACATGATACTTTATATGGAAAACCCAAAAGACTTCACCCCCAAACTACTAGAACTCATACAAAATTCCACCAGCATTTTTCAAAGTGCTAGAACAAACAATCCTAAAATTTGTATGGAATCAGAAAAGACACTGAATTGCTAAGGAAATGCTGTAAAAGAAAAACAAAGCTGAGTGCGTCACATTGCCTGATTTCAAGCTTTAATACAAAGCTGTGATCACCAGGACAGCATGGTACTGGCACAAAAACAGACACATAGACCAGTGGAACAGAATAGAGAGCCCAGATGTGGACCCGCAATTCTATGGTCGAATAATCTTTGACAAAACAAGAAAAAATATCCAGTGGAAAAAAGACAGTCTCTTCAATAAATGGTGCTGGGAAAGTTGGACAGTTATATGTAGGAGAATGAAACTTGACCATTCTCTTACACCATACACAAAGATAAACCCAAAATGGATAAAAGACCTCAATGTGAGGCAGGAATCTATCAAAATCCTAGAGCGAACATAGGCAGTAACCTCCTCGACATCAGCCACAGCAACTTTTTTCAGGACATGTCTCCAAAGGCAAAGGAAACAAAAGCGAAATTGAACTTTTGGGACTTCATCAAGATAAAAAGCTTCTGCATAGCAGAGGAAACAGTCAACAAAACAAACAGGCAATTCATGGAATGGGAGAAGATATTCACAAATGACACTAAAGACAAAGGTCTGATATCTAAGATCTATAAAGAACTCCTCAAACTCAACACCCAAAAACAGATAATCATGTCAAAACAGGGGGAGAAGACACGAACAGACACTTCTCCCAAGAAGAAATACAAATGACTGACAGATCCATAAGAAATGTTCATCATCATTAGCCATCAGGGAGATTCAAATCAAAACCACACTGAGATACCACCTTACACCAGTCAGTGTGGCCAAAATCAACAAGGCAGTAAACAACAAATTTTGGAGAGGATGTAGAAAAAGGGGAGCCCTCTTCCACTGTTGATGGGAATGCAAGTTGGTGCAGCCACTTTGGAAAACAGTATGGATATTCCTCAAGAAATTAAAAATAGAGCTACCCTCTGACCCTGCAAATTGCACTACTGTGTATTTACCCAGTTGCAGAGGGAGTACAAAGAAGGGCCTCATGTACCCCAATGTTCATAGCAGCAATGGCCACAATTGACAAACTGTGGAAAGAGCCAAGATGCCCTTCAACAGATGAATGGATAAAGAAGAAATGGTCCATATATACAATGGAATATAATACCTCTATAGAAAGGATGAATACTCAACTTTTGTATCAACATTGACGGAAGTAGAAGAGATTATGCTGAGTGAAATAATTCGAGTAGAGAGTCAATTACCATATGGTTTCACTTACATGTGGAGGATAAGGAAAAACATGGAAGACACTGTGAGAAGGAAAGGAAGGATGAATTCAGGGAAATTGGACAGGGAGATGAACCGTGAGAGACTATGGACTCTAAGCAACAAACTGAGGGGTTTAGAGGGGAAGAGGGTCAGGGTTTGGGTGAGCCTGGTGGTGGGCATTGAGGAGGGCACATATTGCATGGAGCAATGGGTGTGGTACATTAACAATGAATCTTGGAACACTGAAAAATAAAATAAAAGTAATTAGAAGATAAAATAAAATAAAAATGAATAAGTGAATTAGAATGTGGAAAATGCAAGTTTTTGGAAACTCAAATACTGCTGCAATTTTTGCTCTGCCACTTTCAAACTATGTGAACTCAGCAATTTAATTTTCTCAAGTTTTAGTTTTCTTATATGAATTTATGGGGAGAAGTGAATGTAAGAATAGACACTTTTTAATGTTACTTTTTTTTAAGATTTTATTTACTTATTTGACAGAGAGAGAGAGAGAGATCACAAGTAGGCAGAGAGGCAGGCAGAGAGAAAGGGGGAAGCAGGCTCCCTGCTGTGCAGAGAGCCCAATGCGGGGCTCAATCCCAGGACCATGAGATTATGACTGGAGCCGAAGGCAGAGGCTTTAACCCACTGAGCCACCCAAGAGCCCTAATGTTACTTTTAATATTGAAATAATCCTCTGTAAAATATCTGGCATGTAGTACAAAATGCTCATCAAGTAATTTTTGTAATGTTGCAATTTGGGTTGCTTGGGTGGTTCAGTTGGTTAAGTGTCTGCCTTTGCTCCGGTCATGATCTCAGGGTTCTGGGATCTAGTCCCACATCAGGCTCCTTTCTCAGCAGGGAGTCTGCTTCCTGCTCTGTGTGCTATTCTCTCTGTTTGTACTCTCTTTCTCTGAAAAATAAATATTTATTAAAATATTAAAAATTCCCATTTAAATGAAAAAATAATTTAAAAATTAGTCCTTCCAAAATAGAGTGTACTTCTTTTTTTCACATTTCCAAATTCATTTGTCTGTGTAATATTGGTGATTGGGTGATTTTTTTTTAAGATTTTTTATTTATTTGTTTGACAGAGAGAGAGATCACAAGTAGGCAGAGAGGCAGGCAGAGGGAGAGAGGAGGTATCAGGCTCCTTGCTGAGCAGAGAGCCCAATGTGGGGCTCTACCCCAGGACCTTGAGATCATGACCTGAGCCAAAGGCAGAGTCTTTAACCCACTGAGCCACCCAGATGCCCCAATTGTGTGATTTCTGTTGTTTCCTTTATTTCAGTACAATATTCAAAGGTACATTTTAAAATGTAGTTATTATTTTATCTAATTATAATTTTATTAAATAATACATGCCCAATTTGGATTTCTTTGAGCACTTGAGAATTTATAATTTACTTTGAGATGGAATATTGACTTTTTATAAAATGTATTTAACAAACAGAAATTTACTACTGACAAAATCCTAATTAAGAAAAGCAAATGTTTTAAACTTCTTCAGTAAATGCTTTAGAAAGTTTATTTAATAACCATTTTTTGAAGTCACTATTTAAAATAAAACTTATATAAAGAGGGTCAGTGAGTGGCTCTTTTGGTTAAATGTCCACCTTCTGCTCAGGTCATGATCCCAGGGTCCTGGAATCAAGTCCCACATTGGGCTTCCTCGGCAGCAGGGAACCTACTTCTCCTTCTCCCTCTGCCTGAAACTCCCCCTGCTTGTGCTTTCTCTCTCTCTCTGTCAAATAAATAAATACAATCTTTTAAAAACTATGTAAAGTTCTATAAAGAAGACATATACTTTACAAGTGATTTAAAATGTTTCTTAGGTGCCTGGGCGGCTCAGTGGGTAAAAGCCTCTGCCTTTGGCTCAGGTCATGATCTCAGGGTCCTGGGATTGAGCCCCCCATCGGGCTCTCTGCTCAGTGGGGAGCCTGCTTCCCCTCTCTCTCTGCCTGCCTCTCTGCCTACTTGTGATATCTCTCTCTCTGTCAAATAAATAAATAAAATATTTTTAAAAAATTTTAAATGTGTTGAGTAATATCTGAAGAAAATAGAAAATAGTAATATCTGAAGAAAAAAGAATAAATTAACATTTATTTAACATCTTCTACATAGCAAGTATATTTTGTGTTTTATCATATGGGGTATGTTCCTTATATATCCACTTGTTGAGAATGTTTATAATTAATGGATGTTGAATTTTATTAAATACTTTTTCTTTATCTATTGGGATGATCATATGGTTTTTATCTTTCCTTTATTTCATGTCGTCTATAGTATTGACTGATTTGTGAAAGTTAAACCATTCTTGCAGTCATGGGATAACTTCTACTTGATCATGGCATATAAACCTTTGAATGTATTGTTTAATCCAGTTTGCTAATGCTTTGCTGGGGATTTTTTCATGTGTGTCCATCAGAGAATTTGGCCTGTAATTTTTTTTTTTTTTTTTTTACAGTACCCCTCTCTGTTTTTGGTATCAGGGTAATGTTGACATATGAAAACAAGTTTAGAAGAGTTGTCTCTCTTCTATTATTTGGAATGGTTGATAATGATTGGTACTAATTTATCTTTAAATACTTGGTAAAATTCACTATAATGCTATAGGTCCTGGACCTTCCTTACGTCAAGATGGTTTTGGGAATTGCTTCAATCCCCTTATTAGAAGTTGAGTTGTTCAAATTGTTTCTTTCTTAATTATTCAGTCTTGATAGGTTTTATGTTTCTAAGAATGTATCCATTTATTATAGGTTGTCCAATTTTCTGGTATATAATTGTTCATAGTAGTCTCTGATTCTTTGTATTCCTGTAGTATCGGTTGTAACATCTCTTTTACATTACAGGCCTAGGTGGCCAATTCATTCATGACAAAGGGGACAAGAATATACACTAGGAAAAGGATAATCTATTCCATAAATAATGCCAAAGAAACTGGACAGCCACATCCAAAAGAATGAAACTGAACATCTCTCTTCCACCATACACAAATATTAAATCAAAATAAGTTAAAGACTTAAATTTAAGACATGAAAATATAAAACTCCTTGAAGCAAGCATAAAGGGTAAGTTTCTGGACATCAATCGTAACAATGATTTTTTTTTTTTTTTACATCAAAAGCAAGGGCAACCATAGCAAAAATAAAAAAGCAGGACTACATCAAATGAAAGCTATAGCCAAAGAAAATTGTCAAATAATAAAAGGCATACTATGTAATGAGAAAATATTTGCAAATCATACATCTGATAAGGGGGTAATATCCAAAATATACAGAGAATTCACACAACTCAATAATAAAAATACTATCAGATTTAAAAATGGGTAGAGGGCGCCTGGGTGGCTCAGTGGGTTAAAGCCTCTGCCTTTGGCTCAGGTCAAGATCTCAGGGTCCTGGGATCAAGCCCTGCATCGGGCTCTCTGCTCAGCAGGGAGCCTGCTTCCCTCTCTCTCTCTGCCTGCCTCTGCCTACTTATGATCCCTCTCTCTGTGCCAAATAAATAAATAAAGTCTTAAAAAATAATAAATAAAAATAAAAATGGATAGAGAAAGTGAATGGTCATTTTTTTCAAAGAAGACATACAGATGGCCAACAGTTACTGAAAGGTGCTCAACATCACTAATCATCTAGGAAATGCAAATCAAAACCACATTGAGATATAACCTCACATCTGATAAAAATCATTACTGAAAAGACAAGGGATGGAAAGTGTGGATGAGGATATGGGAAACACTTGTGACTTCGTTGTGGGAATTTAAATTGGTGTAGCCACTATGGAAAAGAGTATGGAGGGTCCTCAAGAATTTAAAAATAGAATTGCCATGTGATCCAAAAAGCCCACTTTTGGGTACTTATCCAAAAAAAAAAAAGAAAAGAAAAGAAAAAAAAAGATATTGAAAAAATATCTGCATTCCTATGTTCATTGCAGTATTATTTACAAAAACCAAGATACAGAAGTAACCTGAGAGTCCATCAATAAATGAATGGATAAAGAAAATGTGACACACACACACACACACACACACACACACACACACTGGAATATTATTTAGTCATTAAAAAGAAGGAAATCTTGTCACTTGTGAAAACATGGATGAACCTTGAGGACAGTATACTAAGTAAAATAAGCTGCACAGAGAAAGACAAATACTGTATGGTATCACTTATATATGGAATCTAAATAAAAAGTGAAACTCTTAGTTTACTAAGAAACAGAATAGAAATGTGATTGCCAGGGACTGGGAGATGGGGAAAATAGGAAGATGTCAGGAAAAGTTACAAACTTTTAGGTACAAAATGAATATGATCTGAGGATCTAATCTACAGTGCAGTGACAGTAGTTAATAGAACTGTATGGTACAATTGAAATTTGTTACTAGAGTAGAATTTAAATGTTCTACACAGAGAAAGAAGAGAAATATGTGAGATGATGAGTGTGATCATTAATTAGATGGGAAGAATTCTTATACAATTGATATGTATATCAAATTATCACTGTGTACTCTTTAGACTTCTTACAATTTTGTCAATTATACTTCACACATAATTGTATCTTCTCTTTAGTTTTAAATATATAAAGCAAATACAAATAACAAAGAGTTTTAGTGGCAACCTCAAAAAAGGAAAAAGAAAAGAACAAAAGTGCAGTTGACAATACAGATTTCATTATCCATTGGGTATTTTAGTGTTGGGATATCTCCCTTGGTATATTTTCAAAGCAGTCACTTCTGAACAATTTTTGACTGTACATATGTATGTTAAAATACATATCCAATTTGTCATTTTAACCACGTTTAAATGTATGATTTAGTAGTATTGATATTCACAATGTTGAGCAATCATTACCACTTTCTATCTCTTCAACATTGTCTTCACTCTAAACAGAAATCCTGTACACATTAAGCAACAACTGTCTATTCCCTGTCTGGTACTTCTGGATTAGTTGTTTGCTTTTATGAATATACTGTACTGTATGTTTCATAGGATACTACAATATTTGTTATTTTGTATTTGGCTTATTTCAGTTAGCATAATGTTTGCAAGGTTCCTTCATTTTGTAGCATCTATCAGAATTTCATTTCCTTTTATAGCCAAAGAATATCACATTGTGTGTATATACCCCATTTTGCTTATCTACTCATCTGTAGAAGGACACTTAAATCATTTCCACCTTAGGTATTATAAATAAGGCTACAATGAACATTTGTGTACAAATACCTACTTGAGTTCCTGTTTCCAATGATTTTGTGTATTTACTTAGGAGTGAAGTTAGTGTCATATAGTAATTTTATTTTACACAGCATGCTTTAGCAAAGTATTTTAAAAAACTTAAGTCTAAATATGGAAGGAGAATAAGTAAATAAAACTCTTAGATGTAAACATAGAGAGAACACCATCATGACCATGAGTTAACAAAGTTTTCTTAAAATGATACTAACTGAAAGGAAAGAAAAATGATGTAGACATTACTTTATTCACATTAAGAACATATGATCATGAAAAAAAAAAAATACCAAGATTGTGAAAAACTAAGCCAGAGGCTGACAAGCCACAGATTGTTGAACTACATATATGTATATGTGGTTTAAATAAATATCTGTGATAAACATTTCTGTCAATATTTTGTAGGTAGAATGAATAAATAACTCTTAAGTTAAAAAAAAGAAGCAGAGAACCAAATTGAAAATGAGTAAGCATTGAACAACTACTTCAAAAAGAGGAACTCAAATAAAAAGTGAATGCAAGAAAAGGTGTTTAATCTTCTTAGTCATCAGGGAGATGCAAAGGAAAACTTGAGTGAGCTATACCTGACACAGTCACAAAAATGGCCAGAAGAAAACACCAAATGTGGGCATACAAGTGGACCAAGCAAAACTCTCATGCACTGCTACTAGAAGTGCATCAATGGTCAAACTCAAGTGGAATATTATCTGGCAGGACCTTCTGTGACCCAGAAATTCCATTTTAAGTATATCCCAGCAGAAATTGATATATATGCTCATCAAAAGACACATACAAGAAAAAAAAAAAAGGCACATACAAAAATAATGGCATTATTCAGAATACCCCAAACCTTGAAACTACCCAAATGCTCCTAAAGAATATAATGCATCAATCATTATGAAATCACAACGCTGTTACTACACATCAAACAATGAAATAAATTATTCCTACCCCAAACCATAACTAAATCCTGTAAATATGGTATTGAGCAAAAGAAGACAAAAATAAATGGTTGTTGGGGAGCCTGAGTGGTTCAGTTGGTTAGGGGTTCTACTTGATTCAGCTCAGGTCTTGATCTCAGAGTCATGAGTTCAAGATCCACATTGGTACTGGGTTCCACACTGGGTATTGGGTTCTACTTAAAAGAGCCTACTTAAAAAAGAAAAAAAAGAAAGGAAAGAGAAGAAAGAAAGGAAAGAGGAAGGAAGGAAGGAAGGAAGGAAGGAAGGAAGGAAGGAAGGAAGGAAGGAAGGAAGGAAGGAAGGAAGGAAGAAAAGGGAAGGAAGAAAAGGTTGCTTACTATGGTCTCATTTATATAAAACAAAAAATGCAAAGGTAATCTCTGAGGAAAAAAATCAAGATAGTGGTTAACTTTAGCAGGGTAATGATGAGGAGAAAAGCCCAAGACATGACTGTTGTATTTCTAGATCCATGAGCTGTTTGCCTCACACTTTTCTTTAAGTTTTTTTTTTTAAATATCATTCTACTGTTATCTTGCTTTCCTGATGTTCTTGCAAAATCATTTCTACCTTATGAGCAACTATACGCCAGCAAATTAGACAATCTGGAAGGAATGGATGCATTTCTACAGACGCACAAACTACCAAAACTGAACCAGGAAGAAATAGAAAACCTGAACAGATCCATAACCAGTAAGGAGATTGAAGCAGTCATCAAAAATCTCCCAACAAACAAAAGTCCAGGGCCAGATGGCTTCCCAGGGGAATTCTACCAAACATTTAAAGAAGAATTAATACCTATTCTTCAGAAATTGTTCCAAAAAATAGAAATGGAAGGGAAACTTTCAAACTCATTTTATGAGGCCAGCATTACCTTGATCCCAAAACCAGACAAAGATCCCACCTAAAAGAATTATAGACCAATATCCTTGATGAACACAGATGTAAAACTTCTCACCAAAATACTAGCCAATAGGATCCAACAGTACATTAAAAGGATTATTCGCCACACTCAAGTGAGATTTATTCCTGGGATGCAAGATTGGGTCAACATCTGCAAATCAATCAATGTGATACAATACAATAATAAAAGAAAGAACAAGAACCATATGATACTCTCAATTTATCCTGAAAAAGCATTTGACAAAGTACAGCATCTCTTCTTGTTCAAACTCTTCACAGTGTAGGCATAGAGGGTACATTCCTCAACATCAAGGCCATCTATGAAAACCCACGGCGAATATCATTCTCAATGGGGAAAAGCTGAGAGCTTTTTCCCTGATACCAGGAACATGGCATGAATGCTCATTATCTCCACTGCTATTCAACATAGAGCTAGAAGTCCTAGCCTCAGCAATCAGACAACAAAAAGAAATCAAAGGCATCCAAATTGGCAAAGAAGTCACACTCTCACTCTTTGCAGATGATATGATACTGTATGTGGAAAATCCAAAGGACTCCACTCCAAGACTGCTAGACCTCACCCAGGAATTCAGTCAAGTGTCAGGATATAAAATTAATGCACAGAAATCAGTTGCGTTTCTATATACCAACAGCAAAACAGAAGAAAGAGAAATTAAGGTGTCGATCCCATTTACAATTGCACCCAAAATCATAAGAAACCTAGGAATAAGCCTAACCAAAGAGGCAAAGAATCTGTACTCAGAAAACTACAAAGTGTGCATGAAAGAAATTGAGGAAGACACGAAGAAATGAAGAAACGTTCCATGTTCATGGATTGGAAGAACAAATATTGTGAAAATGTCTATTCTACCTAAAGCAATCTACACATTTAATGCAATCCCTATCAAAATACCATCAATTTATTTCAAAGAAATGGAACAAATAATCCTAAAATTTATATGGAACCAGAAAC
>CM053605.1:90761207-90777551 GCA_028646535.1 Procyon lotor | reverse complement strand
TCTCTCTCTCTCTCTGTGTCAAAAAAAAAAATCTTAAAAAAAAAGTAGATGACTATAAGGAGACTCATATGCTTGTAGCTATGAGTTTCAAAATATTTCCTGTATATAACTCATGTGCTATGGTGGTTGACTACACATCATAGCACAAATACATGGCCATATTCCTGTACAAATTTCAACTCGTGCCATATAAGTTCCAATCAAAACAAAAGCTGATTTAACAAGACTGAGGAGAAATTAGTGCTAATCATTAAGTGTTACTCCTTGTTTGTTTGTTTTAACTTAACATAGCAATTTCCAAATTGTTGCTCATTCACATAAAATCACCAAAAAGTAGAGGTAAATTTTTCGTATAGTTGTGTAAAAGGTAGAAACCAAGCCCATGAAGTTAAGTAGTATATGCAAAACAGCAGTTAGCCAATGGAAGGGATAGAAATATGATCAAACCCACTTCTACAGTGTCTCACCACCTGATAATGTACCTACTGATTCTTGCATTGGTAGAAAAATGTGTTGTTTGCTCTCTATGTGCTAAATGAAATACAGCCAAAATAAAACCCAAATAAATATTTGTCCTTTTTGCTTTGTTCTCTTTTTTGTTGGGTATGGTTGTTGTTGTTGTCAGTTTGTGGTGGTGGTGGTAAAAAGTCTTTTTTTTGCAGCACCAAAGCTAGATAATGTGTTTAGTGGAAAACATATATACAATGGAATATTATGCCTCCATTAGAAAGGACGAATATCCAACTTTTGTATCAACATGGGTGGGACTGGAAAAGATTATGCGGAGTGAAATAAGTCAAGCAGAGAGAGCCAATTACCTTATGGTCTCATGTGCTGAGCATAAAGAAAAACATGGAGGACATTGTGAGAAGGAAGGGAAAGGTGAATGGAGGGAAACCAGAGGGGGAGATGAACCATGAGAGACTGTGGACTCTGAGCAACAAACTGAGGGTTTAGGAGGGGTGGGGGTGGAGGGCTGGGCGAGCCTGGTGGTGGGTATTGAGGAGGGCACGTATTACATGGAGCACTGGGTGTGGTGCATGAACAATAAATCTTGTAACACTGAAAAAATAAAATAAACATTTTTGGGGAAAAGAAAAAAAGGAGGGCACATATTGCATGCAGCACTGGGTGTGGTGCATAAGCAATGGATCTTGGAACATTAAAAAAATAAAATTAAATTTAAAAAAAAAGAAAAGAAAAGAAAACCAATCCTTCTAGGACAGTGGAGAACTAAAAACTTGGGCTATTGTCCTTTAGGAATAGATACCATCTCTATTTTTCTGTATTTGGATGTATTTATGGGTGCATGCTCTTATATTTATTCATTCTTTGGATCCCAACTTTGAGGGCTTTCATTAAATATGGATGCCTTGTGTGCCCGCAAAATTACAGTTAAGCTCTCCTGTAGCATGATAATTATTTCTTTTCCTCATGAGAAATTCACAAATCTCTCTTTTAGTTAAAAGCACTACTTACACATTTAATGTCTACTAAAAATAAAGAACAGGAACCTGTTCCTACAAATAGGGTACCCACAATCTGGAATCTAACATTCTAGAAGAAAGCAGGGAATGCCATATCTGAGTGTTTTATTTTTTCCCCATTATTTTATTTGAGCTGAGAAGTTTAGAGAATTCATGGATAATGAAATTTTCTGGCTGTTATAAATGTACATTTGAGATCATCTAAATCCAACTTTCCCTAATAATTTTGTCTCCAAAGCCCTTCTCACTGTTATATCTTATTTACAAATATCTCATGGATTTAACAACATCATTTTCATTGCAGGATACAGAAATGATTGAGTTTTTAAAACTCTCTTCTTTTTACAAACTGTAAAATGGGGCTAAACTAATATCTCACAATATTGTTAGGTATACTCATTTTGTTAAATTTCAAAACATTTGATATAGTATCTGTCACATAGAGTTAAATAAATATGTATAATTTAGGCTAAATATATGACCAACAACATTTCTAGAAAGTTCACTTAAATAAAATGATTTACAATACTCGTAATGCAAAGAATGCAAAGAAAAAATACACGCTCTGTTTTTAAAAAGCACATGCTATTTAATTATAAGTACTACTTTACATTTTTTTTAATAAGGGTATATATTGTCAAGAAATAAATTTAACTATAAAATGCTATTTTGCCATGCAGATCCAAAACTTATGTTAAACTATAGGTTAAACTTTAATCCAATAGGCCAAAAAATGCCTTCAGTTTTTTAATTATTTTCATTTAACTTTTTGAGTTCTTTCTATAAATCATGAATATTGAAAATAAATATTTTCTCGTTAATGTTTGTAAGTAGTTACTTAAAAGTAACATATTATGGGTTTGATCATTGTATTTTCACTAAAAATTTAGCTATAGGCATCTGTATATGTTCACCATCTAGCAAAGAATTTTGTCGTAATAATTAATAATAATAATAAATTATTAATTTAATTTTAGTAATAATAATAAAGTAATAATAATAAAGCGATAATAATTAAAGTCATCTTAAGTAGTAAATGACTTATCAAATGAATGAGTCTAGTGTATATTTAGAATAACTTGAGGCAAGTTTGCACAATTATCAACTTTATGCTCATCTTTAATTTCTTGCATTTGTATTACTAATACTTCCCATCTTTAACCACTGAACTCTGGTGGATTTCAGAGCGAATTCAAAACTGCAAATAAAAACAATTTATAGAATAATAAAAATGACCTTAAGTAATAATCATAGCTACATGTGATGTTAAATAGGCATATTTAGTGGGTGGAAAAAAAATTCCAAATGTTGAAAAATCATTTGAATAAATGAGTGGTTGGTGCATCCCAGTTTAATTGCCCCAAGCCATGTACATCCGAACTACAGTTCTTGTCTCTTCATCACAGATGTTGCAATGGGAAACTCCATTCTCACCAAGGGTCTTCTTTTCAGCACCTACCATAGTGCCTGATGGTGATCCTTGAGTAGTGCCCCAAAGCAAACAGCATTTTCTAGTGTTACCATCTTCCTTTGGTTACATACAAGAGCATAGAGACCCTATCTGTAATAGTAGTTGATACAATCTGTTTGCAATATAGTGTGGAATTTTAGCATGCAATGATTTAAAATATAACTGTGTGACTAAATCTAATTACAGATTGTAAATAGGTTACTATACTGTTTTTAACTGGTAAGCTCCCCCAGCTCTTCTCCACTTGCTTACCGAGCCCCAGCAATAGGAAACAGATGAAGGCTAGGGAAGGAGAAATTAAGGCTAGCTTGGGGCTCATTTAATTATTTGCCTAATCAGAGAAAATGGATTTAGATGATTTTCTTTTTTTTTTTTTAAAGATTTTATTTATTTGACAGAGAGAAACACAGCGAGAGAGGGAACACAAGCAGAGGGAATGGTAGCGAGAGAAGCAGGCCTCCTGCCGAGCAGGGAGCCCGATGCGAGGCTCGATCCCAGGACGCTGGGATCATGCCCTGAGCCGAAGGCAGACACTTAACGACTGAGCCACCCAGGTGCCCCTAGATGATTTTCTACCTGACCAAAAACTTTAGAAGTGAGGAAGTGAGCCATTCTCCAAGTACAGCCAGGGATCCTGTTAAAGATTGAAATCTGTGCCACCAAAATCCGTATATTGAAGCTATAACCCCAGGTGGGACTGTATTTGGAGATAGGGCCATTGAAGAAGTAATTAAAGTTAAGTGAAGTCACAAAGTTGGAGACCTAATCTGATGGGATAGGTGTCCTTAGAACAAGAGGAAGCTACACCAGAGATTTTCTCTCTCCTCATGAAAGTTCTCATGAGGACAAAGCAAGGGAACAGCCATCTGCAAACCAGGAATAGATCACCAGAAACCAACCTTGACTACACCTTCATGTTGAACATCCAGACTTCAGAACTGTGAGAAATAAATTCTGTTGTTTAAGCCACAGAACGGTATTTTGTTATGACCATCTGAGCTGACTAGTGCGGTCCACAAGAAGAGAGGTTAGACGTGATTAGAAGTGATTCCAGGCACAGATCTTTAAGAATGGCTAAGTGAATACCCAGCCAGTAGCTTGGCCTCCTTCTGTGAGTATGGGGGGAAATTTTGCCTCTGGCAAGAGATTTGAACTTCTCTATCATGTGGTGAATGGTTCCACAGGGAAATTGTAAAGCGTCTCCACAATATTAACAAGTCTAAAAGAAACTTTCTCGTCTGCTAATCCTGTGGGTTCAATTAGAGAACAGACTAAAGTTTGTTTGCTGACAAAGTCTCATTGTTGCCAAAAACCTTGTCAAGATTAGGGTTAAGATTAGGAGGTCAGTTCCTTACTAGGACACCTACAAATTTATGTGTGTTTTGTTTTGTTTTGTTTTCCTCAGTGCAGCCATTTCTGTAACTATAAAATAAATTCACTTTTTAGTAGAAAATTACCTTCAGTCCTATGTTCATACCATCTTTTTTTGTTCTCTTTTGGAAACCTATAGATTTGCTGTGAGCTGGGTTTTATATTGGCTCTGCCAAATAATCAAGAGATAATAAGGCCTTCTGCAGGAAATAGAGATAATATAAAAATTAAAAGACTGGACCATAGATTTTCCAAGGGAGCTTTGAGCAGGATAGTCATACTGCCTCCTAGCATGAAAAAACACATGGTACCACATAGGAATCCAGGCAAGAAAAAGGACAGATAACAGAAAGTAAAGTAGTTATTAAAAAGGGTTATCCAAAAGTCAATTTAATTTAGAGTAATATAGTTTATATACCAAAGATAACCAATCTATTCATTGCCTTGACCTCGCTGTTGAAGGTATGACAAAAATTCATTCAAATACAAAATGAATTTTAATATGGCATATCAGAATATGTACTTCAGACCCACTTAATCTTAAAGCCTTTCTCCTGATCAATTAGGGACTCATGAAGACCTAAAGCCCTATCTATCACCTATATCTTACAGTGTAGAAAGAAATATTTTCTCCAATTGTCATGAATCTAAAGAGAATTGTTCTTTGAGAGGTTATAGTTGCCCAACTTCCACCTCACAGTTTCAATAAATTCAGACAAGTTACAGCTAGAACATGATGGAGAATTCTATCGAGAGTAGGCAAGGAGACTACAAAAAGAATGCATTTATTTATCCAATTTTCAATGTGTTCAAAGCTAGCTACAAGAGACAAGATTTTTGTTATTGTTGTTAGAATAGTGGCAAGTGAAGGCAGTAAAGTAGTCAATAGGAGTTAGTGAAGAAGCCAAGTTCGTGATGAAGAATCAAGTATTGATCTTAATCCATAAAAGCAAGTATTTTGGAATCAATAACTGTGACTGTCTAAGGGAGCAGAGCTTGAGGAAGCACAGTGGGAGCTCTGAAAATGCCATGACTTAGCCACAAGTAACCCAAATCCAATTTACTGGATAATTGTCCCCTGAGAGTTTTTCCAGTGATGTCTCAAAGATGGCAATGTCAATGGCTAGGCCACCAGAAAAATGGAGAAGTCATGACAGTGGAAAAATCAGTTTTCTTCTGTTAAATCCATGGTAATAATTAGAGAAGAGAAATCTCAGGAAAATGGTCTATCAAACTGCTAAAAAAAATTACTATCATTCCGAACAATAAACTCCAAATACAAAACTGTAGTGAAAGCACCTGCATATCTGAAACAATAGATATTTACCTCCTGAGGACAGCAAACAAAATGAAAGAAAAGATTATGAGTTTATTTCATACATTTTATCATGAAGTATTAATGAAGTAACCTGCATTCATTTTTATCCAAGAGATTGTCTATTGTGCCTTCTACACAATGCAATAAGCTCTCAGGATTGGGGTTAAACATGGTCATCTCTTTTTGTTTAAGTGAACCATCCTTAAACTCCAATGTGAATGAAATACATTCTTACTACTCCTTATTGTATAAATATGATATGTCCTTTCTGCTCATACCCTAGAAAAATAATTATAGCTAATTTCTTCCTGAAATTTTTAGGGGTATTATTAAGTGTTACCTTTGGATGTATTATAGGTGTTTCATATAAATTAAATAAATGGTTTCCAATAAGACAAAGGTTTAGGGGCACTATTCACAACCTTAATAACCCTTCACATGTATTGATGACATAGGCATTTTTATATCATAATCTCTCTCATATTTCAAAGCCCCACTCCAGTCCTGAGCCCTTTATAAAGCATGTGGTTGTTATGTGTTGTAGTAAAGGCTTCAAAGATGGGTTTTATTTTTTTTTAAAGATTTTATTTATTTGACAGCGAGAAACACAGCGAGAGAGGGAACACAAGCAGAGGGAATGGTAGCGGAAGAAGCAGGCCTCCTGCCGAGCAGGGAGCCCGATGCGGGGCTCGATCCCAGGACTCTGGGATCATGACCTGGGCCGAAGGCAGCAGCTTAATGACTGAGCCACGCAGGTGCCCCAAGGGTTTTATTTTTTTTTAAAGTCTCCCTGCCCTTACAATAAATTTTACATACACAAAAATTTGCTTTCTCACTTCCAGAATGACCATGTGAGACTTCAGCAGACCCTCTCCCCAGTCAAGAAACCATTCCTTTGGTAAAATAGAAAGTATATTAAAAAAATAAATGTATCTGGAATTTTTCCTAAGAGCACATAGAAAATGAAGAAATGTTTATTTAAGATTATCTATTAAATATTAGTAAGTACAGCAAGTAAGAACACACGTGTGTGTGTGTATGTGTGTGTGTGTGTGTTGTATGATCCATGATCTACTCCTGCATTCACATTCATACCCACTCAGTGTGAAGGAAACTCTACACTACATGTCTATGGCCAAGGTGATGGGTAATTTCTTCTCCTAGTACCCAACCTAAAGCCATGGTTTTACTTTACTAGGTGTAGGCAGCCGAAGTCTCTGATTCCTCTTTCCCACCAATATGTTGCAGAAGTTCTATTCCAGGTAGCTGTGGCTAAGAGGATTGGAGTTTCCTTGTCTACCAAATCCCCATTCACAAAGTGTTGAGAATACTGAGAACTCATTGGCTTTTTTCCTGATTGCTTATAGGTTGCTGGCTCCATAATGAAAGGGCCAAACCAAGAAGACCAGGGACTACCATCCCCATGTATCACCGACCCATAGAGTAGGTGTATCCATCTGGAAGGCCATTGTGTCCAGGCCCAGGGCAATAGCATAGAGGTCCTGCCCAGGAATGAGTCATCCTGTAAGAACAGAGATTTCTGCAGCTTTCCCTAAGGGTACCAACTTTATTTGGTACAGAGCAAGCAAAGTTTATGCCCAAAGAACACCTTGGTAGTAAGCAAATAAGAGGAGGCTACTAGCACAATGATAGTAGTAGCAACAAGTAAACCAATTGAGTCAAGACTGATTCTAAATTTAGTAGAGAAAACTAGGGAAAGAGACAGCTAAGAAGCCCCCTCCTGAGACTGGAGGAAGCACTAGAGATTGACAATGCCTCGCAGTTGCCAAATTGCCCTCTTGAAATGAATCACATTGTGCTGCAATTTGTGTCCCCAAACTGTTCTTAAAAACAATAGAACAATTAGCTAACAATCAGTGGAGGGAAACAGCTGGGTAGGATACCAAGAGAGGCGGACCAGCTAGAAGTTTAACAGAGAGTTCAGGAAGAGATAATCCAAGAAATTGACAGACCACTGTAATCCTTCATGGTTAGAGACTGCCAGATCCCAACCAGTGCTTCTGACACCGGAAGTTACACACTGTAAAGGAATTAGACATCACTGAATTAGTCCAGCCAGGTTACTAAAAGAATCAACATCAGCAGGCCCTTGGCGATGGAGTATAGGGTGGAGGCTGGGATGCGGTATCCAGAGTGGCTATAATCTGTTTTCTAAAATGTCTAGTTTTTCACTGCTCCATTGCTTATGTTCTTGAATGAAACAGGTAAAAACTAAACGAACATAAGTGAATATTGAAATAGACCACACACAGAAAAAAAAACGATAGCTGTTACAGTATGAGACTTGTGGTTTGTAATTAATGTACATATACTTAAGAAACATTTAAAGGAAATTTAAATAAAGCATACTTTGTTCCTAACAGGAAAAAATAAATACATAAATACATGCGTACATACATATATACAAAATGCCCAGTTTTTGACAAAATGTAAAATAGCATGAAAAGACCAGGAAAGTGTGATCCATACACTGGGGGAAAAAATGCATGCAATAGAAACTTCCTTTGAGAGTACCCAAATGCAAGTCTCAACAAAGATGTCAAAGAAGCTTTTATGACTATATTCAGGTAATTAAGAGAAGTTATATTTAAGGACTTAAATAAAGATGATGATAATGTTTCATATGGGGTGCCTGGGTGGCTCAGTGGGTTAAAGCCTCTGCCTTCAGCTCAGAAGAGGTAGACCTGCCAGCTCAGGTCATGATCTCAGGATTCTGGGATCGAGCCTCGCATCAGGCTTTCTGCTCAGCAGGGAGCCTACTTCGCCCTCTCTCTCTGCCTGACTCTCTGCCTATTTGTGATATCTCTCTCTCTGTCAAATAAATAAATAAAATATTTAAAAAAAGATAATGTTTCATAAAAAAGAAAATAATAAGAAAGATAAAAATTACAAATGAGCCAAATAAAAAAGCTGGCATTGAAAGTATGATAACAAAAATGGAAAATTCACTAGGGACGTTCAGTAGATTTCAGCTAAAAGAATCAGAATTTGAGGGGCGCCTGGGTGGCTCAGTCGTTGAGCGTCTGCCTTCGGCCCAGGTCAGATCCCAGGGTCCTGGTATCGAGCCCCCCATCAGGCTCTCTGCTCTGCGGGAAGCCTGCTTCTCCCGCTACCACTCCCTTTGCTTGTGTTCCCTCTCTCGCTGTGTTTCTCTCTGTCAAATAAATAAAATCTTTAAAAAAAAAAAGAATCAGAATTTGAAAACAGAAGTCACGCAATCTAAAGAACAAATGAAGAAAAGTGAACAGAGCCTCAGAAAAATGTGGAAAACTACTAAGTGCACCAAAGTATGCATAATGGGGGCACAAAAAAAGAATAGAAAGACAAAGAGGGCAAAAATATATTTGAAGGAACAATGGCTGAACACCTCTGTGCATCCAAGAATCTCCATGAGCTCCAAAGAAATCTATTCCAAGACACATCATTGTTAAGACATTGAAAGAGAAAAAGAAAATTTTGAAAGTGTCAAGAGAAAAACCACTCATCATGTACATCAGAACCCCAATAAGACTAACAGCTGACATCTCATCATAATTACATCCTTTCCCATACAAAAATGTGAATAAGTATTTTTAATAGAAAATGATTATTTAAAATTAAAAGATGATGAGACAAAAGTTATACTTCTAGATGATAGTACAAAATTGCTTAAAAACATTTATAGAGTTTTGTACATTTATAAAACAACAAACATATAATCTGAATATATAAGCCAACTGTCTTGATTTATGAGAGTTTTATTCTTGACCCAATATAGAAAATAGGAGATGATTGCAAAAATATTTATAATACATGATAGCATATGTTAAGTGCTCAGCACCAGGTATATTGGTACAGGAAATATTACACTACTTACCTTGTCAGAGTTTTCACAAAAGACTGAGTTTCATGGCTACCAAGATCCTACTGAAATCATGGAAAAGTGATTAAAAATTCTAAATTCACATATATAAAATTTAATAGAAAAGTAATCCTTTTAGACAAGAAATTTCCACAGAATTTGGAAGCAAAAGTCCCTGTTCGCTAATATGTTGGACTATACCTGAAGAGGTAGTTGATCTATTCTCCCAAAATTGAAATAGCTGCTGTGTGTTTTGGAATTCCAAATTAACAACATTCTCCTTCTGGCAATTCCAGGGTCTCTGCACACTCATCCACCAATGCAAAGATAGTTACTTCATAAACTTTATAATTCTGTCATATCTACAACTCCTAGCATAGGACTCCTACTTCTTCATTCTAAAATACAAGTAGAACTCAAAATACAACATATATTTGCAGGAAATCATTAAAGAGAAAATGTTAAGATCAAAGAATGTAAAACTTGTAACAGAAGTTAGAGAGCAAGGAAGGAACCCAAGAGTTTTAAAACCATGACTGTGGAAAGGATTTTTAGGGAGCTGGAACTCATCTGTAGGATCTAGTAATTAGGAAATGTAGGCTTACATATATTTGTGTACAGTTTGTAATTGTGGACATCTGACATTATCCATTGGTCAACATCCTTTGAACTATATAGCACAATGAATGAAGTCTCCGTCAAAACACTACTTATAAAGGAACAGAGACATTAGCGAGGACACATAACAAAGAACATTCTTTCCAAAAAATAGTTAGGAAAAAAAAAGAAAGGGAATGGAACAGAATATGAGAGAAAAGGAAAGACTCCAGGACCAGGAATGATTCTAGCATGTGAACTTAAAGGAGGAGGTGATAACAGAAAAGACACAGAGAGAATAATTAATATGCAATAACAGTAATTCCTATGTGGTTAAAATAACTCACACGTGGTAATAATTTATATGTGGCTACAAGTAAGTTTTTCTCAACTAAAAGAGATATGGCCCTTCAGATTGAAAAGGCTTAATACCAATAAGGATACATAAAAATGTTTTAATGAGCCATACTTAGACATACTATTATGAAATTTAAAATAATAAAACACTGTCCTGAAGTCTTCTGGATAAAATAGAATAAGAATGTACAGGGAGGCTATTGCTTAAACATCCCAGACACAGGTTAACCATTTTGGCTTAGGTCATGATCTTAGGGTCATGAGATCCAACCCTTAGTGGGGCTCTGCACTTAGCAGGGAATCTGCTTGAAGATTCTCTCTCCCTCTCTTTCTGCCTCTCCCCCTGCTTGCACTCACATGCTTTCTCTCTCTAAAATGCATAAATAAATCTTAAAAAGAAAGGAATGTAAATTATTTTCTTATAGCATGTCTTATCATTAACATTAAAGCTGATATTAAGATAATACTAAGAGTCAGGTAAAAGTTTCTGTCTCTACTCCTCGTGACCTACCAGGAGAAAAGGACACACAACATTTTGAGGAAAAATAGTTCTAAACATGTGCTTCAGCATAAACATTACTAAAATAAGTATTCAAAATATTGCCATTGCAAAGAAATCAATGCATTTCTATTTCATACACATTTTCTGAGGACACTTGAAGATGTACTTCAGCTAACAAGGAGTAGCTACCACATCTCAGGATGTCAATAATTGGGGCAAGAATTTTATTTGGTCTGAATTAGAATGCTGATTTGGAAGCCTCCAGGAAACCTATTTTTCAGGATAAAAATGGAATAATTTCAGTAATGTATATAACACAAAAAATGTTTTAAGATATCCTTAATATGCTGAGTACAGGAAAAATAATAAAAGTGAAAAATTATTTTTAAAAAACTCAGGGGGAACTAGCAAGTAAACAAAAGAAAGGCACAAGAAGTTGTTCCACAAATAAAGTAAACCAAAGAGTGTCATATTTTGAGTATTTGATGGAGTGAAAAGACCACCCGAAATACCTACAGTTGTTTCCACTGATTGTCACAGGGTTTTTACAGAGGAATTATAAGAAAGGAAATGGAATCCTAGGAATCCATTTGTTTTATCATGAGCATTATAGATACAAAATTAACAATAAGCCACCACCTAATGATTTCTATTCATTATAAACAAAATATAGAATAATGTGAAGAAGACTTAATTATGATCACAGAGCAGAAGAATAAAAATAATGTCATCCTTATAAAAATGTAGATGACTAGGTCACCTGGGTGGCTCAGTCCATTAAGCATTTGCCTTCAGCTCAGGTCATGATCCCAAGGTTCTTGGATCAAGCCCCACATCCCTCTCCCTCTCTCTCTGCCCCTGCTCATGTTCTCTCTCGTTCATTCTCTCTGAAATAAATAAATAAAATCTTCAAAAAAATGCTGATGTCAAACATTAACATGTAGAAATGGAATGAGAAGATTTTATGTAAGTCAGGATTTTAATGTGTCAATTTATAATGGAAAGAGTAAAGAGATATTATAAAATTGATGAAATAAGAAATATAGGCTTATGTATATTACATGTACAGTTGGAGTGTGTGTGGTAACTAATGAAGATGGCCAAAAGAAGAAAAGGTAGAGAACAAGGTGTACCTTCAACTTTCATATAAAAAGCCGTAAGAATCGCTAAAGTTAATAAATTTTTAAAAAGCATGCAAGATATTATTTGCAGTTAATTAAAAGACTCCAATCCATTGCCCATGAACCACTGAACAAGGATGTCAGATTCTGCTAGGGACTTTGGTGAGCCCCATTTGAAACACTCTATTTGAATACAACTTCCCCCTTTAATGACCCAGGACAATCACCAGGAAGGGTATCCCCTAAAGAGAAGGGGCCCTCAGTATCCTGGAAAGCTGGTAGAAGAATTATCCTTGCTACTAATAAGTAAGAGAAATTAGAAGAAAATTGGCCCTTACCGATAAAAATGCCTCTTCAATTCAAGAGAATTATAATTCAGTCCAAGAGAATTATTTTGCTAGTACAAAAATGGCAAGTTGGCATTTGAAGAAATGGAGACTTAGTGTTTAGATTCTTGCCTAGAAATTTGGCAGAGTGATTTCATATTTGTTGAATGAAACAATTAAATGTTTGTTTGTAATTTTTGTGTTTTTCATTCATCTTTCCAGTGCAATGGTGTACAGAAGTAACAGTCTATGATGGATCGGGGGCAAAAGACCTTGTCCATCATCATAGGTAGCTTGAAAAGTACTGTTCTGCAGCATTTAGGCACCATCTGTCTTGAGTTTATTTCCAGTTCAAATCACTAGTGCCTACAATGATGGCTGCCATAGACCAGTTACTCAAGCAATATTTCAAGTGAATGAAGGAAAGAAGGAAGGAATGTCTCAAACATGATATAGTTAATAAATATTGAGTGTTCAAAAATTAAAAACTAGCTTCCTCTGGGGGGGATGGGAGAGCAGATGCATGAAAAAGGGGACTGCCTTTCATTACAGCCTTTTATTATTGCTTAAATTTTTAGCACCAAAATGTGAGCAAGAAGGAGCCTTTTAAATGGGGAAGAGGAGTTCTCTGACTGTAGAAATGAAAAGGAGTCTGAGCTGACTCTACAACTATAAGAAGACCTGGATCAGAGGGAAAAGAGTGTTTTTGATGGTGATGTTCTTTTTCGGGAAGGTCATGGTGAATGCGAATGAAGGAAAGGTATCTGAAATACAAATTAGGTATTACCCTAAAAAAGGGATAATTACAATTTATATTTTAGACAAGTTTTATTCTCTTTCCACACAACAGAAAGTAGCACTCAGTAGAATGCCAGACATGTATGTGTATGTATGTGTGCTTGGTACCATGGTATAACCAATGGATTCCCAAGAAGATTTCATAATATCTATGAGTATCTACTGGGCAGATGCCATGTCTTGTTCTTTTCATTATACTCTATGGCAACTAACATTTCCGAAATGGAAACTTTCTTCACAAATCAGCTGTGGACAAATCCAGAAAGGAAAAAAAACTAGGAGGGAAATGAGACAAGATGGGATCTGGAAGGAGCCAAACCATAAGAGACTCCTAGACTCATGAAACGAACTAAGGGTGGCTGGGAGGCGGGGGGGTAGGGATAAGGTGGCTGGGTTATGGACATTGGGGAGGGTATGTGCTATGGTGAGTGCTGTGAAATGTGTAAGCCTGACGATTCACAGGCATGTACCCTGGGGCAAATAATACATTATATGTTAATTAAAAAAAAAAAAAAAGGTCATCAGGGGCTTGAGGAGGGCAATGAAGTGAGAAGAGGGTATATTGGGTATACTGGGAGAGGGTATAAGAGTTTTTTGAGAAGTAACAAGAATGCCCTAAAATTCACTGTGGTCTTGGTTTTCCAACTCTGGGAATAAACACTGATTTTGCAAAAAAAAAAAAAAAATATGGAAAAGTCAAGCAAGTTTTTTCTTTGGCTTAAAATAACCAATCATGCATGACATAGACACTATTATTGAAAGAAATAATAAATGAATAATTTGGTATATGTAAAAAAAAACTAGCAGTCTTCCTTCTTCTCTATGACAATATGAGGCATTACAACATCAGCTGCTGTAATTTTGCATTTTTAAAAAACAAAAGAATTTCCACTTCTCTAAAGGATATGAAGACAGGCTATTTAAGAGGCTATTTATTTGATCCGAATTCCTTGCAAAACAGACTGAATGAAATACTACAGAGCATTCATTTGTTATCTGCTATTGTTGCTAGTCTTATGGTTTGGCCTATTATGTGTAGGACTCCATGGATCTTAATCAAATGGAGAAAAAAAAAGGAAAGCACCTGTTTTCGAGCCTATTTTCAACAAGATGAGAATCCTTTAGGAAAACCAGTAACCACCATATGAATAAAAGAAAAAGCCAATCATCTTGTAGTGAGGGATTACAAACCATTGTACATAGACCTTAGAAAATGCAAATTTGAACATGGGGCTCTTCAGGCTTATTCCAATTTACCATCTTACCCTCCTCCCCCTTTTATGACACTCACGAAAAAATTGCTTCCACTCTAAAAATTATTGTATTATACATTTATGCAACATGAAAAATGTTAATTCTTCAGGGAGATTTTTCCCTTGGGCCTTCAATTTGATTTTGAAATGGATGAAGTGAATGACAGTATTTCATTATTGAAAACCCCCTAGGAAGGTATTTTGGCTTGCCTAGTAAATCGTGGATGTCATGTTGATTTTCTTTTTATTACTTCACTAAAGGATGGTATTGACTCCTTGTGAAAATTGGGAGTGAAGAAAAATAAACTATAAAATGTCTGTCCTTAATCTTCTCTCTTCTGAGTGTTAAGAAGCAAAGAAGAACTAATATAGTCACATGATGGTTGTAGCTACGGTTACTTACCCTAACTCCTGACATTTCAAAGTACCTACATAGCAATACAGGCAAATGATAAGGCAACATTTCAGTTACTCCTACTGAACTTTAAAAACTATTTTCACGTTCTTTACTATGTTTCATTATTCCTAGGATCCCTAAACTGCATAATACAAAGAGTTTTCATTTATCACTGAAAGACTAGAAAGATCAAGCAACTTGCCCAAGACCACCCCATTGACAGCATGGAGATACTGACTTGGTAACCCAGCCTCTGTCTCTAAGCCCTAGCTTCCTCACAAAAGCCATCAGGACACACCCCTGCAAGTTCCCATTACATCATTCATAGGAAAGTTGTGCTTTCATATTGCAAAGTTCCTTTGTTGTAGTTATTCTGAGTCTCCAAGTTTGTATGTTGGCAGTGTTTCTGTAATTTGTATTTTTAAAGGATCATGTGTCACTCATACCCTTCAATGAAGGACTACAGTCCTTCAAGCCACTGGGCTTGCTTCAAACACCTCTTTCCTCTGCAAGATCCCACAGCTGAATTTCAAATCAATGCCTGTCACCCCACTGCTTCCAGATAACGTGCAGTCCTAGTTCCTTACATGGTACTTGATGGAGACAGGGCATTATCAACTGTCTCAACTTTGCCTTCCAGGTGGGTAAGACTTAACACTCATTTTACACTTTGGATGTCCTATCCACATCAAAGCCATGAGCATCTTGATGTCTTAGGGTCTCGAGCATGCTCAAGAGCACATCAGTGTCAGTCATTCTCACAGGACAGCACCCAGACCATCATCAAGTGTAGTTGAAAACTTGTTAGAAATACAAATTCTTGGATCTGTCCCTGGACTTCAGCAAGTCTAGAGGTGGGGCCTGGTGATCTGTGTTTTAGGAAGTCCCCAGGAGATTCTGAGGTACAGTGAAGATTAAAAACCAATTTTCTCTTTTATTCTGTATTGGCTCATTCTGAGGAAGTCAGTTTGAACTTCTTTTTTTTTTTTTTTTAACTTTTTATTAACATATAATGTATTATTTGCCCCAGGGTACAAGTCTGTGAATCGTCAGGCTTATACATTTCACACCACTTAACAAAGCACATACCCTCCCCAATGTCCATAACCCAGCCACCCTATCACTACCCCCCTGCCTCCCAGCCGCCCTTAGTTTGTTTCATGAGTCTAGGAGTCTCTTATGGTTTGTATCCCTCCCCATCCCTTCCTGTTTCATTTCTCTCCCCCACGCCCCCAAACTCCCACCTTGCCTCTCAAATTCTTCATATCAGAGAGATCATGTGATACTTGTCTTTCTCTGACTGACTTATTTCACTTAGCATAATACCCTCCAGTTCCATCCACGTCGTTGCAAATGGCCAGATTTCGTTTCTCTTGATAGCTGCATAGTATTCCATTGTATATATATACCACATCTTCTTTATCCATTCATCTGTTGATGGGCATTTAAGGTCTTTCCATAGTTTGGCTATTATGGGCATTGCT
>CM053605.1:90689110-90760707 GCA_028646535.1 Procyon lotor | reverse complement strand
CCATGAGAGACTATGGACTCTGAGCAACAAACTGAGGGGTTTGGAGGGGAGATGGGGGGTTAGGCAAGCCTGGTGGTGAGTATTGAGGAGGGCACGTATTGCATGGAGAACTGGGTGTGATGCATGAACAATTAATCTTGTAACACTGAAAAAAAAAACTTATTTTGAAGAAAATAAAAAAATAAAACTGTCTTAAATTTGGCCCAGAAAAAAAAAAAATAGAAATTTTCCAAGATGTTAAATTACCAAAAATGTCTCTATTTCCTCTTGCTCATACTGTTTGGTTAAAATTCAATTTTATATTTACAATGTTTGACCAAAAGAAATTATACATAATGGTTGTCTAATTGCATTTTACATTTAAGGATAGAAATTTGAAAAGGATGTTTTTGTTAAGCCCAAAGAGCCGACCCGGTTCTTATGCACAGACTGGGCCATCCTCCCCATCCGCAATGATTGGGATGGCTTTCCTGTAGACTGGGTGCTAGTTCCAAATGGGATTCAGATTTCTTGCCTCTTCCACCTCATGTGTATCTCTTCTGCATCTAATTTATGGAATTCCAGATTATTCTGCGAAGTTTAGCGTATAAACATGCATCATCTGTTTTTGTTCCCCTTCCTTTGTTTTTAGAGTTAATCTGTGAAATTTACAAATGCAAAGGTAAAGCCTCATAAGACATTTTTCTCATTCTTCAATTACAAAGCACAGATATCTCAAAAAATGAATCACTGACTAATAAACAGGGTCATATTGACCTCGCGTCTCCTTATAAAAGTGTTTGTTTATGAACTGTCGTTGCTAAGGGCAGGAAAATATCCCAAACTTAGTTAAGGGGGTGGGGGGATCGTCCTTTTAAAATCACGCACCACAAAACTTCTATTTAGCTATTCACAGCAGGAAACTCAGTAAAAATTATTTAAAGCACATTAATTCAAATCAGCACAGCCTACCTCCATGAGAAAGTTGTTGCATAAAGGGAACAGTTCCTCTAATTAAATCTAAAAACTCTACAGCTGTGAAACTATAAATTTTTATCTATGCTAGCAGTAGCTGTAAAAGTGATTCTAAATTAAAATATTAACTTTTCGCCCCTACACACAATAAAAGACTTAAAACTTCCACAAAATGAATCAGATTGTTTTGGCCTTTCTAAATGGATGCCCTGACTTTGGCAGACTTTTCCTACCTCAGAATAAAGCATATACTATTTGCCAAAATGCCGCATGATTTCTTCATTTCTTGCAACTGTTTCGTAGCATGGCTCAACTACAAAGGAGCTCACAATTTTGTCTTCCTTCCTTCCTTTTTTCTTTCTTTCTTTCAATCAGTTGTTATTCCTGATCTATCAGTTGAAACAAACAGTAACATCTGGTCTGTTGCTGAGTGAATAGTTGAGTCTCCTCTCTCCAGGATTGGAAAATCTGTTTTTAGCACCTAAAGTATGGACTTCACACATGTTCAAATATGCATGTCCAAAACCTTGGCTGCTGAATCTCTACTAAAAAGAGAGGAGAACATCCCCCACAAGGACTGGTTTCCAGAAAGTCATCAGTGAGAATGGTAAATTACTAGTTTTGAACCATGGGAAACTAACAGATAATTAAAGTTACCGTTTGCTCATTCGACTCTAAGTTTCAGCTTGCTTGACACATTTTGTTATTTTGGTAAAGCTTCTTCCTATACCCACACATCAGGGTTTATTTGGAAAGTATCTTTAGATCTTTGCAGGTTTTACTGTGCCTTGTTAAAATAATCCCACCTGTGTAACATCTAGCCTTTTGAACTTTGCTGACTCCAGAGCTTCTATACCTCTGTGCTACAAAGTGGAAATTCTACTGACAGTGTCTGAGGAGCCTATACCTGTTGGGGGAAGGGAAATGAAAGCTTGCATAGGTGTATCTATGCTCTATTGCCTTCCGGCAGCAATCCCCAGTAACACACATCTTCACCTCGAATTGATCCATTTATGAGGACCAAGGAGACACTCCATAGATTAATTTTGAAGTCACTGTAGTTCAACGAGAGGCCTGGCAATCTAAAAATGTTCCCTAGAGGCTCTTCGACTTGTTCTTTCTCTTAGCACGAGGGGTGGGAGATAACCCCCTCTGTGAAAATGCATGTTTGCTTGTTTGTTTCTGATTAATAATAATGGTATCTCATCTTTACAACCATTTGTTATCACACTTTTGTCAAATTCTGGTCCTAAAGTAACTGAACTCCAGGATTATCTTGCGAATTAAAATCTCTAAATGCTCATCGCTCCTTCATTCCCTTGCACTAGAGTCAGAGAACACGTGTTTTACTCCAATTACCGCATATTTTTTACTAATGGTCTTAGGTCAATGATGTTCCACAATGTGAAATTTCCCATCCTAAGGTGTATTTTCATGTTTATATATTTTAAAATCTATGGTGCCTCATACTGTCAATGGGTACATTTACCAACTCAGTTATCTCCCACTGTAATGTTGCCAAATTATTGATGAGATTTAAGACTGATAATACTTCAGAATCAAGGCTGTTCGTGCTTCTTTTGTTTCTGCTTTTTATGCTCTACTTCATCATACTGATAGCAGGGATAATAGTGAATTCATATGAGGGCACAGGTTTTGAAATCAAAGAAAACTTTGACTGAATCCAGGTTCTGTGTCCTTGAACACTTTCCTTAAATCCATATGTAAGCTGTGAACATGAGTTAACTAATTCAGTGCATTGTTTTGGGCATTGAAGAGTGTCGTGTGCAAACATGATGATTCCCCTTCCTTTTCCACAGAGGACACATTAATCAGTCCCTTAAAGTCCCAGTGGATGTTTAGTACTTGTCTTATGTTCAGTATTGTAGGTGTCCAACAGTGATAATTACTAGCTATAAGTCTAATTATTTAATGGTTGTTTAAGCCTCAAACACATATGAAAATACTGCAGAAAACAATGGAAGATAGATGAATGACCTCTGAGAAATTATGTAAGATGTAATCAATTTATATGCTAGTATCAACCCACTTTTCCAGTAGAAAAGGCTTGAATACTTACTCTTATTTTTTTTAAAGATTGTATTAATTTGAGAGAGAGTGAGAGAGCATGAGCACAGTTGTGCCAGAGGGAGAGAGAGAAGCAGGCTCCCTGCTGAGCAGTTAGCCCAAAGTGGGGCATGATCCCAGGGCCCTGAGATCGTGACTTGAGCAGAAGTCAGACACTTAACCTACTGAGCCACCAGGTGCCCATCAAATACTTAACTCTTGTTTAAGGTGCAATACTAGCACCCCCGTTGTCTTTGTGTTGTGTATTTCTAATCCACTCTGTGGTGAGTATCTGGGAGCTATGTAGGAAAGGATAGAGCTGAGATAGGTAGTGGGGATGACTGCTATTCAAAACGAAAGGAAGACAAAACATTTTGTTCTATATTTTTATCCTGCTATAAAATATATAAAAAACTTACCTGCAATTTCTAAATATGGGGATAAGCAATCTTAAATACCTTAAATACCCCTGATAGTATCCCAACATGACAAGTCAGAGCAAGAGTAGAAACTAGAGTCCTCGCTGCCTTATCAAGAAAAGGTTATGTGGGTTTCATACACTCATTCAAGAGTCAGGAAGATGTGAGGTATGTCTGAGAAAGACTTCTATTCAAAGTGGTTCAAAGAAATTTTGTGCACTTCAACTTTCAGTCATCTGGAAAATTCTTTTATGTAGATTATCTTAGTCTTTGGTAAAGGCCTGTGAACAAGGTACTAGTTTGCTTACCTGATGAAGAAAAATGGATTAATTGCTTTAGAAAATTACTCTGACCATATGGGCATGAACAATGGATGAGAGAAGCATTTGGATATAATAGAATGGTTTCGGCTTTTGAAATCTTCGGCTTTATGCTTCAGCTATCTAGTATAAGCTGAATTCCTTAATATTTTAAAGCTTCACCTATGTAATAGGAGCAAGAATATTTAATTCAGAAGCTATATTTTCTATGAGGAAAAAATCTTTGAAACATGTAACACACCTATCAAAAGAGTTACACATTTTAAACTCTCTTAAATAAATGGTGATCGTGGTGGTAGAATCAATTATTATTAATGATCATCATTTTTAATCTTATTCCAATCATTGTCATCATAATGTAATTCCCAGTAAACATACCTTTAGAGTTATCAGTAAATATTGAAAGAAACCTAATTTATCTGTCCTAAATTTCCCTGTTTTGATCCTATTGTATTGTCCTATCACAACTGGGAAATTAAGGGAAGCAGAACATTTGATGCGGGAGTATGGACACAAGCTATGCCAAGCTTCACAAAAGGACATTGCTACCGGAATGCTAAATTTTCCTAGTATTTTGGTATGTGAAAATTCCTAAAGGAGTAAGGACATTAACTTGCCAGACCCATCAAGTGAGTTCTTTGGTTTGGTTTGGTTTTTATACTAATTACTGTTGCTTAAGGCCACTACTTTTCTTTTTTTCTTTTATTTTTTCTAAGATTTATTTGTTTATTTGAGACAGAGCAAATCTTTTTTTAAGATTGGTTGATTGATTTTATTTATTTATTTATCTATCTATTTTTTTATTTATTTATTTTAACGGTTTTTATTTATTTGACAGAGAGAAACACAGCGAGAGAGGGAACACAAGCAGAGGGAATGGTAGCGGGAGAAGCAGGCTTCCTGCCGAGCAGAGAGCTGGATGCAGGGCTCAATCCCAGGATACTGGGATCATGACCTGAGCCAAAGGCAGATGCTTAACGACTGAGCCACCCAGGCGCCCCTTAAGATTTATTTATTTATTTGAGACATTGAGACAGAGACAGGGGGCAGGGAGCAGAGGGAGAGGGAAAAACAATCTCAAGCAGACTCGGCTCATGACCCCGAGATCTCCACTTCAACTGAACACACGAGTTGGACGCTTAACAGACTGTGCCACTGAGGCCTACCTAAAGCCACTACTTTTCTGAGGGATTTGTTACACATCACAAAACCAATAAAACCTCTGGTTGTATTAATTAAAATTAATACAAGCCTTTGACAAGTGGTTTTCTTTTTTTAAGCTCAGTGTCCTTACTCACAAAATGAGCAAGGTAATACATAGCTCACAAGTTTTATTTTGTTTTGTATCAAGATTAAACATCTTGGTTATCGATTGGACCTGCTACATAGCCTTAAGTACTCAATAAATGCAGGTTGTCCTTACTTCCCCTAATTTATGGGAAATGCCCTGCTCTGCCTAAAATACTTTGTACTTGTAAGAAGAGATATTACATGTTTAATTCCTATTCCATGTGTAAATGCATGTGTAATATAAAGGTTTGAGGTGCTATAGCACAATGGAATTCTAAAATGGCCTAAAATGTCAGATGATTCCCCAAGGCAATAAAAAACTATTTGTCCAAATATCAAGGGCTAGTTGCAATGTACGAGGAAAGCACTGGCAACCTTATATCATGTCTTTGTAGGTTTGAAGACACAGAGGGAAAATAATGAAACAAGATTTCACAAAAAAAATCAGTGTTCACGAAGCAGAGTGAAAGGTGAATATGTCACTAATGTGTCCACTGCAAAATATAAAACCATTTGCCTTACACAAAGACACACCCTAAAGTAAGCAATCAAGGTAGAGACAGTGACTGAGCTTCAGAGATCTGAATGTTCTGCCCTAAGATTCATTATGAGAATTGGCCATTCCACTCATTGCTTCTCATTGACAAGATAGCTTCCACCATTCCCAGCCCCCCAGGTGTTCTGTTTCATGCTAACCAGAAAGAGGAAGTGGGAAGGGTCAAGGAAGACAAAGAAGACCACTCCAGGATTTACCACCTACACCAACTACACAGCTCAATCACATTGACCAGAACTGTTTTACGTTTTACCGTAGGTGCACTCGCCTTTGAGGAAATGGATTTCTTGAGGTCAGTACAAATGTATGCATATTACAGTTTTGCTATTAAGGAAGAAATGAAAGTAAGTATCACATGAGGCAGCCAGGGATGTCCACCACACTTGTCAAGGAGAACAAAAGTACATATGGTCAATTCTTACCTGTCACAGCTGTGTTCTATAAAGTTTCCATGCACTGAATTAGTGAAAACTGAAGCATTGCTCTTAGGGTAAAGACAGGATTCCTAGGGTGCCTGGGTGGCTCAGTTGTTAAGCGTCTGCCTTCAGCTCAGGTCAAGATCCCAGGGTCCTGGGATCAAGTCCCACATTGGGCTCCTTGCTCAGTGGGAAGCCTGCTTCTCCTGTTCCCACTCTCCCTGCTTGTGTTCCCTCTCTCTCCCTGTCAAATAAATAAAGTCTTTAAAAAAAAAAAAGACAGGGTTCCTACGAGCCACTGGCCATGACATTTTCACCAACTGATCAGTGCAATCTTGCTTTACATCAATTTATTTTTAAACCACCTTGTTTAATGTATACTGTGATTACTTAACATTGAGTTCACTACCAAGAGTACTACAATGAACTCCTGAACAAAACTTAGCTAACACATGTATTTTTTTTTTCCTCACAGCTTTCTTGTGCTTAAGAATGTGAGGCAGCACAGGAATATGAGGCAGCATTCAGCCTTAGGTAGGTTTGCACGCCATTTTAAACAGTAAAACCATTAACATGAAAATGTTGGGGGAAAAATATAGCACTAAATATGTTGAGAAAAGGATGCTTGTTTATAGTGCAAAAGCTGAACTAAGAAGGCAGAATATTATCATTTGACCTTCCTTGGGAATATGTTCATAGGGCAGCTCAAATTTTTGAGGTTCTGCACATGTCAGGAAATGAACACAAAAGCAGCAAGAGTTTTGATTTGGGGAATTACAAATAAACTTTAGTGATTAGGTGAATTGACAAATATGGAATATGTGAATAATGAAGATCAAGTGTATTTATTTGGAGCTGGTTACACGGGGGATGAGGAGGAAGATCTGAATGGCACAAAAATACCAATTTGCAAGTACTCAGTAGAGCCAAGCACTAAATACTTAATTACTAATGCTAAAACTGTAGAGAGGTGCTCCACAGAAGGGGAGCGCCACAAAAAGTGGATGGATGTGTTATTTCTCTATGAATCTTCTAATTTCATACATGATGAAGAAGAAAAAAATGCTATTGGCGTACATAAGGGTTTTAGATAATTTTGAAATAAATATGTCATATATTCCCTTTTGACTTTTAGGTGATCCTGTGGCTATCTTACTTTTTTACAATTCCATTCATTGAGGCTAAATATTGGAGGGGATATAGTCTGTCAGAAATCAGATTAATGCATGGTCTGTCCAAACATCCTCCAAGTTATCTATCAATGTCAAGGGAGCCTCACCTTGTCTGACCATCCCTGAACAAGTGAATGCAGATTTCAGTCCTGATTAAGGGGACAAATATCAGTTCTTGCTTTATTTGGCCAGCTAGAACATGGGGAGGCGAGCAAAGAGATACTCAAATTCATGTTCTATGCTTGCATTAGGTAGATATTAGCATAATGACCTTTAAATCTCCTTCCAACTCCAAGGGCTTTGTTTTCTCACGGATCTATCACACACCCGGTCCTTGGTTAAGTGCTGTATACGGTATAGTACATCTATAATATAATAGATATCTCTTGCACTCAAAGAAGTTAATTATTATAAACAAAAATAACTGGAGGGAAATCAAATGATCTATAATGACATTTTAAGTTGTATGCAGAATGAGACTAATGAGAAAATCTTTATGAAGGAGGGGGGCCTTAATTTGGGGCCTTAAAAAGAAACAGAGTATTATTTGCTTAAAAATAATGAAAATTTATTTTTTATTCAAAAAAATATATACTGTATCCACCCACACCAAGTGCCAGTCACTCCTTGAGGTACTGGAGATGGAAGTATGAACAAAATAAAACTCATGGATAAAATAAAATAAGACTTTGTGTTGAGTAACTCATGTATACAGTTACAATAAGATACTTTGTACCTAATTAATTCTTACAATAACAGTGTAGATTAAATACTATATTCAGTGAATAGAAAGAAAGTTACATGCAATAAATTATTTATCCATGGCTAGAGACCATTAAGTGATAGTAAAGGCAAAATATAAGTAGTACCTACAGATCTTCATCACATTTTTTTTTTTTTTTTTTTTGCTAACCAAATGCAGACCTGAAACCTAATGGTAATTGAAATTAACTATGGGACACAACTAAGTATATATTAGTTGATTCCTAAGATCCTTGAAAATCAAAGCCTGGTGGGAGAGATCTGTAGGACAAAATTTCCAAAGGGAAAATTGGAAGGTAAAAATAAATGCTTGGGCTGATATGAAGGAAAGTAGAATTATTTGATGATATGTCATTGGTGTCCTCAATCTTCAGAGGACACATGTTTTGTTTGTTTTTTTTCATTGACAGATTCTGCCCCATCAAGCCTTTAAATGGATTAGTGAAGGAACAAGAATGGTGATGAGGGAATAAAGCCTGTTTTAATATGTATCTGATATTTAAACAACTCATAAGTCAAAGCATAAGTAAAATCAGCTGCTTAGGGAAGATGCAAGCCAAGAGGGTCTGACTAAAAGATAAGACCCAGAATAAACTATAGAGGCTTTCTTTATCTTTAGGGACTTCTCATCTCCATAACTCTAAACTTTTCCTTCAAGTGTTTAGTAAGTTGATGATTTCAAGGAACATCTTGTTGCTCAAATTTGGGCAAAGTGTAGGTTAAAGTTGTGTTAATTGATATCTTTTCTACTTAAATACAACTTGAAACACTGGTTATAAGTATGAGGGTGGGCTCATTTGGAAAATTCTAATTCTAAATCTCTTATTTAAATTCAAGCAACAAATTGTATCTGGGATTAGAGGACACATGGCTACTATCACCTGGTGGCAAGACGGTCAATGAAGCAAAAATCAACAAACTCCTTAAGGTAATATTAACAAAGAAATCAGATCTTATATTTTTAAAAAGATATATTTTGTCCATAACAGACAGTAAATATTTGATGACATATTCATATTCCCTTGACCATTTATAAAAGTAAAATATCTTTAATGAAACTGAGATAGCTACCAAGGCATTTACATGCTAAATTTGGAAGTAGACATGATTAAATAATAATAAAAGTAATCCAGGCCAGAGGTAATTGCAATAAAAAAAAACAAACATTTTTTTTTAAGATTTTTTATTTATTTGACAGAGAGAAACACAGCGAGAGAGGGAACACAAGCAGAGGGAATGGTAGTGGGAGAAGCAGGCTTCCTGCAGAGCAAGGAGCCCGATGCGGGGCCCGATCCCAGGACTCTGGGATCATGACCTGAGCCGAAGGCAGCCGCTTAACAACTGAACTACCCAGGCGCCCCAAAACAAACAATTTTTAAAAAGATTTTATTTATTTATTTGAGAGAGAAAGAGAATAAGAGGGTGGGGGTCAGAGGGAGAAGCAGACTCCCTGCTGAGCAGGGATCTTGATGCAGGACATGATATTGGGACTCCAGGATCTTGACCTGAACCAAAGGCAGTTGCTTAACCAACTGAGCCATCCAGGCATCCTAAAAAACGTCTTTAATTACTGTTATGGACTGAATTGTGTCTCCTCTACAGAATCTATTATGTTGAAGTCCTAACTGCCAATTTGACTGTATTTGGAGATGGCACCTTTAAAGAGGAATTTAAGTTAAATGAGTCTGCATGGATAGGCCTCTAATCCAATAGGAGTGCTGTCCTTGGGAGAAGAGGAACAGACACCAGGGATGCATACTGACAGAAGAAAATACATGTGAGGACATACTGAGAAGGTGGCCATCTTTAAGCCAAAGATACAAACCTCAGAAGAAACCAGACCTGCTGGTACCTTGAACTTAGACGTCCAGCCTCCAGAACTGTGAGAAAATAAATGTGTGTTATTCAAGCCACCCAGTTTGTGGTATTTTTTTATGGCAGCCTTGGGAGAATCACACAATTACATATGGCTGCTGTTTCTGATGGTACAAATAAGTACAGATACAACTTCTATCAGAAAATACTTAAATATACTGGATAACATATAACCAAAATTTTTAAAGAGTAATTTAGATAGGATAAGGCAATGAATATAGTAGGAGACCAGAAACTATAAGACAAGCCACAATTTTGCCTGTCTGGACCTTGGTTCTTTATGGAGAGCTAAGAAGTGAAACTCTTCCCTAGGATCATTTTTATTAAGATTAACAGACCTGTAGATGTATAAGGCCATAACTATGCTATACATGTTACCTAAAATATCTTTTTAACCTGATTTTGTTAAGCTCAGGCACCTGAGGAAAAAAAGTTAAATCTTGTATGAAAGAATTCTCTTTAAACATAGACCTGATCCCAGGGAACAAGAGCAAATAATTATAAAATCTTTTAACTCTGAAAGATAAAAAAAAATGCAGATGTGGGTTAACAAGAAAAATCTACTATAAACTAAGATCCACAAGGATTACAGGTTAAAATTATATAGTGTATAACATTAAATAAAATAATTACAAAATAGCTTAATTTTGTAGCTTATGACAAAGATTTAAAAGCAAAATTTATACTCTGACTTGAAAAAACAGAACTTCTATAAATTAAAAAAAAGAAAAATACATAAGAAATGTTTAAAACTGATAAAAATACACTGATCTTCAAGTATTAAAGTCCAGTAATCACGATTTTGGCAGAACACATTAAGGACAATAAACATTTTGAGAGGGACCAGAAAAATGAAACAAACAAACTAAAAAGTGGAGCTTTTGGTATTGGGGCTTGATAAAAGATACGAGCCATAGCTGTGGAACTCAAAGGAGAGTGGAATAATCTAATTTGACATAGAGCAATATGTTAATTTAGAATTTCATAGGCAGTGAAACTATATTTCAAGATTGAATGCAAAAAAACTCCACATTTTCAGAGAAATCAGAATCTGAGTTTGACATTACCTTTGCTACAATAAGCATAGTCTGAAAAATTGATCTCACTTTGAAGAAATATGTTCATTTTGGAATATCTTCAGTTTTTCAGGACAAGAAGGAATGAAAGCTTAGGAGAGTCTTCCAAATATGTGCTTAAACATAATAAACAAAAGAACATAGAAAATTATTAAATTACTTATGTTAGAAAAGAAATAATAAAGTCCACATATATAATAATATATGATATAAGAAGAGAATAACTGGTTTTATTTTAAGAACCTTCTATGTTTAGGGAAAAAATAAAGGTGGTGATTAACTTCAGAATTTGATGAAACACATATAATTGCTAAAATGGATTACAGCTCATAATTTACAAATTAGCAGAATACAAAAAATGGAATCACGAAAATTTGCAATAAAAAGAATGGAAAAGTATATATGAATTCATATTTCAACATATTAGCATGCATATTAAATGTTTTAAAGAAAATAGATATTTGTATGACTCAAAAAGGCAAACAAAGCCAAATGTTGATTCTAGTGACATATGCAAAAGAAACCCCAAAATTAAGAGGAAAGTTCTGGGAAGTTATATACAAGTATTAACCACTTGAACATAGAACAGCTGTAGAAGTTTATCAATAAAAAAAAATAAAAACAATCAAACATCGGTAAGAGATAAAGATGATCATCAATTTATGATAAAAGGAAATTATTGCAATTCTAAACTTTTGTACATTTGGTAATACAGGCTCAAATATGAAACAAAACTAGGAAGAAGTAAATAAATTTATTTATTTATTTGTTTGTTTATTTTGATGACTGATCTTACTTCTTTGTCACTCTTAGAAAATCTCATTTGTGACTGGACTCTGACTTAGAGGTACAAGTTCTCAGAGGACAGCCTCTGTCTCTTGGCAATCTGTTCCTGGCATCTTTTTTGGCCTCCTTCCTTCTCTTGGCCAAATATTTAGCATATTCTATAGACTCTTCCTTATTTTTCTTCAAAAATGTTTTTTCTTCAAAGCAATACTCCAGGGGCACCTGGGTGGCTCAGTGGGTTAAAGCTTCTGCCTTCGGCTCAGGTCATGATCTCAGGGTCCTGGGATCGAACCCCACTTCGGGCTCTCTCCTCAGCGGGGAGCCTGCTTCCCCCCGCCCCCCGCCTGCCTCTCTGCCTGATTGTGATCTCTCTGTCAAATAAATAGATAGATAAATAAATAAATAAATAAATAAATAAATAAAATATTTTTTTAAAAAATTTAAAAAATGAAAAAAATATAAAAAAAACCCAAAGCAATACTCCAATGGTTGTGTTGGAGAACAGCAAGATGCTGAATTTTGGGCACTATGGTTCTAGGTTTCTTACCTTCTTTGTTTAGGGGCTTTCTCACAACAAATTGGTGGACATCATCTTATTTAGAGAGACTGAAAAGTCTGCTGGCTATTTTGGGCCCCAAGCGATGAGGCACAGTAGTATCAGTGAGTCCAGGTGTATACTTCTCCCCCTTTTTTTACAATGACCAAGTTGAGAACACTGGGATTGGCATCCACAATGCAACTCCGAACAGATTTGCACTTTCTCTCTCCAGTCCTTCTTGGTCTATAGCAGGAATGCCCCTTAGTCAGCAACAGGAGGACACGGCCGTGGGTCAAGACACCCTGCTTCATGGGGAAGCCTTGTTTGCATTGCCACCACTGATTAGGACCACATAACCCTTTCATTCTTTACCCAGAGCATCAGCAGCAACTTCTGTGGCCATAAGCTTCTCATAAAAGGTACGAAGTTTGCTCTCATTGTCCACTTCAATGAGTTTCTGGCAGCCAGTAGTTGGGAAAGAGATGCCATCCCAAAGCAGCCACAAAAAAGAGCTGGAAATGTATTTATAATCAGAGCTGAAGATTTTAACAAACCTCTGTTCATAAACAGTAAAATATTTAAATAAGAAAATGCATTTAATCTAACAAATATTGCATATTGCACTGCCAAAACAAATGAAAAATATACCTCATTTTCAAAAAAATGTAAACTGGATGATAATTGACAGCTTTCCAAGATTTATGATAATTCTGTACAAATTTGATACCTTTGTAATGGGGCACTTGTATGGCTCAGTTGATCAAGCCTCCAGCTCTTGTTTTCAGATCAGGTCCTGATCTCAGGGATCTGAGCTGGAACCCCGTGTTGGGCTCCATGTTCAGCAGGGAGTCTTCTTGAGATTCTCTCTCTCTCTCCCTCTGCCCTCATCCACCACTCTTTAAAAGAAAAAAGAAAGAAAACATAGAGACTTTTTTAGTAAATAGATTCTCGGATGCCAATGCATTCAATTAAGAAATTGATAAAAAGCACAACAAAATGTAAACTGAAATTTCTGTATATGTTTGGAAAGCTCAAAACACACTGGACCATAACTTACTATGGATATCTGAAAATATTTCGAGCTTGAAAGCATACTTCTAACCTTATAGGATTTGCCATTTCAGAACTTATTTTGAGATAAAAGAAAGACTGGAAATCAATGCAGGGAAAATTGAATTTTTGGGAAAAAATGGGAAAATAACACATCAGGAAAAAGAAAGTAGAAACAAAGACAAAATAAAGAAACTGAAAACAAGTATTAAATACATTCGGGAAATTCAAAGCCGGTTCGTAAAAGAAACTTACAAAACACTGGCAGAATTGTTCAAGAATAAAGAGAAACTGAGCTAAACAGTATTAGAAATTGAAAGTTAGCAATCTTCAGTGCTTGTTTTGGCAGTACATATTCTAAAGATGGCACTGTTTAAGAGAAAGATAGGTGAAATATCACAGCGTTGTTCAAATAAATTAAAAACCATCAGAAATGGACAATTTTACAGAATAATATCAAGGACTGGAATTAATTAAGAATATATTGAAATTATAAATTATTATTTTGCTAAATAAAATTATTTCTATAAAAATATACCAGGAACAGGTATTTTTATGGGGAAGTTATATAAAACGTTCAAGCAGGAGATGCTAATTTTAACCAAACTATTTTTTTGATTGTGGTAAAATACACATAACATATCATTTACCATCCTATCCATATTTCAGTGTGCAGTGCCTTAAAATATAAGACACTATGATCAATATGGCTTATTCAAAAAGGCAACTTTCTGTGGATATTAAAATACATGGTCACTTATCATATAACAGGAAGAAGATAGAAAACCTATGTAATTATATGAATTGGTGCAAAAGGTAATATTAGATAAAATTTTACAATCATTCATGTTGAAAATAAAACACAACAAATGCCTTATAAACATTAAAGACCTTTCTTAATTTGATAAAGTTTATTTTCAAAAAGTCTATACCAATAGTTATTCTCAATAGTAAAACATTTAAACTATTTTCATAATAATGAATAACACACAGTGATGCCTATAACACGTTCATCCATATTGTACCAGAGGCACTTGCTTGTACGATAAAAAAGAAAAAAAAATATCTATACAAGAATGGGAAGGCAGGGGGCGCCTGGGTGGCTCAGTTGTTAAGCGTCTGTCTTTGGCTCAGGTCATGATCCCAGGGTCCTGGGATCAATCCCCGCATCGGGCTCCTTGCTCAGCAGGAAGCCTGCTTCTCCTGCTACCATTCCCTCTGCTTGTGTTCCCTCTCTTGCTGTGTTTCTCTCTGTCAAATAAATAAAATCTTAAAAAAAAAAAAAAGGGAAGGCAAATGACATAAAGATGTCATTATTCTCTGATGATAAGATGGCTCATGTAGAAAAGCCAAAAGATAATACAAAGAGTTGCAATAATAGCTATTTTTATCTAAGTAAACAACTATACTATTCATATATACAAGTTGGCTGCACTCCATGTATGCCAATAACAAATGCAAAGAAAAATTCAAATAAAATATATAATTTATAATACAAAGAATTTGATGTAAAAACTTCAACAAATGTGTGCAATAATTTCATTAGAAAATTATAAAAATTCTAAAAGATGTTGAAGAAGAAGAGACATATAATGGGTAAAGATGGGAAGAATTAATTAAAGAAAATTAAAAAAATTATTTTTTAAATTTAAATTATATAATAATTTAATAATAATAAATAATATTAAAAATATTATTAATTAAAATATTAATAAATAATATTAAAAATATATTAAAAATAAATATTTTTAAATAATAAAAATAATTTAATTATTTAAATTATTTTAAAAAATTAAAAAAAATCAATAATATCATTATTGATATTAAGAAATTTCAGATTTATTTAAACATTCAAAGAAATTCCACACAATATCCTAAAAGAATTTTCTGTAAACTTGATAAGCCATTTTAAATATTATGTTTCTTTTTTCATATCTTTATATATCACTAAAGTACTAAACTGAACATACATAAGCTTTGACAAATGTATATAACCATAGACCAATCATCACAATAAAAATAGCATGCATTCCAATGGCTGCTGAATGTTCTTCATGCCTCTTTGTAACCAGCATTCCTTTTCATACTCAGGAAACCATAGATGTACTTTGTGTCACTATAAATTACTGTGCTACTCTTAGACACTATAAAGGTTATCACTGAACAGATCTTGTTCATTGGCCCGGTTTCTTTCATTACAGTATAATGATGTGAAATCCATGTATATCGTTGTACTTATCACTAGTTTTACCTTCCATATAACATAGTAATATTTCTGTTGTATGCATATAACACAGCCTGTTTATCCATTCACATGTTGATGGAGATTAGAGTTGTTTCCAGTTAGGCTAATATAAAGAAAGCCTCTGTGAACATTCACATACAAGTACCTTTGTGTACATATTTTCATTTACTTGGGGTATCAGCCTAGGGGCAGAATTGCTGGTCACACGGCCTTATGATGGGTACATTATTAGCTTTTTAAGAAACTGCAAATGGTTTTCTAAAGTGGTTATAAAATTTTACATTCCCAACAGCAATTATGAGAATTCCAGTTGCTTCACATCCTTGCCAACATGAGGTATGGTCATTTGTTCTTTAATTTTAGTCATTCTGATGTGTATGTAGTGATATCTCATTATGATTTAATTTATTTTTATTGTGATTTTAATTTACATTTTCTGTTTAGGAATCTTATGAATCTTTTCATGTGTTTATGGGGCATTTATGTATTTGTTATGAATCATCTACTCAAATATTTTGAAATTCAAAAAGATATATTAGGTTGCTCATCTCTTAGTATTTCTGAGTTATTTATATCCCTTGGATACAAGTTGTCTTTCTAACATACATGTTGTCAATGTTTTCTCCCATTATGTGGCTCACATTTTTTTTCATGATATCTTTAAAAAAGCAAAATGTCTAATTTTGATTAAATACTATTTATCAAGTCCACAAAAAAAGTAAAAATTTCAACATAATCAATTCCAAAATCTTACTAGTTTAACACAAAATTTATTTCTTTTTTTTTTAAGATTTTATTTATTTATTTGACAAAGTGAGAGATCACATGTTGGCAGAGAGGCAGGCAGAGAGAGAGAGAGAGAGGGAAGCAGGCTCCCTGCCTAGCAGAGAGCCCGATGCGGGGCTCGATCCCAGGACCTTGAGATCATGACCTGAGCTGAAGGCAGAGGCTTTAACCCACTGAGCCACCCAGGTGCCCCTATTTCTTCCATAATTAGTTTGTGTGGCTGTGGAATTTGCTCACTGCAGTTACTCGGAAATCCAGAAAGAAGGATTTTTACCTTGACACATTGAACGATTATCCCTTCAGCAAGGATAAGGGAGGATGGCAAATCATTTACTTGTTCTTCAAACTTCATCTGTGAAGTAACACAAATTGTTTCTACATGCCATTCATTGCTCAAAGCCTGTCATGTGGCCACAATTTCAAAAGGCCTGGGAAATTTTGGTATTAGCTATATTGCCTAGTATGAGGTCATGATATTATTTCACATATGAAATCACCTATGTGAAAATGGTACCATTGATCTCCATTTACAAAACTATATGTTGTCCCTGAAACCTTCCAACTATATCAACTTGACCTCTGGGTTATAACTATTTAGAACACTGCCCTTCACTCTGGAATAAGAATAAACACTTGCTTTCTCTTTCTTTCTCTCTCTTTTATATACACACATACCTATTTAATATATATCATATAAATCCATAAGGAGAAGACAAACAGCATGACAAAAAATGAGCGGAAGAACAAATGGCATTTAACAAAAGAGGAAATTTAAATGACTTGCAAGTAAGGAGGAACACATTCATCCTTTTTAGTAATGCATATCAAAGTTACCATTTTGAGTAAGCCCATTACCTAAGTCACAGCAACTTTATTCCCAAGAATATATGCTAGAAAAACTCTTGCACCCATGAACAAAGAAACATGCAAAGGAATGTGTACCGCAACAACATTAATAACAGCACCATTTGGAAAGTACTCAAATGTATACTCACAGAAAAATAGCTAAATAATTTATGGTATTTTCATACAACTGGTTATAACATTGCAACAGAGAAGGACTTTAGCAATGAGTACTAATATGAATACATTTCTAACATATAATTGTGAGTAGAAATTATAATCTCAAATAAGATAGTATAATTTCATTCTTGCAAAATTAAAAAAATAAAATAAAATCATATGTCATTTAGGAATATGTAACAAAGATCCCATCACTTAACTAAACAAGAAAATGTGTAAACCCAGGATAGTGGTTATACATGCAGTAAAAGTTCGAATAAGGGCATCTGAGGCTGGAGACTTACACTGGTAACATAGTTTTCCTTAAGAGCCTCTGAAGCAAATGTTGTATTACTTCAAACAAATGGCTTAACTCCTGTAATTTCCCTTATTTGCAAAATGAAGGAAATCAAAGTAGGGCATTTTAAAGCACATTCTTACTATAATATCACACAACTGAACATATTTTCATGAGGAAAATGGAGATGGTGTGTTTTAAGATTCAGAGAATTAAGCATATGCTTCCCTTTTTCCATTTGCTAAAACTTGCATAGTTGGGAGGTCACAAAGAACCTATGTGAAGAAAATGTTGTTGTTCCTTATATTGAGCTAGGATGACTTAAACGTGACTACAAATCTCTAATGCACCTGCTGTCCACCTAATTTTTTTTTGGACTACACAAAAGTTTTCTTTACTGATGTACATCAAAGAAGAAATTAGACTTGAGTTTCAGAAGGAAAAAATGGAAGGAATGCCTTATAAATAGAAGAAAAAGAGATTACAACTTAACTCGATTTCAGTGGGAAAAGGGATGGGAAGAAAAATAGATTAATCAAAAAGCCTATTACATTTTAGACATTATGCTAGGCATTGACTAATGTTATCTCATTTAATCTACATAACAGTGTTAAGGGTAGTTATTTGTATCATTTATATATTATAGATGGAAGAATTGAGGACTTGAGAGGTGATTTTCCTTGAGCTTGAGACTGACAGTTTCTAAGACAATATCTCCCAACCTAATTCTGACACCACACCCTTGAAGAACTAAGCTTATCACCCCTCCTTGAAACTAAATTTATGAAAAATTCCAAAAATGATTGAGATGTATGAATGGTGATCCAAAGAGTATGATTAAGTGTGATCAGACTATTTGAGTTTTTAATCCTGGAGAATAAATTTATCCTCAATAATTGCTTTCCAGCAAACCTATGAGAAGAGTCTGCAATGCTTGTTCTGCTTAACCAGCAGCAGTGGCCTTGGGCCCAGACAGCCAACAAACTCACAGAACGTGATAGACTTCATCTAGCCCCCCCTGATGACAAGCATAGTTGAGTGAGTGCTCCTCATCACATCAGGCAGTCACAAGTCATGAGGGATGGAGCTGAGTGTTTGTGTGAAAATTACCCCACGCTAGATGAGTCATCAGCTATGGGATCTCCGCAGTTTTCATTTACTGGTCCTGCTAGACCCATTCTCTGGTGAGGCTACATCTCATTAATTATCAGTCTGGGGGTGCCTGGGTGGCTCAGTGGGTTAAAGCCTCTGCCTTCGGCTCAGGTCATGATCCCAGGGTCCTGGGATCAAGCCCCAAATCGGGATCTCTGCTCAGCGGGGAGCCTGCTTCCCCCTCTCTCTCTGCCTGCCTCTCTGCCTACTTGTGATCTCTCTCTCTCTCACTGTCAAATAAATAAATAAAATCTTTAAAAAAAAAATTATCAGTCTGTCATTGATTACAATTATGAATTACTTAGTAAGCAATCTTGAAAAGAGGAACAGGTCCTGATTGGCTCCATCTGCTTTGTTGCAGTCATCTGTCAGCAGAAGTGTGTGCGCTCACATACCCTATGTGTGGGTCACAGTTCCTGTGCATAGTTCCTGTGCATAACAAGGTAGGGACCTTGGCAATGTGCCTTTCCTCAGCAAGGTAGGGGACGGTATACAGGGTAAGAAGTGGTGTCTCAAGCAACATTTCTGAAACCATAGCATTATCACATTCTCTAACTGCCTGATTCTATGTCTTCCCCACAAACTTTGAAGTTAGAAATGATCTTTCATGTTTGAAACTAGGATGTCTTCTCATCCTAACACTTTCTTTCAGACCTCCAACCATTAAGCTAGCTCCTTAAGTAAAACGGTTTGGGATTAGCTTAAAAATATATTCTTCTTTTATTCCTCATACAAATTCTTACATGACTGAGTCTTGCTGTATCTTTTTGTATATTTCTTCTCTCATATTCTGCATGCCATTTCCTAGTATGACCTTGATCTCACTTTCCCATCCCTGAGCTCACATTCCTGTAACTTCAACAATCTTGTAATTGACATCCCCGTCTTCAATATCTCAATGTTCCTATCCATGCTTTGTTACCAGTGGAAGAAAAACAATTTAAACATTGTATCAGGTTAATTTGCAACAAAATGGCCATAGATTCAGCTTAAGGCCAAGATAACTGGGGACTGAGGCTTTAAAATACCCAGTATATCACTGAGCTCCCAGAGCACTGTAATGGCTGACATGAATTCAAGCACATTAGATCTGATTGGAGAGGAGCTTGTGGAAGGAACTTGGGAATCTTGGCCAAATGGACATGACTTTTAATATCACCATCTCCATTTATTTTTCCACTCGGAGCAAATTACTTAACATCTCTTAATAATTGTTGTTCCTATAAATTTAATATTATAATACTTACCTTCCACTATCTATTTTTAAGATTAATACTATAATTAGCATATTCCCTGATACTAGGAGGCGTTTAAAGAATAATTTTATTAATTATCTCAGTTAAATAGAATAGCCATCTGGTCCCTATTAAATTAATAATCAATGCTTTAATTTTACGATGTATCATAAACTGGCAAACACAAATTTGTGGATGAAGCAGGCAAATGTTTTTTAAAGATTTTATTTATTTATTTATTTGGGAGAGAGAGTGGGTGAGAGAAAGCAAGAAAGCACAAATGGAGAGAGGTGGAGGGGAGAGGGAGAAGCAGACTCCCCGCTGAGCAGGGAGCCCGAGGTGGGGCTTGAACCCAGGAACCCTGGATCATGACCTGAGCCAAAGGTCATGCTTAATGGACTGAGCCACTCAGGCACCCCAGAAACAGGCAAGATATTTAAATCTATTTTACTAATAAGCAAATCAAGGCTCATGGATGATAAGATCATTCATGACCTAATAATACATGGGTATCAATATTATGTCCCCAACTACACTGAAAGCTTCTCAATGCAGAATAATTTTTTTAATCTTCAAATATATATGGTAATGATAGATTAAGCTATATTATGCAGTGCTTAAAAGCATGAATTTTAAGTCCTAAAAAGCCTCTTTTATGATCATGGACACACTTAATTAACTTTTTTTAGACTTCAGTTTTCTTATCAGTAAAAAAGAGACAATAACACCAATTTCCTCGATTTTGATGTAAAAATAATATAAAATGTTAAGAATGGTTAGAATATAGGAAATATAAAGAGAATAAGAGCTATGTTATAAATAAGAAGAAATAGTTGAGTAATGTCACATGAATGTCAAACCATTCCCAATTTAATTAAACATAAATTCAAATGTTTTACCATGGAAATTGAAATAGTGTTTGGTATTCCATTGAAAATTTCAACATGAACTAGCAAAGAAAAAAAAAAGATTTTGAATTAATTTCCTATCAAAACTGTAGGATAGAAAAAAAGTTATCTGATTTAATTTTCAAAGTATTCTTACTAAACTGATGTCAGACCCTTCCATGTACATTGCATCATTGCATGGGGAAACATTATAGATGGAAACATGACAAAACTTGGTACTAAATCAAGTTTTGTATCAATACAATAAGTTCCACAGTTCCATAGTTGGACTTTGAGAAACAAGGAGGGAATTAGAAACATTTTTCTGAAATTCACATGATTATCGTTATCATTCTGTGTTTAGTAATATTAAAATAACTTGAATGATACAGTTTCTATAGAAATGAACTACAGTTTATCTTAATATTAGGTATGCTTAAAATATTTACTTATAAAATGTAGATTTCACAAAAATTATAAAACTTCTTACCCTAATCCAGAAATCAGGCTTCCTCAAATAAATTACAGGAAGTTTTATAGCATTTATAAATTATTTGTAAATAAACTCCATTTTGATAATTTCCAATGGCTTTTTTACATAAATAAGCAGAAACATGATTTCAATATTTCCTTTAAACAACCCATATTTAATATAAAGTATAAGAGAATGTCGTTTGAATGCATACCATCTACAAGTAAATTTCCCTGATTTAATAAGCTATAATTTGATCAATAACAGACATATCTCACTTTTCCTTTTTTTTCCAACTAATCTATGATGAGTTATTTTCTTTTAAGATTTGTTTATTTATTTGAGAGAGAGCATGAGCAGGAGAGGCAGAGAGCAAGGGAGAGAGAATCCCAAGCAGACTCCACGCTGAGCATGGAGCCTGGCTTGATCTCATGACCTTGAGATCACAACCTGAGCCAAAACCAAAAGTCAGATGCTTAACCAATTGCACCACCCAGGCACACCTATGATGAGTTATTTTTTAAATGTAAAATCTGCATGTCATAAAAGTAAACATTTTCTAGTGTACAATTCAGTGTCATCAAGCACATTCACAATGTTGTACAATCAATACCTGGTTCTACTTTTAAAACCTTTTTCTCACTCAAAAAAAGAAAACTGCATAAGCAAAAAGTGATTATTCCTCATTTCCCCCTCTCTCCAGACTCTGGTATCCACCAATTTGCTTTCTGCCTCCATGAATCTACCTGTTCTGGATTTTCCATTCCATTCCATTCCATTCCATTCCACCTGGAATTATACATTATGTGACATTTTGTATCTGGCTTCTTTCATTCAGCATAATTTTTTGAAAGCCATCCATGTCATAGTATGTTATCCATACATCATTTCTGACTGATATTATTCCATTATATGTACACTTTGCAATTTGTTTACTCCTTCATGCTTTGGTGAGCATTTAGGTAATTTGTACCTTTGGCTCTTGAGAATAAGGGTACTATGAATGTTTGTGTATAGGGATGTGTTTCAGTACTTAGTTTCATTTCTTTTGGATATATATCTGGGCATAGAATACTGGGTCATATGGTAAATCTATGCTTAACTTTTATAAAATAGGTTTTATTTTTTGTAGCAGTTTTAGGTTCAAAATGGAGCAGAAAGCAAAGAGTTCTCACATATGCACCATCCCCACAGGTGTACCTTACCCCACTATGACCATCCTGCCCTAGTGCAGTATCTTTGTACAATTGGTCAACCTACATTGACATAGGCTTATCACCCCAATTTATAGTTTCCAATAGGGTTTGCTCTTGGTATTGCACATTTGTGGACTTTGACAAATGTATGTGACATGCTTCTACCATCATGATATCATCCAGAGTAGTTTCACTGCCCCAAAAGTCCTGTTGGCTCCAACTATTCATCTCTCCTTCCTGCTTATTTTCACTTTCCAAGCAGGCACCAAACTCTTTTCCATGGTGCTTGAATCATGTTTCCATCAGTGTATAAGAGCTCCAATTTTTTCACATCCATAACACTTATTATTTTCTGGTTATTTGTTTACAGCCATCCTAGTGTGTATGAAATTGTATCTCATGATTTTGCTTTACATTTTCCTAATGCCTAAGGATATTAAGCTTTTCTCCCGGTGCTTGTTGAGCACCTGGTATCAAGTGCCCCAAACTTTGTGGTTGGCACCCAGAGGCACCACGTAATTGCCTATCTCTGGCAGCCAGAGGGGCTTATATCCCTGGGTCCAATGGGATTGTAACAAGTGGAGAAAGAATTCTTAACTGGCTAACCCCTGGGCATAGGGGAGAAGCAAATGACTGAAACACAGTCTTTCTATGAAAGAGTCCTATTAGCTTATCTCATAAGCTAATTAAACACAAATTAAATGCAATTAAACACAAATCCAAGGACCAGGTATAAATCTTCCTCAGACATCTCAGGGAATAGGCACTATCTCTCTGGCTTTCTCTTTGCCTCATCCTATGTTGCCAATGTCTCTAAGAAAGGATCTTGTATACATATGTGAGGCCGCATCTTTTGTAGTACTGTTCACAGAAAAAAATCAATTGGTACCTGGCTTTGGTGGCCAATGGGGCTTACATTCATAGACTCAATGGAATAGTAGCAAACAAAGAAAGAGTTCTTAGCTGACTCAGTATACAGGGTACAGATACAAATGCTGATCTTCCAGTCTTCCTCTGGAAGACGTATATTTGTCTGCTTTAAATACTGCAGCCTGAAGGTCTGGCTTCCAATGAGGCTGAATCTAGCTGTGGACTGAGATCCTCTGCCCCTGTGACACTGACAAGACTGAGGATCTTGGCACACCCTCAACTGTGGAGGGTTATTAAAAATAAAGTAGGCTGATGGGGCAATCACAAAGGTTTGAAAGACAAGCAGAAGTTAGAGCAAGATTGAATGGAAAGTTGCATCACTTACATGGTGCTATTCCTTCAGAACTGGAAGAGGTGGCTATCTTATCTAATGCTTAGAAACCAATATAGAGAGCCAAAGAAAATGAATAAATGGAGAAATATGCTCCAAACAAAGGAACATAAAACCTCAAAAGACTTAAATGAAACAGATAAGAAATTTACCCAAAAAAAAGATAAAAATTATCATCACTAAATTCAGAACAATGCATGAACAAGGCAAGAATTTAAAAAAAAAGAAAATACAAAGAGGTACCAAACAGAAGACACAGAGCTGAAAAATGCAATAACTGAACCAAAAAATAAAATAGAGGTTCAACAGCAGACGAGATGAGTTAAGAGTCTGTAGTTTTATTTTTTGTGGTACCTTTGTTTGGCTTTGGTATCGGGGAAAGCTGGCATCATGGAATGACTTAGAAAGTGGTCCCTCATCTGCTTCCTTTTTGAGGCAATGGATGTTTTTAATAGAGGATAGTCTGAAGAAAGGCAGGCAGGGGGGCAAGACACTTGTCCTAAGAGGATAGTTCTACACCACCTTGGAAGTAGTCCTACACCCTTTCCCACATGAACAAATTACCTGATAGGTAGATGAGCATGTGGCCCAAAACCTAATGGGACAACAGGCCCATGGAGGATTAATCAGATTAAAATAGCCTGCCAACAGACCCATAAAACCCCCTATATTCAAACGCCAAAACAGAAACCCTCTAGGGTCCCCTCCTCTTTGGAACCTTCTATCTCTCAATAAACTTTTCTTTGCTGTGCACAGCTCTTTGTCTGGTCTACCTCTTCAGTCTTTGAAGCGGCATGACCAAGAATCATGGGCACTAAAGGAAAAAAACAAAATCCTGAAATATTTTCAGTCATTATCTCTTAAATTAAATTTCCTACCCCATTCTCTCCCTCTTCTCCTGGGATCCCTATAACTTGTATGTTAGTCAGTTTGATGTTGTCCCATGAGTCCCTTGAGCTATCTTCACTTTTGTTAATTCTTTTGTTTTATTGCGCTCTGATTGGATAAGTTCTACTACTCTGTCTTTGAATTTACTGATCCTTTCTCACTCTTCATCTAGATTTTCAATAGCATACTATACATGTTTTAGAGATTCTGTATTCTGCTAACCTTCTCTAACAAGTAATTTTGTGGTTGTTGTTCTACAAGGTAACCAAAGTGACTTGATTCAAATTCCAAACTTTGTCTTACCTGCAGTGGCCTTCAGTTCTGATCTTTTTTATCTTTGCACTCTTCCAGATGCTTCTTTGTGTTGGGCTCTGAGGGGTCATCCCAGCATAGTCATAACTTAACAATCAGCAAAGGATTGAGGTGGACTTTATAAGTAGAATTTGGAGGTTCAACCCAAGTATATAGAGCTTATTCCCTTCTAGGATTTCTGCCTGACTTTCTTACTGTTCTCAAATCCTTAATCTCTGTCCTCAGGTACTGCCAATCCATGAAGGGGGGAAAAAAAAAAGTCTACATCTTAAAGTAAAAGCCACAGAGTTATAAATCTCACCTACTTAATTTCTTCTCTCAGGCTTATTGTGGTTACTTTCCAGTTTAATCAAATAGGGCTTTAAAATGCTTTGTCCAGATTTTATAATTATTATATGTGAGAAGGTAATCTAATCTACTCAATATTTACAGCACACATATGTTAGCAAAATTTAAATTAAAAAATCTTAATTTTAATCATGTGTTCAGTTTATTTCTAACAGTTACATTGGCTATTCCTCCAACCAATTTCTCTATTATTTATAGTTTCTTGTTGCAAGTTCTTTCCAGTTCAGTTTTTTTAATTACATGTATTTAACAGATCTATATCTGGTCTTTATGGTTTTACTTGTCTGTGCTGGTTCTTGTTCATTGTGTCTTAGTTTATTGTGAGTGTACCTACTTTTTATTGTATCTTATTTTCTAATATCTTTTTTTTTACATGTATTGAAGTTATTTTGATCCATAATATGTCTGTATTTACTTCTTATTAGTCTCTGGGGGACACTAGTAATTTAGGTTGCTGTATATTAAATTCTCAGCTTGGAAATTTTTGAACCATCTGAGCTGTAAACATAACCTGACAGTTGATCTTATTTCAAATGCTCAGTCACATTCCAGCCCCCCATTCTTTATCAAAATATTACATTTTCTATGTTGCTTGCTTTCATCAAGGGACATATTTAGTTCTTTATTTCAATGACCTGTAACTCTTTGGCATCACCATTGTATGTGAGAGGATTTTCTATTAGACACTCCCCCTTGTATAGGATCTAGACTTTATCAACTACTCAGTCATTTACATATGAGTCTACGAAGATCAAAGCTCAGGTCCACCTGGTAGCTAAAACAAAATGATCTGAAGTGAAAGCCAACTGCTAAATTCAGCTTGCTATAGTGGATTTCTGTCTTCACTTGGTCCTTGTTCTGATAGTATCTTACTTAATCACCTAATCACCTGTATTTTTAAGATGCTTTAAAATAGCTTTATCCAGAGTACTTTTAAGTTGTTTTTAGAAGGAGGACCCTTAACTTTATGGGGAAAAAAAAATAAAACTATTAGATAATAAAACATATTTTTTTCTCAATCCTCACAAAAATCCTGTATTGTTGGGCAATGATATTAGTTATTAATATTTCCACATTTGAGGCAAGGAAACTTAAACTCATAGAATTTAAATAATACAACCGTAACTTCTTTAGTAAGTGGTAAAACTAGAACTGGAATTCAAGTCTGTGAGATACAAAAGCCCATGTTCTTTCCAGCACCAACCTGGGTAGGAATATTGGCTTCATGAGTGACTTATTGTGGAACTGAAGAGCTTTCTCAATTACAAAACTGAGACCATAAAATCTATCATGCAATGTTGTTTAATTTTTAAATGAGATATATATGTTTGAAATATATGCAATAATATATATGAATCACTTACCGGATAACATGACACTGAAAAATTAGTATACATAATAGCTCAAAAAGTGGGTGTTACACATTTATAACATGTACATGTGTATATATCTGTAATTTGGCTCATAATTGTGCTATTGGCTGCTAAATAAGTGTTTGCAGAATTGACCCATGGAAATACAAGCAATGAATGAATTAACCTACCAACTTCTTTACATGAGTAGCCATCTTAGTTAAATATAGCAGCCATCGTTCTGCTTTTGCTATTTCCATGGTTGTTGGGCATCTGGAAAGTGTATTCTGACCCAGAACACAGTTCAGAATGTTTATGTTCCTGAGAGCAGTTAAAACCATTTTCCAAACATTTGTGTTATACTTAGAGTCGTGGTTGAGTAGTCTAAGCAATCACACACTGATGTTGGAAGTCTGATCTTGACACCAGCTCCCAGTGCTGCTGCAAGCAAGTCACTTAACCTTGGGTTTCAAGTTTTTCTTCTGTAAAATTGGGATAAAAACACTTACCTGCCCCTCAGGAAAATGTGAAGATTTCTGAAAGTAAATGTGTTAGAAAGTGCTTTGAATGTGAATATGATACCCGAAATAGCAAAAACAAATCCTTTTCTTTTTCCTTTCTATTCCCACTTGTACTCCCTCCCTCAGTTAGGGAATTAAGTTTTATAGACTCTGAGGTGTTCAAAAGCCAGAAAACAGGCCTCTCAGGAAAATTTTGCTGTTAACCACCTGGGAAACTGGTTGGTCCCTCATTCAGTTTGCTGCCAATTAAATAGAAAGTTAGAGCAATATTTTGAACAAAGGAGGCCCTGCGCTCTTTATGTAGGGTTTCTTGGGATCAGTCTACTAGGACTATTCCAATAAGAATTTTACCAAAATGTTCAGAATTTTCCCCTCGGAATGTGTTTGACCTGGGAAAATATCACGGCATTTTGGAAGTTTGAAAACTATCATAACAATAAATCTGCTGAAACTGAAGTTTATCCCTTGGAGTCTCCTGTGAGGAAAAACCAAAATAAAAAGACATGGAGCTTCTATAGCTCAATCTGCTTAGGGCCATTTGTTGTTCCTTATCACAAGCCCTGGGGACAAAGCCACCCTCCCAGAGGTTCACATACTTGCATCAACCAGTCTGTCTTGTCTGATCCACAACTACATCCAGGAAGCTTCTGAGTGAACAATTAGAATGTGTTAAACAGAGGTGGATGAATGACCACATCAAAACTTGGAAATCATGACTGGGGGAATACTGAGTATGTGGGACCGGGACCAGTTTCAGTTTGAAGGAGTTTCCAGCACTGAAGAGGTAGCTACATAAATCATGTTAAGCAAGGAAAGAGCTGACACAGCTTGCATATATTCTAGAAGTTGGAGCTTTGGTGCCACTTTATATGTAGAAGTTGAACACTTTGTCCATTGTTCTCTACTATCTCCACGCCTTAGAGTCAATAAATACTCAGAACTTCTCTAGTTTCAATGTGTTTTTTTGTTTATTTGTTTTGTTTTCAGACAGCATGATAAACAATCCAGCAAAAACCCCAGAGAGAAGAGGAGGAAGAGGCTTCATATCTTCCCAAATATTTCATCTTTATTGTCTTGATTTCTTGCTGAGAATAAGATTTGAAGAAAAGAGCTCATCAAAACACCTACACCAGTACCTCCTTCTGACACAGACTTTAAATTCAATCAATGAAAAAAAAAAAGAAGAAAGAAATTCAATCAATGAACACAATGCAATCAAGATGGAGTGATTCTTACCCCCAGCTATGATTTGCATCTCCTGGGACTTAACAGATGGAGTGGCAACTGTCTTTGGAGTCTATGACTCTGTCCTAGATACTGGAGCTACTCTAATCAGCCTTCCTATGGAAACTTCCACATTGAGTAGAATGCCAATAGAAGCCCAATAAACGTGTCTAGTTCACTGTTAATTGATTTCTCCTCCCATTTGATATCTGTCTTTTTACTTTTACTATTGAGGGAAACAATCTTTGACATGAAAATATCACCAGGTGATGGAAAGACATTCCAGGAATGAAGGTGAGTGATGGATGTGATACATAATGTTTGAAAAAACAAGTATCAGCTAGAGCTGGAAATTGTTATAATGTATGCCTTAGGTTTGATAATTTTTATTATCTTGAATATATTGCAAATGCATATATATTAGTAGCTATCCTTTATTGAATATTGCTATGTATACACATATATGAGTGTATGTGTATTGTTAGATCCTTCCTAATATGAAGGAGTATATCAAAATGCACATAAAAGCAGGATCACAGCCCTTTTGGTACACACACACACACACACACACACACACACACACGTCATTAACAAGGCCCCTTAATCAATAAAATTCCTTTAACTTGAGTAAAGAAAATAGTTACAAGCAGTAACAATGCTTATGAGCAGCTATTCAAAAAATGTACAATAGCCACAATTCAGAAAGATAAACTACATTTTTTTTAAATAGAGAAAGAAGGGATCCTCCTTATTAAAACAATTCAACAAACATTGAACAACAAAACACTCTGAGTGGGTGCTCTGTCTTCTCTGCCTTGTGTGATTCACTGATGGTGAAGACATCAAATACTGGGTCTTCATGATAATATGTCTTATGGTAAGGAAATAAATTAGCATCCTGCTTTTTTATATTTGGATGAAACTTGTTAAAATGTATCTACTCTTTTTTTTTTTCTAAGATTCATTTATTTGAGAGATAGAGAGACAGAGAGAGAAAGTATGAGCTGGGGAAGGGGCAGAGGGAAAAGTAGACTTCCTGCTCAGCAGGGACCCTAAAGTGGAGCTTGATTCCAGGACCCTGGGATCAGGACCTGAGCTGATGGCAGACACTTAAGACTGAATTATTTATACTAAAATGTATCTACTCTTGAGAGCTGGATTCCTTTCTTACAATTTGATACAGTATGCACCAACACAGAGTGAAAGAAGGCGGTAGATACAGGGAAAATCACCCAAAGAGTGAAAACTTCCCAAGAGATTCCTAGTTTGAAGGGCTGCCTCTCTAGTTTCATGATGATAATATTTAGGTCTTTCTTGCGGTGGAGACGTACTGATTTCATGTTTTTCACCATTTATTATATATCTTTGGGGACAAACTGTTACAGTTTATCACTCTGCTGCTTATTAGGAGAGCCCGTTGAGTGGATTAAAGGTACAGTTGGGTATACACTGTTTTGGATTTCAGGTGAAGATGCCAATGAAGTCTTTCTCTCAAGTGTCTAACATATGACTGCAAAAAATACTTATAAACAAGATACTAATCTTATAAGGCAGAAAAAATAAATAAATAACGTCATATTCATCGTGAAATAAGAGCAGGAATGAAAGAACTATCTTTTGCCTAAGGGGAGAGATGAGAAATCATGTTTTGCCAAGGAGACTGGTGCTTGGAGGGCACGCCCATTTCCCATAGGAGATGGGACTTTAAGGTAGAGAAACTTTACGAATTACAGAAGAAATTCCCTTCTTTGATTTTGTGAATTGAACAAGAGGGCCAAGTTTGCAGTGCTCAGGCTGTACACACCAAGATGTTTATGTGATCGCTGCCAACACTGTTATGGTCTCCTCTTCATTTCCTATAGGAAACATCAGTCAGAGCCCCAGTTTTAGGTTCGGTCCTACACTGGTTTGTTTTACCTAAGTTTTCTCCCATTTTAGCCTTACAATAGTCCTTTGAGATCACTGCTATCCCCATTTTAGAGGTGAGGACCCTGAAGTCAGAGGGCACAAGGAATTTTTCTTTGAAGATTTTATTTATTAGGGCACCTGGGTGGCTCAGTTGGTTAAGCATCTGCCTTCAGCTCAGATCATGATTTCAGGGTCCTGGGATCGAGCCCCATGTTGGGTTTCCTGCTCAGCAAGGAGTCTGCTTCTCTCGCTGCTTGTACTTTCTCTCTCTCTCTCTCTCTCTCTCTCTCTCTCTCTCATAAATAAATAAAAATATTTTTAAAAAATTATTAATTTATTTAAGAGAGAGAGAAACACAGATAGCGACAGAAAGCATGAATGCAGCAGCGGGGAGGTGTTCAGAGGGAGAAAGAGAAGCGGGCTCCCCAGCTGAGCAGGTGGCCCATCCCTGGGCCAAATCCCAGGCCCACGAGATCATGACCTACACTGAAGGCAGATGCTTAACCTACTGAACCACTCAGGCACCCCAAGAGGGCTCAAGGAATTTGTTTGTCCAAGGTTACACAGTTAATAAGTGTTGAAACTGGGATTGGCACCAAGGTTAGTTTTTTCCAAAGCACATGCTCTTCGGATCATGCACTCTTGCTTTGAATTGCAAGTCACCATCTGGCTTAGCAGCAAGAGGAGAGGTTGGCACAATTATAACTGGAGTTTAAACATTATTTATTTGTTTGCCATTGAAGGCTTCATTGATGACTTAGGCCCGATGAGAAAAAACATGGCAATGACAACAATAAAGGGCAATGACATAAAACACAAAGAAACACCTTCTTCCCGTCTGTTTCCACATATTTATTCCTGATTCTAATAGTACTTGCAAAATTATTTTATAGATGTTTGTTTACAAGAAAATTTACAACTGGAGTGTTCCATGTTCCACTTTGTTACAAAGGAGCCAGCCATGTAATTTAGTTTTAATTTCAATGTAAATTCCAAGTGTGCAGTACGACTTGTTATGATTTTAATAATATTTATATATTTGGTTTTCCATTGATGGTTACCTTGTAATACTCAGTGTTTCAACTGCCATAGAATAATGTAATTGTGTTGTAAAACTACCTTCCTGTGCTAAAACAATTTTTTTTTTTTACATTTTACTGTACAAAGTGGATCATTTTCAAATATATGTCTTTCACGTCTGTTTAATGTGGGGGTTGGGAAATGTCTCTGCCTCATTTGGTTGATTTATAAATGCCTTTTTGAAAGTGGATATTTTTGTGAAAACTTAGAATTAAAATGTCTTTGGGGAAATAGAATCATGCAGTCAATCTGAAAGGCTCAGGGATTCGGTTATCTTAGAACCAGACTTCTTCACTGTTGGAGCTGCTGTCTTATCTCACGTCAGCGCAGGAGCTCTGACAAATCACTGCCTGGCTGGAGGTAGCTGGAGTCAGGAACAAAGACCAATCTAACCCAAAGGTGGCTGGGACCTTGTGCAGTGTTTAGTTTTGCCCTCACTCCAGCCTTGAAATAGGATCAGCATTTTGTTGCATCTTCAAAAGTGACAAACATTATTTGTCAAAAGCTAGCAAAAAAGATCAAACAGAAAATAAGGAACACTGGAGGTACATTAAATTAAGAAATAGGACCTACTTAGTAAGCACTGAGTCAACAGGCTGGTGATAAGTGCAGGGTGATTGCCCTCTGGGGGTTTCACACAGGCTCATGGCTCTGACTCTGGCTCTTCTGCAGATGAATAGGACCAGTTTCAGAATTCATCTTCCCTGAAGCTTATGCCATCACCAGTAGTTATTTTCAGGATTGGTAGCAAGACCTGCAAAAGCCTTATCAGCCGCCACAACTCTGAGCTGGCTTTTCCTGATGACCTTCCCCCAAAGAAGGAATGGATTCAATTTGTGTCAGCAACAACTTTATGACAGACACAAAAATGTGAACATTGAAAACCCAAACCAGATTTCCAATTATTATCGACTCATTTTCTGTCATTTGAGAAAGGTCATAGGCTTACTGGTTTTTAGTTTTGATCATTGATTTAAGGAGGCATACTCCTTTTATCTCTTAGAGTTCTATGGTTCTGCCTTGGCAGTTCTGAAAAATCCCCTATATGTTTACTTTCAGGTTCAACAAAGGAAGGGAAACAGTGGTTGCATCCACATAGTCAAACTGATAGAAGATGGTTAAAAGGTTGAATATGTGAAGAAAAATCCTTTCATTTATAGCATTTCATTAAAAAAAATATTTAAATTATATTTGGCAAATATGTAAAGAGAATTAGCCTGTTCCTTATTTGTACTGGAGGTTGGGACAAGGAGGTGAAGATAGTAGAAAGTATTTAGAAAAGAGATCGTAAACAATAATAAATGGATTCTAAAATGTATCAAAAGTTTTGCATAAATTATCATAGGTAATCTTCAGAGTTGCTTGCTCAAATTATTTTTTTCATTTTACAGTGGAGGAAACCGAGGCTCAGAAGGATGAGTTAATTTGCTCAGCTCCCCCAAAATATTGATAGATCCAGTATTTTAGTCTGGTTTCTTGATGCCAAGGACTATATTTGTTACATTTTGTGGTGTGGCCTCTTCAAGTAGGCACAAAATAATGCAGTTACCATTTATCTTTAAAATTAAGGCTTCCTTTTGATTAAACTAGCTCTTGAGTATTTATCAGGAGAGGCATTTAGCAGTGTGTGTACCTGGCCTGTATGACAAGGGGCTGCCTGCTTTCTGCTTATACTTCTGAAATTATTAGGAGGCCATTGTTGTGTTAGCACCGGAAGGACCAGTGACCCACATTCAGCATTTGACAGAACTGGACACCAGATCTCAGAGGGAAGAATATAATATATTTCATGTTGTACAATTTCTGGACCATTTAATAAGAGAAGATAGTGGATATATAAGATTTTCACTACCAAAATGATACTAAACAAATCGGTAATAGGAGTCTCAGAAGTCATATGGTTTTTTTTTTAAAGATTTTATTTATTTATTTGACAGAGAGAGAGAGATCACAAGTAGACAGAAAGGCAGGCAGAGAGAGAGGGGGAAGCAGGCTCCCCGCTGAGCAGAGAGACCAATGTGGGGCTCGATCCCAGGACCCTGGGATCATGACCTGAGCTGAAGGCAGAGGCTTAACCCACTGAGCCACCCAGGCGCCCCAAAGAAATCATATGTTTTAATAAATTTGTACACAGCAATTTCCAGTACAATTTCTGGTACAAATTCTGGTGAGAATCTTAGATGGATCAGTGGAGGATAGTTGTAATTGAAAAGTATAAAATTGTAACTATCTCCAGACTCGTAAATACTTTTTTTAAGAACTGCAAAGATATAATCTTCATTTAGTTGAAGCCAGTCTAACACAGTGTGGGGATGAGGCTTGGGAGCAGATGCGGGCAGAGCCAAATTCCAGATATAGAAGCTACTAGCTTTGTGGCATCGAGTTACTTAAAAATCTCTTTGATAATTTATGTAATCTTCTGAAAAACTGAGGTTAATTGCATTTGTAAGGCAAGATATTTTAAATCATTGGAAACAGTGTATGGCCAGTAAGATCTCAATAAATGTTAATTTCTCTTCTCTCTGTGTAATTAAGCTGGGTCTATGTCACTGGTAAATATCCTGGATATACATATTTAGCCAATCACTTTATAGGGAATTTGGTACCCAATTAATCCCAAGCAAAAAAGAGAATTTCTGCTTCCTTTACAAATGTGATTCTTTATTATGAATGTCTATTTAATGGAATTTGTATTGGCTTTTTACAGAGAATTTCTTTATTGTGTTTCTTTTCTTTCATAAATTTCTTCAACTCTTGTTGTCTCTCCCCATAATGAGTTTTCTTACTAACTCAAAGAAAAGCTGCTGAAATCCTAAACCACTGGCTAAAAGACCAGACCCAGAAACACTAATAGAACAATGCACATTTAAATTACATCTGCCTTGTCCTTGCTGGTTCAAAACATTTGCAGAGTTTACAGATGGATAAGTGTCATTTAACCAGTATCATATTCATGCAAAAGACCCTTAAAACGGGTAGGTTTTATGGTTTTAATGGTAGGCCCTATGGTTTTGATTATAATGAGGTTACTACTATAAAACAGATTCTCTTTTATTTTTCTACTATTGGAGAAATTTCTAAAATCTACCCAAATACTTCTGAACTTATCTGGGAAAAAAAAATGTGTTTTCATCAGACTTTATTAATCTGAACTGGAAAGCAAAATGTCCCCAAGCACACTACAGAAACAGTTGCTTGTAAGAAAAAAGAATTTAAAACAAGAATTCGCTCCATTGTAACCACAGGGAAGGAGACAACCAGACAAATGTTACACTTTGGTCAAAATTTCTTCAAGCAGTAGGAATATCTTGACAATAAAGAAGAGTTCGTGGAAAGTAAATGTTGATTACATTGCCTGTTCTTTTTCTCTCTTGGTGAAAAATAATCAGAGTGACATAGAAATTAGTTGCCTATAGCTGATATGCTGGGGATAAATCAAGCGTTTCAGAACACAATATACTCTGGAGAGTATTTGCTTCTAGTTATGTATTAAAATGAATACTTGTGACAAATTATGCCATTTAAACAGACAACATCTATCTTATCAGCTAGGTTGAGTCCAAGAAACTGACAGAGAGTTTACTTCTGTCCCTTTAGGTTTCCCATCCCACTTTCTCATCCTTTCCCTCTTCCAGTCGCTTCCTGATCTACTCAGTAAAAATAGAGCTACTCTCAAAGGAATAATCTGATACTGTCAGAAATGTAATTTGCTGAGGTCTTGGTGAGTTTTATAATTTTTTTGCATGCACTCATATTTTTCTTTTATGATCAGAAGGTAAATGAAGTACTTTTAAAATACATATAACAAATTTATTATATAGAATATATTTATATATAAATATATAATTGCATATAATTATACATTATATAAATATACAAACATAGATAGAGGGTAAGATTGGATTATAATAAAATGAAGAAAGATATAAATACAAAATTATAATATTATAATGGGATCAGGGGAGATTTGTAACCTTGCCTATCTACAATGCGTTAATAACTGTCTTGACCTTTCCAACAACCAAAGCAAACAGTAAAGTACTTGTCACAATATCTACTAAGAAAAGCAGATATGGGGCTGCTGGGTGACTCAGTCCTTAAGCATCTGCCTTCAACTCTGGTCATGATCCCAGGATCCTGCTCCTCAGGGAGCCTGCCTCTCTCTCTCCCACTCCCTTTGCTTGTGTTCCCTCTCTCTCTCTCTCTCTCTCTCTCTCTCTCTTGCTCTGTCAATTAAATAAATAAAATCTAAAAAAAAAAAAGTAGTTGAAAGCTTGATTACTTGAAATCTGACTCTGGTAACTTCAGGAAAGTTCTTCAGTAGTTTCAATATCACTAAAATAAATACAATAAAATTAAAAAAATAAAAAAATAAATACAATCTTCAATTTCTTTTAGCTGTTTCATCACATCACTCAATGTAGACCAAGAGAAGAAAGTAAAAAATATAATCTGTAACAGGAAGTCCCAAACTTGTTAGATGGGTGACAAAACATATTTACTACACATTCTGATCCCTGGGTTTTGTGTTCCTATGGAAACAGGTCTGGAATTCCTTATATTTTGTTTTGTTTTAAATCATCTTATTGCAATTACCAGTCTTTTGTTTTTTATTTTATTTGTAAATTCTGTGAGACAAAATTACATTTGATTTCAAATCAAACTCAATTCTAATTTTGACTTCACAATTTATGACCTGGCTGGCCTTAGACCATTTATTTAACCTTGCTTAGATTTATTAAATAAGTAATAAGAAATATCTATAAAAATAATAATAAATATTTGTGTAAATCATGATATGGAGCTCATAAGTTTGTTGGAAGTTGACTGACGCACAGAAGATGCCACTTGGGTACATAGTAAATACTCCGTACATTTTAGCTGCTGCTCTTACCTCTGTCTGTTTCAGGACAGTTTTGTTTACTGTTAAAAAAATGTTTGGTATTGCTGAAGAAAACTATAGGATCAGTCTGTTCTTCTGGTCCTTCAAATTATACCATGTAAACAAATGGATTATTTGCCAATGAAGGTAGGAATCATAGGCCCTGGATTAGAAGGCACTTGTCATTATTTAAAATGTGCTATCATTGTCATTCACAATTTTCAGATATGCTTTCCAAATGGTACAAGATGCATCATTATTAGGAATGTCTGTTGAAATTGAGTACTAATTTCAATGACAGGATCAAATCCTCTGTGTTTTAGTCCACTTGCTTTCTTTCTTTCTAATAATGGATGAGCCATAGGTCCTTCTTTTGTGTTTACACAAAAGACATCATTTAGTTATTAATACAGCCCTGTGAGACAGAACTATTTTTTCCATATCATTTTTCATGTAAAGAATTAAGGTGCAGTGAGTTTGAGAGATTCACCCCAAGTCACAGAGCTGGTAGTGATGGAGCTTTCATGAGAAATCTCTTTGCTGACTCTGACTCGGTGTCCTTTTCAGAGGGATACCCTCAGGAACCAAGCATCTGATAGGAACAGGAATTTCACCCTGCAGAGTTTAGACTCTGTGGTGTTACACAGGCTTGACAACCAGTCCTCTAATGTACCAGCATCCATAAGTCTTTTCTAGGTTTTTCCAGGTTTATTGAGATATAATTGATGAATTAAAAGTAAATATTTAAGGTATACAAGGTGAAAATTTCCTACCCTGTGAAATGATCACCGCAATCAAGCTAATTAACACATCCATTATCTCACAGTTATTTTTTTTCTGTGGGTGAGAACCCAAGATCTACTCTCTTAGCAGGTTTCAAACATAAAATACAGTATTATTAACTACAACCATGATGCTATACATTAGATCCCCAGAACTTATCTGGGGATATCCCCAGAACTATCTCTACATCTTATAACTGAAAGTTTTGTACCCCTCGACCAACCTTTCCCCATTTCTCCCACCCCCCAGCCCCTAGCAACCAGCATCCTACTCTCTGCTTTCATGACCTTGGCATTTTTTTAGATTCCACATATAGTTGACATCATACAGTATTTGCCTTTCTCTTTCTGACACGTTGCTCAGAATAATGCTCTCAAGATCCATCCACAATGTTGCAAATGACAGAATTTCCTTCTTTTTAGGGCTGAATAATATTCTGTTGTGTATATATACCACATTTTTTAATCAATTCATCTATCAATGGACACTTATGCTGTGTCTATGTCTTGGCTGTTGTGAATAACACTGCAATAAACATGGAAGTCCCCATATCTCTTCGAGATAGTGATTTTATTTCCTTTGGACATATACCCAGAAGTGGGATTGCAGGAGCATATGGCAGTTCTATTTTTAATTTTTTTAAGAAACTCTGCACTGTGTTCCAAAATAGCTGTTCCAGTTCACATTCCCACCAACAGCATAGGAGGGTTTAGTTTTCTTCACACCCTAACCAATACTTCTTATCTCTTGTCTTTTTGATAATAGCTATCCTAACAGGCGTAAGGTGATAACTCATTATGGTTTCAATTTGTGTTTCCCTGATGTTTAAAAATGTTGAGCACATTTTCTTATACCTGTTGGCTAATAGTATATCTTCTTTGGAAATATATCTACTGAGATCCTTAGCCCATTTTTAATCAGATTATTTGGGGTTTATGTTGTTGAGTTGTAAGAGTTCTTTATATGCTTTGGCAATCAACCCCTTATTGGATATAGGGTTTGCAAATATTTTTTCCCATCCTGTAGCTTACCTTTTCATTTTGTTGATTATTTCCTTTGCTGTGCAGAAGTTTTTAGTTTGATGTAGTCCCACTTGTTTACTTTTGTTTTTGTTTCCTGGGCTTTTGGTGTCATATCCAAAAAATCAACACCAAAATTACTGTCAAGGAACGTTCCCCCTATGTTTTCTTTAGAATTTTGTGGGTTTAAGTCTGAAAAAGATGAGAGAGAGAGGGAGAGAGAGAAACATTTCTTTGTTCAAATATATTTGGAAAACACTTGGTGAGATAAGTTAACCTAATGAGGCTTTAATTAATATTTTAAAATTTTTGAACAGTTCTACTTACCACAGATCTCTGAGCCATTGACTCACTGGAGTATAAAATGCAGTCAGCCTTTGCTCTCAATCCCCCTCAATCCCTACCTCTACACATCTGTGAGAGAGATTTTATTCAAGTACAAGTCCTCAAATCTTAGTATTGTGGCCCTCAGAGACTCTACTTCAGCCCTGGAGTAAAACCCACGTACCCCAGACTGGTGTGGAAAGCCCTCAAGACCTTTGTGTGGTGGACCTCCCTGGTCTCCGGCATACCCATTACTTTATGGAGAGCTTCTTGAATGCTTTTTTTTTTTCCTTTTAGCTTTGAGCCCTTGCTTGGGCTGCTGCATCCAACTAGAATGACTGTCTATCTCTTCTTCACCTGACTGACTTAATTCAGGTGCTCTCTCCTCCAGAAAACTGTGGGCCAGCTTACTATTTTAGGTGACTTTCCTCCTTGCACACTGTGTACCATCACTTCTCATAATAGTTAATTTACTGTAGTGTAAAAATGCATGTCTTCCTGGTTTTTCCAATAACTTGAAAGGGCTTTTTTATCCCAGGGGATACCATAAGGCCAAGAGGATAGAATGCACACTATAAAGATTTATTAAACTGAGCCCCGCACTATCTTTCCATCTTTCTGTGTATTCTCTCTCTTACACACACACACACACACACACACACACACACACACTCACTCATCTTTTTCTTATGCTGTCACTGTGAGCATAGGCACAGTCATGTAAATAAAATCATTTTTTTACAACTGGACCTGGATGCACTGTTGTGGAGTAGCAATTTTCTCTACATCCTATATTTTTTTATTGGCGATCTTTATACATTACGCTCCAATAGCCTGATATAGTCACAACCAGCTCTATGCACCCCTCAGACATCAATCTTGTCAAACCTAATTGAATCAAAGCACAAGTAGTTATAAATGGAGTGCAGCTTGACAAACAGAAAAAAAGAGAGAGAGAAGACACATATCCAACCAATACTTTCCCTTTAAGAGATCCCCTTGTGAGAATACCTAATAGCTTCCTAAAAATTTCTCTCTGTTGTTTCCAACCTCTTTACTATCATAATTTGCTCTTTGTTCAGAAACATGTATCCATCCCCAACATTGCTTCTGATTCGGCACAAGCTAAATACCTCCCAGAGTAGAAACTGCACATGTTACTTGGTGATTTAAAATTATCTATGTTTCTGTGGGAGGCTAGCATTGGGTGGGAGTTTAGGATTCATGACAGCACTGAGGGAGGTCAGGAAACATACCACAGTGTGCATGTCAACCTGTGGCCCCACAGCCAGGCACTGTTAGACTTGGGCTATGTACAGCTTGCAAAATCTCCAAATATTATCCCTGAAAATTACTTGTGTCTCTATGCTCTGTGAGGTGTGCAATTGATCTCGTGCCACATACTTAGCCAAGGACTGTCCCCTGAAATGATTACTGCCAGATTCCTCCTGCATTATGCAATCTGTATTAAGTCTTTCTGTCCAAAGTCTCTCTCAACACTAGCTTGCTTTGCTCTACAAAACTGATTTCACTGTAACCGTCCTCATTCTCAGGGTAAAGTGGCTACCCATCGATTGGGGTACTGGAAGGGAGTATGATAGGGACTTCCATGGTACTTGTCATGGCCTTTTCTTAATCTGGATGTCGGTAGTGGTGGTGGTATTCATCTTGCAGAAACTCATCAAGACCAGAATTTATTTCTCACTATGTAGTATGATTTAAAAAACAACAACAACAACAACAAAAGGATACTTTCTTAAAGAACTGTGTACACTTTAACCACAGGAAAGCATTTTGTCTGGGCATGGTAATTTCACTCCACGTTCTAGTATAAAAAGAGTGGGCTTTGGGTCTGACAAATCCCCATGAACAGTCCAAGTCTGCTCTTTCTCTCTGTGTGTTCTTCCTTCCTTTTGTTTCCCCACCTGCTAAATGGAAATTGTACTGCCTATTTAATAGGGTAATTGAGAGAATTGAATTGAATAAATAATAGAAAAGCGCTCAGTACAAGAAAAAGCCAGTATATCGTGGCCACTATTATTAATAGTAGCAATACGGCTGCTGATTTAGGAGTGGATAAAGAAAGATGAGAGGCTTTTCTGGTGTGGCTGAGGAGTGGTGCAGCAGCCATACCAAGCTTTTTTAGGAGGAAGGAAGGCAGGAAGCCTAGGTGAAATCTATGCCACTGTATACAGGAAGAAGCTGTGAAATGCATACAAGTTCCAAAAAACACAGATTCGCCAGCCACCAGGAGTGGTCTGGTGTAGAGGAAGTCATAATTGCCTCCTTACAGTATGAATATCCATGAGAAAAGCTTGTCAAACAGCCCCCCTATCCCTGAGGTTATGTTTTCGATTTCCCTCTGGTATGCTCACTTTCTGCTGGAACATAAGGTCCAAAATAGGGGAGTATTTTCCTTTAACGTAGGTCCCCTGAATCTCTAGAGCCATGCCCAGGACACAGCAATGGGAATTAAAGACCCAACAGTTCGTGGTGGATTAATCAGATTGTATTCTGCTGTAGCAAAAAAATTTTGAAGTATCCATGTACGCTATGGAACTACTTATGCTTAACCAATTGTATTATGTTCTATCACTCTTCTCTCTGGACATGAGATATCCCTTAGTTTAGACCGTATTTCTGTCTTCTTAGATTGATCATTTAGACTTTGTACAATTAAAAAAAATTGCATTAAATGTCTTAGCCTACTACTTGTAAATTTGAAGGCTTGAAAAATTTCCCAACTTGCTCGGAAGATATGAGGAAATGCTTTCCAAATAACTTGGAAAAACTATAAATTGTAATTAGTATATAAACTGACAGAACATGATCATAGCTAAACTTATTTTAAAAAACAGCTTCAAGGCATGGTACATTATTGGTCATGTGAAGTATCCTCATCATTTTTTTTCCAGACATTTATTTATGACTTTTATGGAAGTGTCACTACTGAGCCCATATGGTAGTAAATAAACTAGATTTTACATGAAATGTTAGTAAGATGCAGATGATATAATGGGAAATTGCTACCATGATACACTTCTATATCAGTTTGAGGTTCTAATGGAATTATTACTCATACAAGTTGTGGCTCTCTATACTTAATTGCATCTTTGTATTTTATAGATGTATATGTTTACAATGTTTCTGTTGCTTAAGAAAGTAAAACACTGTTTAAATGTTGAAATATACAATATCCTCTCCAGAATATACTAGTGTTCATCAAATAAATAAAGCTAAAATGTATTTTATGAGTGGAATGCAATACAGCCTGCTGCAAAACTACATGGATGTTTTAGTCAAGAGCATATTAATAGATTTTCAGTTAAATGGCATTGCATTTGAAGGAGAATGTGGCCTGATGTGTATAGGGCCCTTCATTGTGTGCCATTCACCCGTCTGTAACATTTTCTACACCTGGCCACCGCATGTATGCTATGGAACTACTTATGCTTAACCAATTGTATTATGTTCTCTCACCCTTCCCTCTGGACATGAGACATCCCTTAGAGACTATATTTCTTTCTGCTTCGTTAATTGCAATGTGTTATTCAACAGTCAGATAATTAAATCAGTGTGTTTGCCAACCAATTTCTGATCGTCCATTGTTACCACCACATTTAGATGTGACTTTTCAATGGCCTCTTAGTTTCCTGAACTCTATACTGACTTCTAATTTAGCATATACCACAGTATGCTGCAATTTTTGTACATTTTTTTTCCTTTTTAGGAGTTTATAATCCGAATTTAGATGATATGCCATCTCTGTGTCTCAAGTAAATAATGCAATGTCCAGCACTCTATAGAATCCATTATATTCACAAAAGAAAAAAAAGGAAGAAGAAGAAGAAAGTAGAACATGCACTAAGCGTGGATAAAAAAGCAGACAAGAGAAAAAGATGAAAGGAGAAATAATCTTTACTCAAATCATCCAATGACTCCTCATCTCATGAGAGCAACTGAGAGTAATCCATTAACTGATTTCTTGGTCTAGAAAGCCCTACATAACATGACCCATTGACCCATTTAGGTTCCCTTCCTTCACTCTTTCTTTCTTTCTTTCTTTCTTTCTTTCTTTCTTTCTTTCTTTCTTTCTTTCTTTCTTTTTTTTTTTGGTAAGAAAGAGTGTCCTCATGCACTCATGTGCAGGAGTATTGGGGGAAGGGAAGAGGAAGAGAAAGAGAAAGAGAGACTCTTAAGCAGACTCGACATTCAGCATGGACCACCTTAGGGCCTCATCTCACAACCCTGAGATCATGACCTGAGCCCAAATTAAGAGTAGGTCACGAAACTGCCTGAGCCACCCAGGTGCCCTTCTCTTCCTTCACTTCTTGACTTTTTCCTCCCTTTAACACTATTTCAGCTGCATCCTTCTGCATTTCATGAAACCTTACAGCTCTTCCCCAGGGCAGGCCTCAGGAGTGCTTCCCCCAGTTACTCACATGGTCTGCTATCTCACCTCATTCACGATTTTGCTCATATTTCACCTTGAAGCCCACACCTCAACAGATCCCATCTCCCTTATCTGCTTTTATCATTTACCACTATAAATAAGCTATATATTTTATTTAGCTTCTACATTTTCTGCCTTCTATCACTGGAGTGTAAACGCCATAGAAGTAGGGATACTTCTCTAATTTTTCTCCTGGTGTATCCCAGTCCTGGAAGAATAATTCATTGATTTTGAGATCCTCACATGTATCACTTGGAGAAATGTTAACTCTATTTCTAAGAGAAAAGCATGACTTAGACCAGAGGTTGACAACTTCTGTCTGCCACATGTTTTTGTAAATAACTGGAACATATCCATACCCATTCATGTATTATTTATGTCTGTTTTGTCCTACAGTAGAAGATTTTGGTAGTTGTGGCAGAAACTGGATGGCCTGAAAAGCCTAAAATATTCACCATTTGGCCTTTTATAAAAATGATTTGCCAAGTTTGGCTTATGTTGCCCATTAAAATTTGCCTGATATAAAGAACTTTGTGGTTGCACACCTATGGTTTTAATGATATCCTATTCCCAGTGGCAGCTCCATGCAAATTTTGATCTATACGGGGTCATCAAAATCTATCAGGATGATCTACTAACCTGTTTGATGCACTTGGAGTTTCTCATTGAGATTCAGAGTGTGGAAATGGACGTGGAGGTCACTGACAGAAAGTTCAAGGTCTAAATACTGGAACAAAACAACATCAGCATTCTTTGACCAGCAAAACCAAATAGATAATTAGAGAGAAAGACAGATAGATAGGTGGGTGATAGATCAAGAGAGAGAGATAGATGTAGATAAAGATACAAGAAGATAGAAATGAATGATTCTGCTATGAGACTGCTAAAATAAAGACAGGACATGTGAAGAAAGAAACATCTATCTACCACCCAGGACATCGAGGTGCAGCCTCAGATGGCCAGGTGAGAAGGTTGGCAAAGAATTCCCACACACAGTAGCAGAAACAGAAGCTGTGCCAAGGGTCTCAGGGCGAAAGGAACAGAGAGAGTGGCAGTGACAAATCAGCAAGCAGGATCTAAACACCAGCTAGAAAAAGAAATGGGACTATGGCCAGGGGCACTGGGACAAGAGCAGCCAGAGGGGTAGGAGGGTAGAAACATCAGGGTTGGTGCAGAGACATGGAAAATTCTTCCCTTTGGGACTTCCAGAGAGGTACTAGAAAGGGGAAGAGCTGAGGTCCTCGCTGCATGGGGGGTTGGGGATATTTTCCTAGTTGACTTGGGGCTAAACCTTCGCCCAAGCTACTTTATTTTTCTTCATACCTATAATGTGCTTTTGCTTTCACGAATAAATTTGTAGTCTATCAAACACAGAACCTCTAAGATATTTCAGACAGATAAGTTGCTGGTGAGGGAAACTATTGTTATATATATGGGTAGAATTCATATGATATGTTAAGTATGACATGTAGTGAGGGAGTAGAGTGTGTGTGTCAAATGGGGGAAGGGATGGGAGGACTCAGAGATATTTATGAGCTAAATAACCATGACATATAAGTATACAGGAATCACTAAATGTTCAGGATACACTCAGTAGACACGGGTTCTTAATTTTCATGAAGCTTTAATTCAGCCATATGTCAGTGACACCCATTCTGGCCCCATATGTTCTCTGCTCAGTAAAACACAAGTCCCATGACTTTTCATTGAGTTGATTGTCAAGCTACTGCTGTGCCAAGCTACTTGACCCTGTGTGTCCCCGTATGTCTCCAATAGAGCAAGTACGTTATTAGCTCAGGGCACTTTCTATCTGCGAGTGCCACTGTTTTAACCTAAGGTCCATCCTTGTATCTACACCATCAATAAGAAGGCTGATGTGGCAGACAGCGTGTCAGGACATGTGAACATCATAGTGCCCAGAATTCTGGTAGTAAGGACCTGCCATCTCATTTGCACCCTATTCTGAGTGTCTGGACATCTGCCATAGTGCTTCTCCCTCGAGATGTAACTTGATAAGCTGTGTGATTTTAAAAAGTTGTGTGGGGGCACCTGAGTGGCTCAGTGGGTTAAAGCCTCTGTCTTCGGCTCAGGCCAGGATCTCAGGATCCTGGGATCAAGGCCCGTATGGGCTCTCTGCTCAGCGGGGAGCCTGCTTCCTCCTCTCTCTCTGCCTGTCTCTTCGCCTGCTTGTGATCTCTCTCTGTCAAATAAATAAATAAAATCTTTTAAAAAATGTTTAAAAAGTTGTGTGATTTGAGTATTTTAATTTGGGTGGCTTGCTGCATGGTTCCCACTGGGAGAGCTTGCCTGGTATTGAGCTTGAAGGGCACCAATGCATTCAGACAATTTCCCACACAGGAATGTCACCTATCATCTTTCACATATTATATTCATTTGTTTAGTTCTAAGGCCTATACAAGTTCAGGGAGAATGAAAGTTACCCTGAAAGAATTTGTAGAATGAAAGAATAATACTGTTGAAGTGTTCTGATCTAGGATCCACTCCTGTTGTGACGCGGGGAATATTTGCACAACATACAGATGAACCTTCACTGGAAACTTCAAGCACCTTCAAGCACCTTTTTATATTAATCCTTGTATCCTCCTAAATGCGAGGAACAATTCTCTGATCATGTAATTCAACGTAATAGTTACAATAGTAGAAGACAAAGTTGTATAAGGTGTAATTCTAAATTACATAAGGTGTAATTCTACTGCACAAGGTGTAATTCTAAATAAGTTACATATGATGGATGAGTCCTAAGGAGGTTATGTAACTTTTGCAAGGTCATGAGAGATTTAAATCTTAAAGTCCCACCTGTTGATTTTAAATAATTGACTTGAGGTCTTGTGGTTTGGAAGTGACAGAATTAATACCAGAAGGTAAATACCCTCATGTTTGTTTAAACTTTCTTCCAATAAAACTCTGCTGACACCAAACATTTTTTTATAAACTCTTGAATATGTAATAATTATAGATTAATACAATATTAATAATGCACTGTAATAAAGTATTATAATTTTATATAACATAGATAAAATAAATATAAAATAATGGAGTATTAAATAATATTATAAAACAATTATTAATGAACTTTTAGAAATATTTCCTTTATCAGGGATATTTTTATTTTATATTTTATGGGGAATCTTCTTGTAAATGGACTTATATTTTTAATTTTGGTGTCCATGTTGTACATCATTAGTATATAGAAGTACAGTTGATTTTTATGTTTATCTTATATCTTTTGACCTTTCTGAACTGACTTCGTCTTAGACTCATATAGTATTTATACATTTTTTTTTTTTAGTTTTTAAGTATTTGGAAATTTTTCAATTATACATATATTCTTGATTTTTAGTTTGATTCCACTGTAGTTGGAGAATGCACTCTGCATGATTTCAATTCTTTTGAATTTGTTGAGATTGGTCTTATGACCCAGGTTATGATTTATCCTCATGTATGTTCCATGGACACTTAAAAAAATTTATTGTGCTGTTATTGGGGTGGAATTTCCTATAAATATCAATTAGATACTGTTGATTAATGGTATTGCTCTGTTTTTCTACAACCTTGCTGATTTTCTGCCTTGGTACAATATTCACTATTGACACAAGCATGTTGATATAAATGTATAATCATGTATTTGTCTATTGCCCACTTCAATTCTATCAGTTTTGGTTTCATAGATTTTTCAGCTCTGTTGTTTAGCACATACACATGTAGGATAGCAATATCTTTTTGATAGGTGGCCCTTTAACCATTATAAATTTCTGTCTCTCTCTGTCTCCTGTCTCTTTGTTCTGAAGTTACTTTATCTGATATTAATATAGTCATTCCTTCTTTCTTTTCTTTTTTTTAAGTTTTTTTTTAAATCTATTTGAGAGAGATTGAGAGAGAAAGAGCACAAGTGGGGGAGAGGGGGAGCAATAGAGGCATAGGAAGAGGCAGACTCCCCGGTGAGCAGGGACCCTGATGTGGGGCTCGATGCCAAGATCCTGAGATCATGTCCTGAGCTAAAGGCAGAGGCTTAACCAACTGAGCCACCCAAGCACCCCTCAACCAATCTATATTGTTATATATGAAATGAGCTTCTTTTAGGCAATCTATATTTTGGTTCATGTTTTGTAATCCATCCCTCTAATCTCTATATTTTAATGGTGTACTTAGATCATTTAAATGTAATGGTAATTATCAAAAAGCCAGAGCATAAGTCCATTTTATTTATTGCTTTCTGTTTTGCTGTTATTATTATTATTATTATTGCCTTTTGTTTTCTTTTTCCTATTTTCCTGTGGCTTACTATAATATTTTATAGAATCCCATTTTGATTCATAGAGTTTTTAAGTACAGAATTGTAGGAATTTTTTTTTTTAGGCTACTTTTAGTGCATATTTACACAACTTACCATGGTCTACTTCTGTCATCATTTAAAAGTTCAAATGAGTGGGCGCCTGGGTGGCTCAGCGGGTTAAAGCCTCTGCCTTCTGCTCAGGTCATGATCTCAGGGTCCTGGAATCGAGCCCTGCATCTGGCTCTCTGCTCAGCAGGGAGCCTGCTTCCTCCTCTCTCTCTCTCTCTGCCTCTCTGCCTACTTGTGATCTCTCTCTGTCAAATAAATAAATAAAATCTTTTAAAAAAAAGTTCAAATGAGCTATAGAATTCCTTCCTCCTTTATATCACATTAGTTTCTCTTTTTATCCATTTATAGATGTAATTGTCTTAAATTGTCTTAAATATTTTCTCTACATTAATTTAGAACCACATCAGATAGTGTTATAATTTTTGCTTCCATGGTCCAATGTAACTTTGAAAAGTCAAGAACCGAAGGAAGTCAATTTTTTTTTTCCTTACTGTGTCCTTTTTTCCTCCCTGATGTTCCAGAATTTCATTTCCTTTCTGGTTAGAAAAGTTTCTTTAGCCATTCTTTTAGAGTACTTCTACTAGAAATAAACTTTTCCTCCTGGTTTTTTGTTTTTGTTTTTCACTGGAGGATATTTTGACTGGATCTAGGATTCTGGTTTGATCTTATTACAGGCGGATAGGGGAAGAAATCCAGATTCCCCATTCAGCCTCCATTGGCACCTGAGTTTTGGAGCTCCCTGTTACTGTTGGGCATGAATGTGAGTCCCAGGTCCCGAACACGCCTCCAGTGATACCTTTCTGGATGGGTGGAATAGAGCGGCTTTATTACTGCTCCCCACATGATATCCACTGACACCGAAAAGTAGGAGGAATTGGGTTGTTACTGCTCCATAAAGTTAAAATCCTGGCTTTCTGCTTAGTCATCTGGAGAGTTTGGGCACCTCATTAACCTGCAAGAGTGGAAACCTAGGCTCTCTACTCACCACTGCTGACATGGGCATGGGTAGAACTTATAATTTTTCTGTAGTGTTTGGTGGAAGTACAGTGGTTGCTATCTAAACATTTTCAGGTCTTGCTAGACTGCAAATCTCCTGGTCTTCTATCCTGAAACAACAGAATTTTGAGGGAGAGCTTTCATTGTCTGCATCTGTTAAAGCACTGAGGCTTTTGGGTTGTCAGATTCTTTAGCTCCAAGTCCAGGGTATATAAGGCAAAAAGGAAACCCAAGGGATCGCACCACTGTGCCATTTCCTGGTTTTTTGGGTGGTCACCCACCTCCACTTCATCCTTTTTTTTTTTAAGATTTTATTTATTTATTTGAGAAAGAGAACAAGAGTGTGAGCACAGAGGGAGAGGGAGAAGCAGACTCCTTGCTGAGCAGGAACCCAACATGGAGCTTGACCCCAAGACCCTGTGCTCATGATCTGAGCTGAAGGCAGACACTTAACCCTCTGTGAAACCCCGGTGTCCCTGCTCCCCATCTTTTAGGACTTCTTATGTTTTCTTTTGTTGCTTGTTTTGTTTTGTTGGTCTGTTTTAATATAATTCCCTGGGGTTTTAGTTGTTCTTCATAATAAGGATAGGGAAATAATGTCTATTTTCCTAGGAGAGGGAATTCTTGACTACTTATTCTCTAAGCATCTCTTCATTATGACAAAAGTTTGAAAAATCTTCTGTAGAAACAATGTAGCTAATTTAGTATTTCCTCTAACATGGTTGATTTGATTTTTAAAAAATTATTATTACTGATAGTACATTAAAGTTTCCTGCAGCTTCACCAATTCATTCAATTTTGGTAATGCCACATTTGATCTAGCTCCATAGTTTCTTGCTCAAAGAGGCTTCCTTCTAAGAGACAAGTTCTCAGTGGACTGCAGGGCTTTGATCTTAGTTGATTGGCACCAGAAGCCTTTTGTCACAGCAGAGGGTCAGCAGAGTGAGCTAGGTCCTGTTCTCCCCAGCCACACCCAGCCCCCACCATGGGATGATCAAAGTGCTCCATGTCAACATTAAGTTTCAGAGTCTTCTCCCTGGGGACAAAGAGAGGTGCCAGATACCCAGCATAGTTCTTGGGTGATCCTTGGGCTGGGGGATTATCCAGATGGGGTAGCAATCTAGGTCTCTGATATACAACGGTCATTGCAAATTAGGAACTCCAACCTTAAGCATTCTAAGCTACAAAATTAAATCCAAAGGAACAGTAAATGAAGTTGAAATTTTACCCAGATCTCACTAATTCAATTTTTTGATAGTTCAACTTCTGTTGAGGTAAAATTTCTTTATTTATTCTTTTGAAGAAATGATGTGGTTTAACAAACTTTACAGTACATGCTATTGCAAAGTACTTGATTAATGAAAAGAAAAAAAAAGAAAACCTGTATCCAAACATTTTAAGCATTATTTGCAGATGAATGCGACTAGCTATATAATAACATACTTTATTTATAACGGATTTGATCATTTTTATTGTGCTTTTACATCAGCCATGTTATTTGAATCTTTAAAAAAGAATATATGAGAAACATAATAAATATCATCAGATGCACTTTCATCCTGAGTTTCTCAGTCTCATCCCCAGTGCCTTCCATTAGTTGACCTCCCCACATTCAGAGGCACCGAGTCCTTGAAAGGAGCTGTAAACAGTATCATTATCAACATCCCTAACACATTGTGCTAAGCTGTTTTACATGTTTATATCATTTTATATTCTCAACACCTCTCTGAGGTTGTCACTCACATTGCAGAAAAGGAATCATCCTTCGAGAAGTTGAACAATTTGTTCAAACTCCCAGAGCTGATGAATGACAGAGCGAATAGCCAAACTCAGACTGCCTGATTTCAGAATGTGTACCCTAAAGAGGGGCCCAAGTCTCTTCCCCCACATAATGCACTCTCATCCCAGAATCGTGATTCCAAATTCCTGGGTCTACAACTTCCTTCCTTCCAGTTTTGGCCCACATTCATTTTGGCGCTTGGTATCTCCTTGGGGAATCCTACTTCCTGATAGCACCTACCACTTCCACATTCCTCACATAGGCACAGAGGAGGAACCTGATGGAGGAAACCAAAATTCATGAAGGTTAATGACCAAGTTTAAGGGGACACTGAATCCCTCTCAGACTGTTTTTCTGTGCACTCTGCTTTCCCACTATTTATGCTGACATCTGAAGTTGCCTTCTTTGAACTCGGTCAAGTAGGCTGCATAATTGTAGAATTTAGAATTAGAATGACCCTAGTGTTTGAAAGTCATGAAACAGTATTCTTTTAAGGCTCTCCAGAACTCAAAGCATCTCACACATTCACATTGACCTCTCCACTCTGAATCATTGGCAAAATAGCAAAAAGCTATCCAGTGCTGTGAACATAAATGGGGAGCAGGAAGGTGTAGAGACATTTCCAAACTTAAAGCATCTTCCCTCCGTCTCAGGAGTTAAAGAATTTTCTTCAAGGCCATGAAGGGGAGTTACCTCTGAAGTCTCTGAACTCCCTGTTCACAAAGATTTCTTATACTACTTTGAAGAGAGATATTTGTTAATACATTCCTATATTCCATCAACAGCATTCCAAAGCTCCTTATTTAACTCTCCAAAGTGACAGTGAGAGCAGGGAGTGAAGTCTTGTCCATCTGAGCAGTGGTAACACACTAGGGTGCCAGATACACAGTGGGGAATGCCTATTTACAACATCTGAGTGGCTTAGGTTGGCTCCGAGTGTAGTCGAGGAGGAGGCCATTCAGTCACCAGAATCATTTCATGAATAGTATTTTATTGGAGAAGCTCTTGAGAAAGCTGAATTTATGACTGTCTGCTTGCCTCAGGCATCCAAGATTATCAAGCTCTTCTAACAGAGCTGGATTATGTCTAAAGATGATTCTTTTGGGACATGGATTCCAAGATATGTTTAGTAGATCTATACTAAATCACATTTAACATTTATTTCTATTTTGCAATATTCATATACTATTGAGACTTTTTATACCAAAGTAATTATAATGTATCAATGACTTTTTAATATTTAGCGAGATGAGCATATGATTATTTTTCTCTTTTGTCCAATGTCTATGGTAGAATGTGATAATAGAGAGCCAAATAAGGGAAACAGTCCCCTCCTGAAGAACATATTATTCTCTAAACATGACACTAAATTATGTCTACTATTACTTTCTTTAGGATATTTTCACCAAGTCAAAATATGGGGAGCATCATAAGCTATATTAAAGAGAATTCTTTCTTTTTCACACTTCTGAAACTTTAACAGACTCTGAAGTAATTATTTCCAAACATTTGAAGAATACCCCTTGGGGCATCTGGGTGGCTCAGTCAGTTAAGTGTTTGATTTCAGCTCAGGTCATGATCCTGGGGTCCTGGGATAGATTCCCAAGTCAGGGTCCCTGCTTCTCCCTTTCCCTCTGTGTGCCACCCCCCTCCACTGCTTGTGCACTCTCTCTCTCCCTCTTTAATAAATAAATAAATAATAAAAATAAAAAGACACCTCTGTGAATCTTCTGAGCATGGTGTTTTTTGGGGGGGTTGACTTTGAAAACTTTCTTTTTCACATATGGTAATTATTCCATTTGTATCTTTTTATTAATTTTGTTAATTTATTTTTCTATTAAATTGTTTCATTTAATCCAGTATTTTCAATTTTAATTTATTTGATTAGATTACATTTATAATTTATTTAATTTCTTCATGTTTCTGATTATGTCTTATGTTTTTAATTTATACACATGATTTTCTTCTTTATTTGCTCCTTCGTGTCTTCCTTGAGCTCTTATATACCTGCATTAGGATCTTCTTTTAAAAAGTTAGCTATTTCATTATGCTTTCTAATCTCAATAGAAATTTACTTAATATCATTTTACTTATTTAATAGCAATCATTTTATAGTGAACATTAAATATTTTCCATAGATGTCACTTGGCTGCATTAAATATAAATTTCTATTTCTGTTCCTCATTTTTCTTTTTGGGTTAGGTGATTTCTTATAGGAAAAGGAAGCATTAAGTACTTTTATTCCATCATCTTAAACAGTGACTCTATGATTAGAAACATGTTAAAGATAGAGTAGAGACCTTTACTAAACACGGTAATTTGTGTAAAATTATAAAAAAGAAAGTTGTAATACTTTCTTGCATCCAGAACTTTAAATACCCTGAGAATTAAAACCACCTACCCCCAAACTCAGCCTGGACAAGGAAAATGTTAGCGCACTTTATTGTTTAGAGTAATATGACATTGTGCTCCTTCCCTGTTCTCATTACTATGATTTCAGGTCTCCTGGCCAGGGATATCATTTATTTGTTCATTACATAAACCTCCCCAAGCCCCAACAACTCTTCAGTGGAAAATATCAACAGATAGTTTGTGCCCTAAGATTGTTTCCCTCATCTCAAAATCCTTCCCTTGAGGTTTTCATCACTTCTAGGTTCCAGTCCCGTGGTGTTTTTACCCAATCCTAATAAAGGCCACTGCCCCTCACCCCCAAAAGACACTGCTAAAGTTTTGGAAGGTGGTGTTCTCCATTACCAAGGTAGCAATATACTCAGTTTGGTGTCATCAGTAGGTTGAGTTGATAACACTAGGAGTCAGTTTTTGAATACTCCATTGCCCTACCAAATCTTCTTGCTTGCTTGATCCCAGGCTTTTAACTACAACATCAACTATGGTCATAATGTGCAGCACATTTCTTCTAAACAAGCTTTAATTCACTATAATGTCTTTACTAGAACATTGTTTAGCAGGGTAGAATTTGTGATATATTAGACAAAGTCTAATAGGGCATGCTACAGAATTTCTCCCCCCAGTACTCTGCAAAACCATCAAGGTCATTAAAAATAAGGAAAGTCTGAGAAACTGCCACAGCCAAGAGGAACCTAAAGAGAAATGCCAACTTAATGTCAAGTGATTTTCTGGATACGATCTTAGAATAGTGAAAAGACTTAAGTAAAAACTAAGAAAACTGAGTAACCTATATAGACTATGAAATTTAGCTGATAATATATCAATATTGGCTCATTAATTGTAACAAATGTATTGTGGCAGTGTAAGATATTACTAATCCAGGGAAACTGGGTGTGGTGTATGTGGGAAATCTCTATACTATCTTTTCAAGCATTCTGTAATTGCTTAAGTGTCCTGAAAAAGAAAATTCAATAAAAGTTAAAAAGAAAGAAGAGTTTCTGGATGCTTGGGTGACTCAGTGGGTTAAGCCTCTGCCTTCGGCTCAGGTCATGATCTCAGGGTCCTGGGATCCAGCCCTGCATCAGGCTCTCTGCTCAGCAGGGAGCCTGCTTCCCCCTCCCCTCCCTCTGCCTGTCTCTCTGCCTACTTGTGATTTATCTGCCTATCAAATAAATAAATAAATCTTAAAAAAAAAGAAGAGTTTCTTTTTGCACAACCTTCTTATGTGTCCAGATGGTTTTTCAAGTAAACGTTATTGTTTCATCTTAAATAAGAACTTCCTTCTTTTATCCTCTGCTGATGGCAAACTTAATGCCCCAAACATCAATCTCTTATGTCCATACCAATGGCACGAGTCCATCTGAAATCTTTCTTTTTTTTTTTTTTAAAGATTTTATTTATTTATTTGACAGAGAGAGAGAGATCACAAGTAGGCAGAGAGGCAGGCAGAGAGAGAGGGGGAAGCAGGCTCCCTGCTGAGCAGAGTCCGATGTGGGGCTCGATCCCAGGACCCTGAGATCATGACCTGAGCTGAAGGCAGAGGCTTTAACCCACTGAGCCACCCAGGCGCCCCTGAAATCTTTCCAACCAACTTCTCCACCTCCATAAATCCTGTCCTATATCAAAGTCTACTTCAAGCTCTGTTTTCCTTCATGAAAACTTCTTTGTTAATCTCTGAGATCATGATTAACTCTTTTCTCTTTGTGTTCAAGTAGCTAGAATTTTCATTCCCATAACAAGAGGGAAAAAAAATCTTAGGCACAGAAAAATTGTGTTGTTATTTGAAAGATGGGTGGGCAGGAACAGAGGTGAAGTGATACAATTGAAAGAGCATGAGTTTCGAGGTAAAATAATTTTCATAACACTGCTTTCTTGTGTAACATAATTAACATCCCTGAGCCTCAGTTTCCTTTTTCTTTTTTTTTTAAGATTTTATTTATTTATTTGACAGAGAGGAGAGAGATCACAAGTAGGCAGAAAGGCAGGCAGAGAGAGAGGGGGAAGCAGGCTCCCTGCTGAGCAGAGAGCCTGATTCAGGCTTGATCCCAGGACCCTGAGATCATGGCTGGAGCCGAAGGCAGAGCCTTATCCCACTGAGCCACCCAGGAGCCCCTCAGTTTCCTTTTTCTATAAAATAGTAATAACAATAATTGCAGAATTATTGTGACAATTAATCAAATGATAATAGCTGTTATGAATGATCAACCCCAGCATTGAGGGGCGGCAAATTGTCCGACTGAAAAAAAATGCTAATATTGATCATATATTAAATATGAAAGTTTGTGGAGAACCATTGCAAATAAAAGGGTGAGAAAGAGGACAATTCCTGTCCTCCATTAATAATTGGTTGAGACAGGCAGTTAAATATTTTTAGGCAATAATTTAATAGATTAGCATAAAGGAGAAATGCTCTGTGAGTATAGAAAAAAAGTATCTCAATCTGAATTTTGAGGTTTAAAGTTTTCTAAAGAAGAAGACACTCAAACTGAACAAAAGTTAATAAGTTTAAGTTCATTCAACAGGAGACAGGGCTCATTAAAGACAAATAGAGCAAGACAAGCCAGTGAATAGAATCATGAAACAGCATAGAACACTGGGAACATTTATCTAGTTCACCATTGTTAGAGTATGAATTGCAAATAGGTAAGTGTCAGGAGGTGATATTTGGGAAGAAAGCAGGTGACAGAAGACCTTGTAGGTCACGCCGAAATGTTTGAACTTAGCTTGTACAGACCACGAAGAGCTAATAAAAAAATCTTAAGGAAGAGAAGATGAGAGGGAATATTTTTATGGGAGCAAATTGAAAGAAATAAGAATTATGGAGAGACAAAATATTTTGGATGTCATCTTAAAGAAATGTAGGACTTTTTTTTTCCTTTTAAATGAATCAATTAGTGTGGGGATTAGCAGATGATACCGTAAAGGGAAACTATTTAATCTGGGTCATACTAGACACTTTTTAAGGATTAATTGGCATTTCTTTGTAGTTAAAAGTTGAAATTGAATTAAATAAAGTCTCAAGCTGAGTATGTCACACTCCTTAACAAATATTTATTGAATAGTCTCCCTTGTATCAAAATATTACTAAGTATAATCCCTCTAATTTCTTCTAGTTCATCTCCATGTGACAACTGCCCTATAAATCTGAATCCAGGGTTATAGTTTAGTTAAAAGTTTATATTTTAGTTATAGTTTAAACTATTAGGTTATAGTTTAGTTAAAACAAAAACTCCCATAACCCTCATAATTCAAAAAAGATCTGGGTTGTGGCAAATAGTTTTCTTGTGAGTAGGAACTCTGGGGAGATTACTTAAGAACCAGTAAATATTTTGTGAGTGAACTGGACTTCATCTGGCAAAGCAATAAATGGATTTCCGTTTCTTTTTGTTATTTATTCTTTTTGTTATTTTAGAAAGACAGGGAAGAAGGTTATGGAAAGCAGAAATAAAAAAGAAAGAAATTAATATTTGCTTTAAAATTACCAGGTGACTGGTAGATTAAGTAGTTACTATAGCTTCATGTTAAGAAAAATATATACATATATATGTTTTTTCAAAGTTGGACGAATTACCAATGTCATTCAGATATTGAGTTTGACTTTAAATCCAGGTATTTCTGAGTCCCAGCACCTGACCCCCTCTGTAATCTGAATGGACATAAACCAGAACTGGGGTACATAAATGCTCTAAGAGGTAATGGTAGGGTTCTCTGTGGTCATAATGTGGACTTAGTGAAGAGAAAAGTACATTTTATTTCATACTATAGTCAGTTTTCTCCTAAAAATCCACAGAGTAAATATTAGCACATTGGGCAAATCAGACAAATCATATTCCTCACATAGTCCCCCAAATTCCTTTGGCCAGAATTCATTTGGCTCAGAGACCTTTTTTTAACCTACATTATTCAGATATAATACACATTTGCTATGGCAAACTTTGCCCAGGTTTAATTATTTTGTGTTACAAAATTTCATGAGGATAAATTCATCAAGTATAAATTACCTGTCAGCGTGACTTTCTGATTCCTATTATCCGTTCATCTAAGAAGCTCACTGAATTTTGCATGAGGCAGAATCCAAATTTAACCGAGAATGTGTACCAAGTATTCCTAGATTTTATTTTCCCAAAAAGCATCGTAAACTATGCCAATGCAGAATCACTCTTGACTAAAAGGAAGTTTTGATAATTAACACTTTAAAAAGTGCTTCAACTAAAAAAAATAACTTACTGAAGGATCTTTAGACAAAATTGATTGTAAATAATGAATTTCTAAAAATGTTCTTTCTGATCTAATGTCCAAGAACGGACAGGCGTGGTAAGGAAAGAAAATGGGGATATGCCATGTACCAATTTCTTTTACTGTGAATTACTATGCATTTGACTTTTCAAATAAGCATTTTATTTTATAATAGCTTTAGATTTCTAGAACAGTTGTTAGGGAGGTACAGAGTGTTCTTGTATCTATGACAGGTAGTTTTGCTTATTATTAGCATCTAAGATTACTGTGCCAGGTGTGTCTCAGCTACGACATTTGAAATTGATACATTATGATGGATCAACTCCCCCATCTCATTTGGATTTCCTTAATTTCTACATAATGTCCTTTTTCTGTTCCAAAAGCCCATCCAGAATATAATACTTACACTCCTCTAAACAGTGGTTGTTTCTCAGATCTCCCTAAGGGTTTTTTGATGACTTTCACAATTTTGAAGAGTATTTTGCAGGATATTCCTCAATCCGGTTCAGTCTGCTGTTTCTCCCATGGTTAAACTGCAGTTGTGGTTTAGGGGAGCAAGATAACAGGTAAAGTGTCATTTTCAACACATCATGTCAAGATACATGGTATCAAGATGAGTTTTCACTGGCTTGAGGTAGTGTTGGTCAGGTTTCTTCACTGTCAAGATTCTCCCCTCCTTCTTTTCTACACTGTTCTCTTGGGAAGGAAGTCCCTAAGCACAGCCCTCACTTAAGAGGACTTATAGGAGCCTGGGTGGCTCAGCTGGTTAAGCACCAGACTCTTGATTTCGGCCCAGATTGTGACCTCAAGGTCATGAAATCTAACCCCACATTGGACTCTGTGCTGAGCGTGGAAGGGCCTGCTTGAGATCCTCTTTGTCTCCCTCTGCCCCTCCCTCTGCTTTCTCTCTCTTTCAACAAATAAATAAAATCTGAAGAAAAACGAATCCTTTCAAAAAATAGAGGAGTTATATACATTCCTTGAGAGGGAGAATTTACCTAAATTATTTGCAAAAAGATAAGTCCTGAGGCCGGGATTGACCTGGAAATACTGCTGTGTGATAGATGTTAAGTCACACTTACACTTAATGAAATGTGAAGTGCAACACACCTAAAGTTAGAAGTTTTATGATTCTTCTTTCTTGCATCTTATAGGTAAGGAGAGAGAAATTATACAAGTCAATTAAGTGTAAGTTAACAAAGCTTTTAAGAAATAAAGTGATAATTTTAACTTAGCTGTGTTTGACTCCAAATCTGTAATTTTTCTATCACCGTCTAAGGGAAAGAGCACTGAGAAAGTTGAGTCTTTCTTTTAGTGAGTTGATTGATTTGGTTTGTGTCCAAATTTGCTAATTCCCTGGCACTCCTTTGGTTCTCCAGATGGCTCTGGGGTGTCCTGGGACCCCCTGAGCTAATGTAGCGATCCCACACTGCACACAGGTGCACCGCTCTCCTTGGCAGGCAGCTGGCACCCAGCTGCTGTGCGAGGGCAGCGAGGGAGGCAGAACCCTCTCCGGCAGCCAGACCCGTTCCCTGTTGCTTCTGGGCCATCATTTCTTCTGGGTGAGTCCCAGAGCACACCTGCTGGTTGTGGAAAGATACCTCAAGGAACAAAATGAACAACAGCTTTAGAAACATTAGGTGTATTTCCCACTGTACCTGTAAACCCTTCACCAGCACTAGAAGCAGATGCTGGCTATGTGAGTTTTGATGTGTCTCGAGAAGGTAACAAACAGCCCAGAAAAAGACGGATTGTTGAGACAGTAAGAATAGGCAAGAAGTGTTGTTGAAAACAAAGTGTGGTTATTTCAGGGAAGTTTGTGACCCGAGTAAGTGGAGAACATAAATGAGAGGAGATTGCAAAAAGTCCAGTGATGCTGATGCTCTGTAATTTTAAAAACAAAAGCAAAATAAAATAAAATAATAAAATAGAACAATGTTATTGGGTTCTATGTAGTGTTTTAAAATCAGTGCAGACAGTATTTGATGTCAAGTAATTTTTTATTAAGACTTAGAAAGGTTCTTTATAAACCAATAGGGGCATGGAAGCTTTATGTTTTCATTTGCACTACTGTAAAAAGTAATTAAAAATGTAACCAATAATTAATTACAGACAATAAATCAAAAACTCCCTGGTGTGCTTCTTTTTACATCATAGCTTTATGTTATTTTGAACCTCGGTTTGCTTATTTTTTTATGGCCTCTTGTAAATGGCTAAAATTTTGTATTTCCTTGTGCCTTGCATAGAACCTGTGTTGTGAGTACCTTATACATAGCAAACAAGCAAAAAAGGTTTTGCTTCAGGTTCCAGGCAAACTTAAGAGGATTTTGCTCCACCCACATACTATTAGGTGAGGCAGAGGATGAAGAAAGTGGTTTGGTGTTTGGCAAGTCTGCTAGCCTTTCACCAGTTATGTTACTTTAGAAAATTCATTTAACTGTTACCTAATTTCCCTTATTGGTGAATGGAACTAAATGTATCTTTTGCATGAATTGATTAAAGATTAGACCTGTACCTGTAAATCTATTATAATGCCTGACACATAATAAATGGGGAATAAAATGATACTTAGTATATCCCTCTTTAACATGTAGCCTTGCCCAACCACACAATTTTTTTTCACATTATCAATTGCATTTTAATTTACCTAAGACTTTGAAGTCAAATTTGAAGCTGTTCTTACATACTTTACATCACTTGAATGAAAAGAAAAGCAATTATCACTTGATTTGCTAGTTGTAATTTTCTTACACACATTAATTATTTAAAAATGAGTAGTTGAATATAGTCATGATTATTAAAATCTAAATAAAGGAACGAAACTTCATCCTTGCAACTTCTTGGGGAAAGCTCACTCTAGGAACTTGATCCTCATCATTTTCTCATATATCACCATTCCATGGCTTCAGATTACAACAAAATTCAGCTAAAAACTTCTTTTGTTTACCTACAGTACTGATGATTCCAGAAACTTCCACATGTTATAGAGTAGGATGACTGTAATCTTTGCAATAAAAATGTGGGTCAGGAGCGTTTGAGTGGCTCAGCTGGTTAAGCGACTGCCTTTGGCTCAGGTCATGATCCTAGGGTCCCAGGATCGAGTCCCACATCAGGGTCCCTGCTGGGCAGAGAGTCTGCTTCTCCCGATGACCTCTCTCCCCTCATGCTCTCTCTCTCTCTCAAATAAATAAATAAAATCTTTAAAAAAAAAAGTGGATCAGAATTTTGTGTTAATTCTCTTATATCTGCGTGAAGTTGGATAAATTACTTACCTTTATTTAGACTCAAATGCCACAAGAAAAATAAAAACAAAACATGTCATTAATTCTACGGAAAATAAAAACTGAATTAAGAAATAGAGCAGTGTATTAGTTATTGATGAAGAATATTTATATTATTCATAAATAAAATAAACAGCAACTATTTATTGTACAAAACCGTGATTAAAAAAGTGTCTTAGATAATGTAGGTGGGGATATAGGAAAGTTTATATGAATGGAATTGGTAGGTGGACTGAGGATGAGCACAGGTTAATGAATTTCATTATAAGCTTTTTATTAATAGTGCATTTCAAACTATGTATTTGTGGAGCACCTGGGTGTCTCAGTCGGTTGAGTATCTGCCTTCAGCTCAGGTCATGATCCCAGGGTTCTGGGATCGAGTTCTGCATTGGGTTCCCTGCTCAGCGGGAAGTCTGCTTGTTCCTCTCCCTCTTCTTTTGGCTCCCCCTGCTCACTCTCTCTCTCTCTCAAATAAATAATAAAATCTTAAAAACAAAAAACAAAAACAAAAAACTATGTACTTGTATAATGCTACTAAAAATAAAAATGTATTCCCAAATAAGATTTAGAAGCAATGATTAATAAGTGTGTTTATTATACATGCTTGTTTAACTCAATTTTGTCCTCTAACTTTGAGCCCCTTAGGCCAAGTGCCACTGCTCGATCAGCCATTCGTATGTCTGTACTTAATGCTTGATCCTTCACCAGAGTGTAGAAAAAGATGGACAGATGGACAGATCAATGAAAATGAGATATACAGCCACTGAAGTCCTTTCCAGATGTAAAATGATCTGACTGTGGTCACAGTATTATGAACTTTTAACTGCCCTTTGGTTAGCAAAACAACATGAGTCACCCTCGACCAATACAGTCCTCCTGGAAAAGAGAACTCAGGAAAGGATCATATTGAGCTGTAATGGAAAAGCCAGCTATACTACCCAACGAAATTTGTCCTCCATGTCCATGAGAGTCGAGTCAGATCTGAGAGGTGGTCATGAGGCCCCTGGATTATGTAGACTTCTCACTCCCTGAGGTGCGGTGGTGTGACCTAGTTCTGGCAAGGACACGAGAGTGAATTGTCCACTTCCAGGGATAATTAAACTTCCCTGTGATTGCTCCATGCTTCAACCTGTAACTACTGTTCTAGAGTCCATGTGTGATTAGAAAACAAGAAGATACTCTAAACTAGTAGCGTGCACACAGCAAAACTTATGTCAATAATTAAGGTCAAAGCAAAATATTATTCGATAAATTAAAACTTATTTCTGAGATGTCCTGGTTTCTGAAGCATGTTATATAAGAAGTTCCTTGGAAAGGATCTTTTGCTAGTAATTTTTTTAATGTGTTTCTACATATGTATGTGTATGTGTAGGAAAATATGTTTAATGTGCTTAATTCTTAAATGTTCATTTAGTTGGCTAGTTAATTGGGTTTGATCATTATTTTTCTCAGCACATTGAGGACTTTTTATTTTTGTCTTGTGGTTCCATTTTTGCTGGCCAGTTGGGTGCTGTTCTGAGTTCTATATATTAGAAGATAATCTGTGTTGTATGTTGGGCTGATTTAAAACCATACTGTCTCTGATTTTTCTTTTCCCATTGTGTACTCAGGCTGTGCGTTTCTTTTTTGTTTTTCTGTATGAATGTTTTTTTATTTCTAAATCTGAGAATTAGTTTTTTCTTCTTCAAATAGGGATCGTTTCTAAGCATTATTTTCTTTCAATTTTTCTCATCCTTTTTTTCTGATATTTCTCTCTCTAGATTAGTATTGTAATAAACTTTCTATTTTTAGCTACAGTAGCTTCTACTTTTTTACTGTTTTCCTTCTCTTTGTCTCTTTGTTTTCATTTCAGGTAATTTCTATAGATACACTATTTTTTTTTCTCTTTTTAAGATTTTATTTATTTATTTGATGGAGAGAGAGAGAGTCCACAAGCTGAGGGAGCAGCAGGCAGAGGGAGAGGGAGAAGCCAGCTCCCCATGGAGCAGAGAGCGATTTGGGGTTTGATCCCAGAATCCTAGGATCATGACCTGAGCAGAAGGCAGTCGCTTAACCAACTGAGCCACCCAGGCATGCTTAGATGTAGTTTCTTTCTCACACACTCTTACTTTGTCTAAACTTATTTCATACTTCTAATTGTAAGAATTATGACCATGCAATTTAAAATTTTTTGAGATTTCCCTTTTTTTCTGTTATTGTCTTATTTCTGGCCCATCTTTGTAAAACTCTCTTTTACCTTTCTAAATACCTTGAAGACATGCATTATCCAATATCTGTATTCCTCTGAGCTTTTTTCCCTGGACTCTTATTGATATGTGCCCCTTTGTATTTCATACTTTTGGGCTTGCTATTCAATTTCAAAAGGCAGAAGTTATGAGAATACTGTAAGAAGGCACATCAGTGGAGATCATTTGCACTTCTTCTTGAGGAGCTCTAGAATGGTCTCAGCCCTTAACAATTTTGAATTAACTTGTTGAGATTAAAATAAAGTCAACTCCACCGGTTTTCTTCTATGTCCTACTTTTCAGGAAGGGTATAGACTTTTGAGAATTCTGGCTTTCTTCTCTTTCTTTGTATGTTTGTTATGCCTCACCCTTTTTTAAACCTTTGATATATTTTTAATTTTAAAAGACGAAGTATGTATTTCAAAGAGATAATAAAATTTTGAAGTGAGAGGCACTTTGTTTTTCTTTCCCACATGAGTACATGCAGACTCAATATGTCCAAATAACTGAGACGAACAAATGCCTTGAATGCAGCCATAGTTGTGGTACCTATGAGTTAGTAAAATTTCCTCATCTCCATTTTTGGTGCCTCGGGATTTAGTTTAATATTTTATGAAAGTCAATTATCCTTATAAAATTATCCCTGCTATATCAACCCACAATTTCTATCAGAAATTTTTTTTAATCAAGAGATATTTTTTAAAGATAAATTCTACAGCCCCAGAAATGAAAGTTTGTCAGTGCTTTTCCCCCTCACTGGTTGGAAGTAGGGAAACATTGATAATGCAGGAAATGAGAGACTATTTATAGAATATTTTTAAATCATCAAAAGCCAGGAGAGTATGGTACACAAATGGAAATTTTGACCTGAGGTGAGCACAGAGATAGTACATGTATTGCAGCAGGGAGGGTGTGTGTGTGTGTGGGTGTGGGTGTGGGTGTGGGTGTGTGTGTGTGTAGGTAGTTTGCTGTAATTGGTAGTGAGAAGATGGCACATATTTATCTGATGGCTTCTATTTTTCCAATGAAATATATATAAAGCATCAGTGAGACTGTGTAAGGCAGAAGGTGTATTTAATTTCAGAGAAAAAACAGAAGTGTGTAAAATAGTCATTTCGGGTTGTTACAAATGGAAAAAAAACTGGAAAAAATATTGAGACATCAGCAGGCAGTGCTGAAGGCATAAAATGAAATTTCTTATCATAATAGTACAGTCAGAAAATATAATGATATAGGGGTGCCTGGATGGCTCAGTTGGTTGAGCATTGGGCTTTTGTTTTTGGGGTTGTGATCTCAGGGGTGTGAGATCAAGCCTGGTGTTGGGCTCCATGCTCAGCAAAGTCTGATTGAGAGTCTTTCTCTTCCCCTTCTGCTACTCTTTCTCTGTAAAACATAACTATGTTATACAATTTTATAATTTACTGTGTATTTACAGTTGTCTATCAGAAATATACTTTTTTTAAAGATTTTATTTATTTGGGAGAGAGAAAGTGAACCAGAGAGAGAAAGCACAAGCAAAGGAGGGAGGCAGAGGGAGAAGCAGATTCCCCACTGAGCAGGGAGACTGATGGGATCACGACCTGAGCTAAAAACAAACTCTCAACCAACTGAGCCACCCAGGTGTTCCCCTCCAAAAGTATACTTGTATAAAATGTAGTGTATGTATACATGTATATATAAATATATATATACACACTTATATAGAATATATTACATATATGTGTAAAATCCTATTCAATTATCCCACTAAATTTGTGTAAATGTGGATTAGTAAATGTATTGCTTTTAATGGGCTTTATCTTGGTCATGTATTTGTGACAAATGGGGAAGATGCAAGGGAGTTGAGAATCTATTAAAAAAAAACAACAAAAAAAGAAACCAATTTCCATGTCAGACTACCAAATCTAAGTTGAGATAGCAAGGCAATGATAACAGAAAGTGATGACAGCAGTGAAAAACCAGCTGATCCATCCAGTGATCCCAGGGTGGCTGAAAATTCGTTGGAGATGACATAAAATCATCTCGTTGGAAAATTCGTTGGAGATGACATAAGTGAGATTTAAATATAGAGTATGATATTCAGAATGCAAGATAATGGAAATCAGAGTTTTGGAGGTGGTAAAGTGGACTCGAAGACGAAGACCAGAGCAGTAAGAGTACTGGACAGATGGCATGGATGTCATAGTCATAAAAAAAAAAAGCGTTGAGATTAGTTACAAGTAAGAGTAAAAAAAAAAAAAAAAAAAAAAGAATACAGAGAGTAAGATTCTGAAATTTCTTGTGAACAAAAGGAAAATCATGGAAATATCTGTAATGTACTACAATATGGAATGATATACATCTGGTGGTGGCAGTCTGAGGGCAGAGCAGAGGAATTAACCCTTTAAGTGAGTGAAAAGAAATTTCTAGAAGGAGAGATGAAGTTTGACAATTAGTCATTGTGGTAACAAAGATAACATATCTAAAGTGAATTTTATATGGTAAAATTAAACGCTCATGAGGTTTCCATTTAGATGTTGCTTTTACAAATTACAAAGTCAGCCTGTACACATATTAGTTAAATATATCATCACGATTGTTAGGGTGGTTTTGAATTCCCAGTGTCTATTTATTATAAACAAAATCAGGGCTCAAACAGGATTAAATATTTTGAACCCCTGAATAAGGATAGATATCACGGTTCCCTTAAGTAATCCTCACGGATTCTGTGGGCTTCCAGCATCTGTTCCACACCTCAGCAGAGCATGTTAAGTACCTTTCAAATACTCAGAACCTCTGGGATCTCAGCCGAGGCAGGATTCTTCTCTAGGGACCTGCCAGATTTCCATTACCAGCTGTGTCTCAATACTGAAACCCCTACTCTTGGATGAGTGCGAGGTTTTTGAGCCCTTTTCCCAACCTACCCACATTAAGAAGGCTGAAATTTATTTCTGGCTTCTTTCAGTCATGAAAAGAAATCAGCACTTGGGGGTAAAAAACTGAGAACACAGAAAGAAAATGCCTCTAGTATCACAGGGAACAAATTATACTATGTGCATCAAAATTTAAGATTGGGTCTTAAGTGTTAAAATTTGAGCAGTTGGAATCACTGGAGTACTTAAAAATGATACTAATAATGATGCAAATGGGATTGAAAGGAATCTGGTGGTACACAAAATATGTAATATTGTCAAAATATTTCTACTTGGAAACTCAGGTCATGAAAGCAATACTTTACAGCAATAATACTGAAACAAAATACCTAAGCAAAAACAGTATTTGACCATAGCAACAGGTTCCAGCTTTCCTTAGTAGGCAAGACTGTGTCCTGATGCAGTCACCATGCTGTTGAGAAATCCCAGTCTCTCACACCTGTTGTCCCCTCCCAGACCCATTCAAGCAGCCTAATAGGCAATTCTACACAAGGCATAAAGTTCATCTTCATCTTGGTATGAAATGATAGACTCCACATATGATAGGCTCTCCTTTTATTTAAGAAGTCATTGCCAAAAGAGGAGGTGCTTCTTGGTTCTCATATAACTTACCTATATTGGTATGATTCTCATATAGGCGTGGTTTTGTTTTGTATTTCGAGGTCACCCGTTGAATGGTGTGTGTGTGTGTGTGTGTGTTTACAGGTGATTTTTATTCATTTTAATCTTGGCCGGACAACCATTCTTTCTGAGAAGTGATTTCAAGGTTGGTGTTCAGAGGGCCCTAATTATTTCACGTGCCTAACTTGTCCTAAGTAAGCATCCTATGAGGCACTATCTTTATGTGGCATTATGGTTCTCTCTGTAACTTCACCACTGATGCTTCACCCCATTCTTATCTCAACTGAGATGTTGGGTGTTATATTTCGTTTGTTTTGCTTTTAGCAAACTAATGTATCAAACTTTTTCCATAAAATGTGTTCAATACATTCAAGAGTGAGACTGCTTTTCCTAGGGGTGTTCCACTATAAAGAATTATGTAGCTTCAAGAGGTTGGTATGTGAAGCAATACTTCAAGCTCAGTCAGAAACCCCAAATACATGAGGAGGCTAAGGCAGAAGAAGACTGAGGGAATAAGAGAGACACATGTCAGGACATCTTGAGAGGTAGCCACAACTCCCACTGAGGTACTCTAGGAGACTTTTGAGGAAACACCTACATTGTGGCTAAAATTCCCAGTGTTGTCATGACCAGACAAAGTTAGCTTGAGTGGGACACCTGGGTGGCTCAGTGGGTTAAGCATCCAACTCTTGGTTTCAGCTCAGGTCATGATCTCGGGGTGGTGAGATGAGCTCCACATTGATCTCTGTGCTGAGCATGGAGTCTGCTTGAAGATTCTCTCCCTCTGCCCCTCCCCCCTCTCATTCTCAAATAAATAAATAAATCTTTTAGAAAAGAAGCTTGAGTTATTTCTTGTAGTAAGTCTAGCTCTTCCTGTTTCCCACTTCATTCTGGTAAGATAAATGTAGATTTTGTTATTCCTATTTTATAAGTGAAGAAACTATTCACCTTAAGGAGTCTTAAGTTGGAAAAAGTAACCCAGGTTCACAGTCACTGAGGGGCAGATCTAGATTTACATATAAATCCATCTAATACTAAGCCTTTGTCACTGCACCAATTAATTCCTGAGAGGAAAAATGCAAAATAAACTCACAATGACCACCACCACAATAACAAAAATTTATCTACTTACTGAATACTGAAATGCAAATACACTGAATGGGAATAGGGAGCACAGGAGCTTGGAGGGACATTTATTTCTCACCTAAATATATAACCTGAAGGTATAAACAGCTTGCAACCTAAAATATTTGAAAGATGTCCTATCTGAATAAATAAGATGTACTTAATGAGGATAAAACTTGGTCAGGTTTACAGGAATCATAATTGAAGAGAGTGAAGAAGGGAAGTCCTGAGGTCAACCAAAGAGTCTCTAAAAGCAATCTGTGGGGGTTCTCTTTTGGGGAAGGAGTTTAAAAGCTTTTGATACTGCATAGGAAGGTAAGTTCTTTTGATGTTTCTAGATCTGCTCCTTAAAAGGTACCTTGTTTGTATACCCACGAATTCTGAAGTGGAGTGCTCTGATGCAAGTCCATTAAAGAAACCAGGTGTGCCTCAAGAAAGGAAAGGGCAATGCTGTATCTCACTTGATAAAATGGAATATATTACAGAAGTAATTTCTTCTCTTTCCCAAGTTGGTCTTCAATTTATTATCTGTTTGTCCTTAATCAAATTACTTATCATCTCTCAAATGAACTGCCTTGTCTGTAAAATATAAGTAATGGTTATCTTTGGTTAACCAATGGTTATACTTTGCGAGAATTTGGTGAATGTGTGTGATGCTCCCAATACAATGTCTAGAACTTAAGAATATACAGAACTTGGGGGGGTGCCTGGATGTCTCAGTGGGTTAAAGCCTCTGCCTTCAGCTCAGGTCATGATCTCAGGGTCCTGGGATCGAGCCCCACATCTGGCTCTCTGCTCAGCAGGGAGCCTGCTTCTCCCTCTCTCTGCCTGCCTCTCTGTCTACTTGTGATCTCTCTCTCTCCGTCAACTAAAATAAATAAAATCTTAAAAAACAAAACAAAACAAAAGAATATCCAGAACTTGATAATGATAATTGATAAAGAGAATGACATTGGTAATGATAATCCTAATAGTGATAGGGAACAGTATATTCCAGTGTTGGTAACAAGGATGAAAGGAGCTATGCTCATGGTACTGATACAATGATAAGCTTAATATATTTGGCTTGTCATTGATCATAGATATAAGGGGTAAAGGATGTTGATAAAGTGAGTTGTTGTTTTAAATTATTCAATCAGGGCCACCTGGGTAGCTCAGTCAGTTAAGCTTCTGCTTTCAGGTTAGGTCATGATGCCGGGATCCTGGGATCAAGCCCCGCATCAGGCTCCCTGCATATCAGGGAACCTACTTCTCCTTCTCTTTCTGCCCCCTACCATGCTTGCTCTCTGTTTCTCTAGTGCTCTCCCTTTCTCTCCCTCAAATAAATAAATAATATCTTTACAAACAAATAAATTCTTCAATCAAATCTATCAGAGATAGATGACTTTCTTTCAAGACAACTTCTCTGGGTATTTTCTAGGAACCCGCTTTCTAAAACTTGATCTTTCAGAAGCTTCTCTACTCTATATCTATATCACAAGAATGAGCATAAGGAGTGGCAATGACCAGTATAAGCCCAGTGTAAGCCCAAGAAACTCTAGCAAGTGAGCAATAAACATGGTACATCTGACAAGACCAGCTAGCTATCGTCCCTGAAAAGCATTGTCTATACTTACAGTCAACCCATTAAACATACTAGTTATTCAAGCAGTTTTAAATAAAGCATTAATTCTCATAATTAAGCATAGATTTCTTGATCCTGCCTAAAAAGAAATCCTAAAAGATTATTCTCTACTGCATATGTTTATAGCGTTAACAATATAAAAATATTTCTTGAGTGTCTACTAGCAATAGAACTGGAGGAAAAATTGGGATTATAAATAATAATATATATACTATACTCATGCACATATGCACACACATACAAGCACAAACATAAATAGAAGGAAAATTATATAGATAGATATACACATAGACATAAACTCACACACAGTTGTTATTCTGAGATTCTTATATTAACGTATAAATCAAATATTATTTATAATTATTATATTTAGTGGCTATTGTATTAAAGCATAACAAATAAAATTACATTAGAACATGAACAAAATGGTAGAATAAGGATACCCATATCATTCCCCAGAGACACACTGTCATAGCCAATATATAGTTCAAAAAAATTTTATGAAAACTCCAGGAACAAGTTAAGAAATCATAGTATCATCGACAAACACAAAGCCAACAATAGTTGCATTGAAATGGGTAAAAAAAGCCAATACATTTGGACCATGAGAACTGTTTGACCAGGCCAGCATAGCTTAGAGCAATTAAGAGAAAATGCTCAACTTGTGGCATCTTTACTGGGACGGAAAAAGAAAAGTGGGATTCATATTCAATGTTCTGGCTTTTTGGGAGGTCGCCCATAGGACTGGTTTCTGCATCTCTTAATTTAGAGTGTTGATGAGGAATTAACATATTTTTGATGGTTGGGGTGCACCGAGAGCAAAGGAGAGCCCAATGGCTTATTGTAGAACCAGACACCAGAGGGAGGAAGATGTTATAATCTCCTAAAAGAGAAACCAACAATCTTCCATAATTGGAGAATTACATGCACAAGTCCAAGGACAAATGCAAAATAAATAATAAAATATAATAAAATAAAATAAAATTGAAAGGATAGCAGAATGTATGGCTGGGCTTATTAGTGAAGGTGTTCCCTGGTATGAAGCTAGTGCATAAAAACCAGGAGAGGTAGTTATTTTTTCAAGTATTCAACTGCCAGAAAAAAATGGAAAGGCATATAAATAAAAAAATCAGCATATATTTCTAGAAACCAACCCTAAAGAAAGAAAGATCTATGAATTACTTGACAAAGAATTAAAAATAACCATTTTAGAGCACCTGGGTGGCTCAGTGGGTTAAGTGCCTGCTTTGGCTCAGGTTGTGATTTCAAGGTCCTGAGATCCAGCCCCACATGACTCCCTCAAGGAAGAGTCTGGTGCTCCCTCTCTCTGCTGCTCCCCCTGCTTGCACTGTCACACACACACACACACACACACACACACACTCTCTCTCTCTCTCTCTCTCTCTCAAATAAATAAATAAAATATTTTAAAGAAAAAGAGAGAAAAACATATATTTCCAGAAACCAGTCCTAAAGAAACAAAGATTTATGAATTAAGAATTAAAAACAATCATTTTAAAGGATCTCAGTAAATACAAGAACATATAGATAGATAACTCAATGCAATAAGGAAAGCAATGCAGAGAATATAAAGCAAAAGATAGAAACTATATAAAAATAACCAAACAGAAATTCTGGAGCTGAAGAGTAAAAGTGAATTAAAAACTCACTAGAGAGGTTCAATAACAGATTTGCTCAAGCAGAAAAAAGAATCAGTGAACAAAAATACAGCTTATTTTAAACTCGAGTCCGAGGAGCAGAAAAAAAAAAAATGAAGAAAAGAGAAGAAAGCCTAAGAGAATCATGGAATTCCATCAAGGGACTAATATCTATATTGTGTGAATCCCAGAAGGAGAAATGATAAAACAAAGGGTGGGGAGTTTATTTGAAGAAGTAATGGCCCAGAATTCTCAAAATACGAGGAAAAAAATGGAAATACAACTACAGGAAGCAAAACTCTAATGAGGATGGTCCCAAAGAAGACCACACTAAGACACATTATAATCCAGCTGATGAATGACAAGGACAGAAAATCTGGAAAGTGCAAGAATAAAACAATTTATCATGCACAAGGTAACATCCATAAGATTATTAGTGGATTTACCACTAGAAATGTTACAGACTACAAGAGAAATAGGATGACCTATGCTGAAAAGAAAACCTGCCAATCAAGAATACAATTTAAACAAAAATTTCCCCAAAAGGATGAGGGAATAAAGAGTTTCCCAGATAAACAAAAGTGGAGGAATTCACAATGACTAATTCTGTTCTATAAGAAATGCTATAAGGAGGGGCACTTGGGTGGCTCATTTGGTTAAGCCTCTGACTCTTGATTTCCGTTCAGTCCATTATCCCAGGATCTTGGGATCAAGCCCTGCATTGGACTCCCTGCTCAGTGGGCAGTCTGCTTCTCCCTCTTCCTTGCCACCCCCCACCATTCATTCTCTCTCAAATAAATAAATAAAATCATTAACAAAAAAGTTAGCAGATGGAAGGAAATAATAATTATTAGAGTAGAAATAAAAGAAATAGAGAATACAAAAAATAAAGAATAGGGTTTCTTTTTAAAGATCAATAAAATAAATATATTCATAGCTAGACTAAAAACTGCAAAAAGACTCAAACAATAATCATAAATGAAAGAGGAGAAATCTATGAACGAATGTGTGCTAACAAAGAGAAATCCAGAAGAATCAGATAAATTCCTACAACTTACCAACACTGACGCATGAAAAAATTAAAAATCTGAAAAGGCCTAAACTAGTAAGGAGATTGAATCGGCAATCAAATAGTTCTAAACAAAGAAAATTCCAGGACCTCTTGATATCACTGATGACTTCTATCATGCATTGAACAAGAATTAACACCAATCGTTCTCAAATATGTCTACATTGAAGAGGACAGAACATTTGCAAAGTCATTTAATGAAGCTAGTATAGCCTTGATTCCAAAACCAGAAATATATTAAAATAAATAAATAAATAAAACATGAAAAGCTACAAACCTGTATTATTGATGAATTGTTGTAAAAATCTTCAACAAAATATTAGCAAACTAAATCTAATGGAACACTGAAGAGATTGTAAACCACGATCAAGTGAGATTATTCCTGAAAT
>CM053605.1:90661822-90688610 GCA_028646535.1 Procyon lotor | reverse complement strand
AAAAAAAAAATCAGCATGCAAAACTCAGTGGTATTTCTATGCATCCATTTCATTGTTACTATATAGAAACACAACTCATTTAATAATGAAAACTCCAAAAAGAAAACTAGGAAAATAATTCCACATACAATATCCTGAGAAAGAATAAAATATTTAGGACTAAACTTAACCATGTTAGCCAAAGATTCGTACTCTGGAAATTACAAAATATTGCTGAAACAAATAAAATAGAAAGATGTCCTGAGTTCATGGATTAGAAAACCCAATATTGTGGAAATGCTCATACTACCTAAAGTGATATACACTCAATACAATCCCTGTAAAAATCATAATGGCATAAAAAATTCTAAATTTTTTTTTTAAGATTTTATTTATTTGACAGAGAGAAACACAGCGAGAGAGGGAACACAAGCAGAGGGAATGGTAGTGGGAGAGCAGGCTTCCCACAGAGCAGGGAGCCCGATGCGGGGCTCGATCCCTGGACTCCGGGATCATGACCTGAGCCGAAGGCAGCCGCTTAACGACTGAGCCATCCAGGTGCCCCCAAAAATTCTAAAATTTTAAATGGAATCTCAAAGAACTCTAAACAGTGAAAAAAAATCTTAAAAAAGAAAAGGAAACCTGGGGTAGAGGCTCATCTTTCTGATTTCAAACCTTTCTGATTTCAGAATTTCTTACAAAGATACAGTAATCAAAACAGTATGGTAACGGCAAAAGACAGACATATTGACCAATGAAACAGAATAGAAAGCCCTTAAATCAACCACTGTGTTTATAATAAAGTGATCTTTGACATGGGTGCCAAGAATACACAATGGGGTTAGGATAGTGTCTTCAACAAATGGTGTTGGGAAAAGTAGATATTCATATTCAAAAGAATCAAGTTGGATGCTTACCTTAAATCATATATGAAAATTAAGTCAAAAGAGGTTTAAGACCTAAATGTGAGACCTGAAACTATGAAACTCCTAGAAAAAAATAGGGGAAGCTTCATAATTTTGGATTGAACAATGACTTCTTGGATATGACACCTGAAGCAGAGACAACAATAGCAAAAACATGAATAGGACTATATCACACTTAGAAACTATGCATCAAAACATAATCAGCAGAGCGAAAAGGCAACATCCAGAACAGGAGATAATATTTGCAAACCCTATTTTCCCAAAGAAGATACACAAATGTCCAACAGATATATGAAAAGATTTTCAGGGTTACTGATTATCAAGGAAACGCAAATCAAAACCACAGTAAGATAGCACCTCACATTCTTTAGAATGGCCACTACCAGAAAAATAGAAAATACCAATTATTAAAAAAGAGAAAAAAAATACCAAGTATTGGCAAGGAATGAGAAGAAAATGGAAACTTTGTGCACTGTTGGAAATACTGTAAAATGGTTTAGCCATTATTGAAAGTAATATGGAGTTCCTTCAAAAGAATTAAAAATAGAATTACCATATGATCCAGCAATCCCACTTCTGTGTATGTATCCAAAAAAAATTGAAGCAGGATCCTGAAGAGATTTGCATATTCATATTAATTGCAGCATTATTCACAAAGCCCAAGAGGCAGAGACATCTTAAATATACATTGATGGATGAATGGGTAAACAAAATGTGGTACATATATGAAATATGATGCTATTCTGCCTTTAAAAAGAAAGAAATACTGTCACATGCTACAGTATAGATGAACTCTGAGGACATTACTCTAAAATAAGCCAGTCACGAAAAGACAAATACTATATGACTTCACCTACATGAGGTGTCTAAGCTGTCAAACCTTTATAGACAGAAAGTAGAAAGTAGTGGATTGCCAGGGGTTGGAGGTAAAGGAAAGGGAAGTGGTTGTTCAATAGCTATAGAGTTTCAGTTTGGTAAGATGAATAAGTTCTAGATATTTGTTGTTCAGCAATGTGCAGTGTTCTTAACACTATTGTACTGGTCACTTAAAAATGGTGAAGATGGCAAATTTTATGTTATGTTCAGCAATGTGCAGTGTTCTTAACACTATTGTACTGGTCACTTAAAAATGGTGAAGATGGCAAATTTTATGTTATGATGGCAATCACAACTTAAACAAAAAAAAACTAACAAGTTAGTTTATCTATAGTTGAACTATAGATAGCATGGTTAAGCATCAGATGTTGTAAAAGCCATCAGAGGGGATAGAAATAAAGTCTAAGAAGTGTGATATAATGGAAACCAAAAGGAAAGAGTGTGTCAGGAATGATGCGATCCCTGACTGTACTGAATGCTTCTGAAAGGTGAAGGAAGAGAAGGAAAAGAAAGTACCTGTGGGATTTATCAGTGCAGAGGTCACTGAAGCCTTAGCAAGAATGGTTTCACTGAAACAAAGACTGGGTCAAATGGTGACAAGGGTGAGGATTTGACCATACGATTTATCATCTAATCATGAATACTCTTAAGAATGAAGAGGCTGCTAAAATTATTAATAATTACATATTTTTAAAATATTTATTTAGCATATCACACATCGATTTTATTGTACTCATGCATCACTAAAGCTCATCATTGGCTGTTTCTGACCTGGGAATAAGGACATGGAGGCAGGTTCACTGGGAACCAAAATTTTCAGTCTTTAGGAAGGGAAACAGTTGTTAAGAACCTTAGATCCTGCTCATTTTTTGTCACTGCATATGCAAAGACATTCAGAAAATTTAAGGGGAATGAATGTTTTCCCCTCTAATCTTTCTGGGCTACAATGCCCTTATTTGGAGGTGGACTGGGACCAGACAAGGGGTGATTAGAAATTCAGGGCCAATTGGAATGTGAGAGCAGGGTGATGAGACATGAGAGAAGTAGCTGCTGGATCTACTGGGTAAAGTTGTATCGGTCATTTTCAGGAGCCACTGAAGAGACAAAGCCAAAGGCCCTGAATTACCAAGAGATAGTTTCTCTAGATGATCCAGGCCTGGAACAGTCTTTACTTCAGGTTACAGGACCAAGAAGAGGTAAAAGGTGCAGCAACATGGAGACTAAGAGGTATGACCCTTTGGGTTCGGGTGGAATTCCTCAGTCGTTCCCTTCCACGTCCCCCAGAGGAGTAATGGTTAGTGAACCGAGCCTTGGAGCTTCCTTAGGAAAGCCCTAGACTCATCCTGCTCTCTCGGATTGAACCTCCCATTGAAGTGTGGTCTGTCCATTGTACATGTTTTCACCACTATTGGGTACGTCCAGTAGAAGCTGGAAATGTGAAGGTGTTGAAGTAGGACTCGAAGACAGATATTTTACATTTTAGATGTGAACAAATTAACCATTAGGACAGAAAAGAGCAAATGAAGAAATATCCCTCAAAAAAAGATATGAAGTCTTCTCATAGTAATTGACTTATTTGATATAATTCCAATTTCAATCACAATGGCATTTTTCTGAAGCACGATAAAATAGCTTTAAAATAAAGGGGAAATATAAATAGATAAAATAGCACAGAGAATGTTAAACAATGCAAACTATAGGACACTAGCACCATTTTATATATAAAAACTTATTATATAGTCACAGCTTGATATTCTTACAGATTTCTTTGTCCTTGGTCACATGCTCCTTCTGCCAACTTAAGGGTTTTTTATTTTTTTTATTTTTCATTTCTTTTAAGATTTTATTTTTTTTATTTTTTTTTTAAAGATTTTATTTATTTGACAGAGAGAAACACAGTGAGAGAGGTAACACAAGCAGAGGGAATGGTAGTGGGAGAAGCAGGCTTCCTGCCGAGCAAGGAGCCCAATGCGGGGCTCGATCCCCTGGGATCATGACCTGAGCGGAAGGCAGACACTTAACGACTGAGCCACCCAGGCGCCCCTTAAGATTTTTTTTTTTTCCAAAAGAAGATTTTATTTTTAAGTCATCTCTACACCCAACATGGGGCTTGAACTCACAATCTCAAGATCAAGAGGCACATGCTTCACTGGGGCTTTTTATTTTTTAATGTAACAAAAGAACATGTTGCTAATGGCTAAATAATTGCCTTAGCTAAGACTGGCTCCAAAAATTCAGAGAAATAAGAGAGGTCACTTCAAGGTAAGTCAGTCAAAAATGATTCACTAAAAAAGTAGAAATTAAGCCTGTTCTTCCATGGTCCAGGGGTCAAAATGAGAAGAAAACAATGATCTCTCCCACACAAGGAATAAAGGTGAAAATACTTTATCATAAGACCTGAAATAAGCCAAACTTCAAATTTTAAAAAAGCCAAAAAACTGAATAGCATAGAGTAAGGTCCAGTGAGTAATCTTTCCTGCACTTAAATTATCTTCACAGAGGATATACTATATGTAAAATACGATACAAGCTATGGAATTTTACAGAAAAAAGAGAAAAATGGAAAAATGACCATAGAAATAGTCCACAGAAAAATTGAAAAGGCCTAGACTTAATATGGTAAAGCCATCTCCCTTCATATGAAAAAGTAGAGAAAAAAATTGGGTTTATCCAGTTGTGGTAAATCCAGTTGTCATCTGCAAGTTTCCAAATCATAAGAAATTTAAGTCACTGGACAAAAACAAACAACTTTGAGATTGCGATATATTTACAGAATACAAATAGAAACACCAATATGTCAGATGACTGCACAAATGTGTGAATAATTCTTTTTCTCATTGTCAAAAAATCTGCTTCTCTACACACTACACTTCCTCTGTTGGACATACATCATATATCTCCTCAATTGGGAACATTCTTCCCATGTTTGGAAAATTTCCTATAGCATGATGTCTCCTTTCCATCTCCCAATAGTAGAAGCCATACTTTTCCTTTCACCAAAGTCTTTTCCTGTAGGTCTGAGACGCATGAATTAGGGCTACAGCACTTGTCGACACCCGTGTTAGATTTTATTTGGAAGAAAGCAATTTGAGGAAGTACGTATCACCAGGAACTCATTTTTTTACAGGAGTGCTGGTGGGTGAAGGTGAATGGTTTGGGACCACCGTTGGAGGGTTTCAGGGGCAAGTGCCAGCACCCTCAAAGGGAGTTATTGTGCTTAATTATTTGACACAGAGAGAGAAAGTGAGAAAGCACAAGCAGGAGTAGCTGCAGAGGGAGGGGGTAAGTATACTCCCCGCTGAGAATAGGGCCCAATGCAGGACTTGATCCTAGGACCCTGGGATCATGACCTGAGATGAAGGCAGAGGCTTTAACCCACTGAGCCACCCAGGCACCCCCCTTTAATGATTTTTTTTCACTTAAACTTGTTAGAGGAGACTCTGTGTCTGTGTCTTCTAACTACAATATCTGACAGATGTACCAAAAGAGAACTATAAATGGCCCATGACCAATTCCTGTTGCAAAAAGTAGGGCATAGTTAAGACTTCCATAATACTGATCATTTTATCTATAAGATTAAAATCTTCACCATCCTAATGTCACAACTCAGAGATAGGAATACTGGCCCTTTACTGAATACTGCAAACTCTGCTTAAAACTCTGCATTTAAAAAATAGGGGGCGGGAATAGCTTGGAGTCATGTACCCCTGGGTTTGAATTCTACTTTTGACTTTTAAGAGAAGCACATTTTGGGGTCTTTGGGCAAGTTACTTATCTCCTGGGCCTGAATTTCCTTCTCCAAAAAATGGGATAACACCACCTTAGACTTGTTGCCAGCGTTGGGGGATATTTATATGTCTAACACAGGGCCTAGCTCAAAATAAGTCCTTAGTAAATGTACACATTATAGGCGCGCCTGAGTGGCTAAGTGGGTTAAAGCCTCTGCCTTTGGCTCAGGTCATGATCTCAGGGTCCTGGGATTGAGCCCCGCATTGGCTCTCAGCTCAGCAGGGAGCCTCTTCTCCTCTCTCTCTGCCTGCCTCTCTGCCTACTTGTGATCTCTCTCTCTCTCTCTCTCTGTCAAATAAATAAATCTTTAAAAAAGAAAGAAAAAAAATGTACACATTATAAATTCATAGGTAAAGCTGCACCTCAGTCCAAGGGAAATTTCTGACAAAGCTCCTAAGCATAGACTGGATTTCTTGGTTAGTAGTGAACATCTTTCATTGGCAGCATTTAAATATAGCCAAAGTATTGATCTGAAAAATATTTGATAGATGGGATTGGAACATCAGATTTAGATTGGCTCAGATAAAATTGAGGGCCCTCATGACACTTGGATTTTATTTATAATTCCAAGATATACACAAAACTATTCTAATCAAGTGTTTCCTATGAGAACAAAGTGCAAATTTTACCAATAAGGATAATAGAGCAGAAAAAATGAAGTATTCATTTTTTTCTCTGGATTCCTTCAACAGCAAATATTATCACTACTATGCTCCCTAAAATCTTGGCAGCTAGAAAAGTCAGAGCTTAGAGCGTCCTCAGATTCATGTCTTATGGGAGATAGTCTGACATGACCTCATCTTCAAGGTTACAGGCTTCTTGCTAATGCTACAACCTGATGAAACCTGATCTTCATGAAACAAAGCTATATAGTTCTCTTAAACCCCACGTATGTCATTCATAAGACTGACCTGTTGTAGAGAAGATAAATCTATCCTTGGAGATTATTATATCCTTGACAAAAGAGAGTTCAGAATGTAAACATATTTTTTTGATGTGTTAAGGGAATTGATAACGGCAGAAGCAAAGTATCACAGAGATATGTGAGCTGATCATAGTACAGTGGAAAGAAGCATAGAATTTATGGTTTGAAAACCGAGTTTATTTCTTTTCTATTAAAAGATAATTTTCAAAAAAAAAAGAAAAGTAAAAATCATAATTCTTGTGCAGGCACAAGAATGAACATGTGTTAAGTATTCTATTTTATTCACTAGGGAGAAAACTGGAAAGATGTTAAGACAATTCAAAGGAGACCCCAAGGAACAAATATGTTTATAGATAAAGAATATTAAAATGAATGTGCAAATGAAAGGCAAATCTGGCATTTTTCACAGACAGAGAGAAGTAAATTGAATTTCCACTGGACAGAATTTGCATGTCTATAGACAAGAATTACTTGCATTGTTATCCATTATGTACAACCAGATAACCTAGAAATTATGCTCTAGACACTGTATAGTTTTTCACCGAAGCACAAAATTTTCCCTTCGCTTTCTGTGTTCTGATTAGCTGTGAGATCTTTAACGTGTCCTTTAGCATTTGATGAGCTTCAGTTTTTGTTTCCTTAATAAAACTCCACCTTGAAGGGTTATTACAAGAATCTAATGAAATACTATGTAGAACACCCCAGCGCACTACCAATTCCCCCTCAAAAACTTTTCATGACTTCATGGTAAGCCCCTCAGCATTGTCAATTGCCTACAATACTTGGTGAACTTTAATAAAGTAGAGGAGAATGAACGTTGCTGTTTAGAATATATTAAGAACTCCTGCTAAATGCCACAACATGTTCATGACATGAGTCATCAGAGCATTATGCTGAGTGGAAGGAGTCAGACACAAAGTCAGTCCATTTATATGAGATCCTAGAACAGGCAGATCCGCAGGGAGAGAAACACATGAGTGGTTGTCAGAGGTTTAGGAAGGAGGAACTTCATGAAAATGGGAGTGGAGTGTTTGGGGGGCTTACAAAAATGTTCTATATCATCTTTGTGGTGATATGTATTTGTTAAAAGTCACTGAACTGTGCATTTACCATTGGTGAATTTTATTGTATGCCAATTAGACCTGAACAGACTGAGTTTTTAAAAAGGGCATGTGATTTGGACCTATTGCCTTGAACCATGTGAAAACACGTCTTCTAAGAGGTGCCTTTCTCATTTTGTCCGCATAAACCTAAGTGTATGTCAAGATCATGTTTCATGGGGTAATCAGTTTACCACCAAATGCCCTATCAACTTCATTAAATTGTATGTGATCATGGACAGTTAACTTGAGGCCTCGATTCTTCCAAATGGTAAAAGTGAAAAAGAGAAATTCTATATCATTTGGGCCTCTGACCTTCCACTGTCAATAAACATATTGACAAAGCTCAATAAGCATATATAATATTCTCCTTCAAAAGGTGGCTTCCTGGGACGCCTGGGTGGCTCAGTGGGTTAAAGCCTCTGCCTTCGGCTCAGGTCATGATCTCAGGGTCCTGAGATCGAGCCCCACATCGGGTTCTTAGCTCAGCATGGAGCCTGTTTCCCTCTCTCTCTGCCTGCCTCTCTGCCCAGTTGTGATCACTCTCTCTGTCAAATAAATAAATAAAATCTTAAAAAAAAAAAAAACAAATAAAAAAATAAAGGTGGCTACTTTGTCAATAAAATAAAGATATATCCACGTGGTTGAGTTCCTGTTGAGTAAGTGTTGCACATGCATGTGTCTTGTTTAGTTGTTATTTCGATATTTCCTTGTTTTATGTTGTTTTTCTGAATATTTTTATTCTCATGGATGTTACCAAAATGAATTTATATTCTCAAGGTTTATGTCATGAACATAAAAACCAGAGAGTAACCCTAGCTGATGTGACAGTGCTGCATTTAAATTGGAAGGCTCTTCCTGCAGAACTTCCCTTGCCTTTTGAGAGCCCAGCATTCCCCTCCTTAATTATTAGCAGCAACTGTCTTTGGCTTGATCCCAGGTGCAGAAAACAGATGACTCGGTCTGACAACATTTCCATTCCCCGGTAAGGATCACTTATGAAGTGCCTTTAATCATTTATGAGTACGTTTCATTTGCTGTTTCTTGCAAACAGTTTGACTCTGCTGGGTTTGACAGCTTTCCGACCTTCGGCAAACAGCTGCAATAATAGTCTTGACAATGTCATTTACAAATGAGGCGCAGGCAGCACGAACAAAGCGCCGATACACTCTAAGTAATATGATAATGGAATGGCAAGCTGTATGGAAAACAAGATCGAAATGAGACTGTATCACCCTATAGGGGAGGTAAATTCCTAGACAGAAAAGGATTGCTAAAATGCATTACTTTTTAATCGTGTAAACACCATGCTCACCACGTTTTCTGACCTGGTGGCTCTGGAGCGTGTGGGGGTGCTTCGCCTCTCCCCATGAGGCTGAAGCCCATTCCCACCGCCCACAATAAATCTCCCCATTATATTGTTTCTCCAACCAGATTTTGAGATTCCTGAAAGTGAGCCTTTCTCTGTTACCTGTTTCCATTTCCACTGTCTAGGATGTATGTTTTATACTTGTCATATGATCAGTTCATTTCTGATTATATGGTTACTACCCATTCTTACTTTAGGTCAATAAGATTTTTTAAAAAATATATACATATAGACAAATCTCTTCAAAGGGATGCATATATGTGTATGCATATATATGCATATAGACATATTTGTGTCTGTGTGTGTTATGTATGGCTTTAGAACACAAATACAATATGGGATGATTTTGAAGTGTGGGATTTGATGTGCATAACCTCTTTTGCTTAATATAGTGAGTTTGAAAGAAATACATACATTATTTTGAATCATCTGGTCTGAAGGGTTGACCATCACCACTGAGATAGGCCATATGAGTGAAAAATGCAGCTTTAGCATTCCTTCAATATGAATTTTTTTAAGAAATAAGCTTTATTATTTCAGAGCAGTTTCAGGTTCCCAGCAAATTTGGGAGGAAGGTATAGAGGTTACTCATATACTTCTTTCCAAATAAACACAACTTACCCCACTGTCAACATCTTATGCCAGAGAGGTATATTTTCCATTATCAGTGAACCTATACTGACACATCACAATGACTCAAAGTCCACAGCTTCCCTTAGGGCTCACTCTTCATGGCACATTCCATGGGTTTTGAGAAATGTATAGTGGCATGTAGTATCATCTACCATTGTAGTATCATACAGAATAATTTCACTGCCCTAAAAATCCTTTGTGCTCTGCCTATTCATCCTTCCTCACCACCAGTACTGGCAACCACTGATCCTCTATCTCCATGATTTTGTCATTTTCAGAATCATAGTTGGAATCATACAGTAAGTAACTTTATCAGATTGGCTTCTTTTACTAGTAGTATGCATGTAAATTTCTTCTATGTCATTTCATGCCTCGATGACTTATTTCTTCTAAGAAATAAGTATAAAATAGAATAATTCAATAATTATTAGAATAATAAATAATAATTATTATTGATTATGTTAATAACCAACATAATCAATAATTAATAATAAATGATAATTATTAGAATAGAATAATAGGTATAAAATAGAATTTATTCTACAGAGTAACAGTCCATCATCTGGATGTACCACAGTTTATTCATTTGCCTACTAAAGATTTCTCAGTTGCTTCCAAGTTTTGACAACTGTCAATATGGCTGTAATAACCACCCATGTGTAGGTTTTTGTGTGGGCATACATTTTCAGTTTCTTTGGGTAAATATCAAGGAGTGGAATTGCTGGATCATATGGTAAACACCAGGCATTTTTAGTGTGATAGCCGTGTTATATCTTTCTCATGTTTTTGTGTTTTCTATTTCATATGATGAACTTTAATGCTAAAGTATGTAAATTCAGTGTTTGAAAAAAGTGGATTAAAAAAATCAGTTATGGGGGGTGCCTGGGTGGCTCAGTTGTTAAGCGTCTGCCTTCGGCCCAGGTCATGATCCCAGGGTCCTGGGATCGAGCCCCACATCAGGCTCCCTGTTCAGTGGGAAGCCTGCTTTTCCCGTTACCATTCCCTCTGCTTGTGTTCCCTCTCTCGCTGTGTTTCTCTCTGTCAAATAAATAAAAAAATCTTAAAAAAAAAAATCAGTTATGGGCACCTGGGTGGCTCAGTCAGTTAAGCATCTGCTTTTGGTTCAGGTCATGATCCCAGGGTCCTGGGATTGAGCCCCGAGTTAGGGTCTCTGCTCAGCAGGGAGTCTGCTTCTCTATCTGCCACTCCCTCTGCTCACACACTCTCTTTCAAAAATAAATAAATAATTTTTTTAAAAAAATAAAAATAAAAAAATCACTTATACTTTATTCTGAAAATACATTTCTAGTATCAACTCTAAATTGTATTAATACTTTTGACTTTCTTATCCCAAATAAATACATCTAAAAATCTCTTTTTAAAGTGATTTATTATAAGAGCATATAGAATAACTGAAGATAGAAAACAATATCAAAAATCATACCAATTTAATAAATGATATAATATGTCTATATACAACACATTTAAACACATTGAAGATTACCACACTGTGCTATTTTAGTAGGTGTATAAAACATTCTTCAGTTCAATATTTTATACCAAAGACTCTTATGATTTCATCTTAATATTCTATCATTACATATTTCCATTTTGTGAAATATTTCTTTATTAATAACATTTGCTGAGTGTTTACTTTATGTTAGGTAGTGATCCAAGAATTCTAATACACTACCTTATTGACTGCTCACAACTTTAAAGTGAATACATTATCTCCATTTTACAGAAGAAAAGACTGAGGCACTTTGGACATTAAATAACTTGCCTAATGCTATACATTTATTAGGTGCTGGACTGGGAATTGAACTCAGACCATTTGGATCCATCACCCTCGACCTGACCTCTATGACTAAATATATTCTCATTGTCTTATAAGTACATGTTAGATGCTGCCATAGTGATTCTTAAATGAGATGAGTCACAGTAAAAAATAAATATGGACCTTAATTACAAAAGTGTGGAAAACATCTAAAATACCATAATCAGTGAAAAACAAAATGTTCCTAAATGCTATATGTTTTGTGTTCAGATAACAACCTATATGAATGAAAATTAAAACTAGATTATGTGCAAAAAGGAAAACTGCTTTCTTGGAATTGTGACAAAAAGGGTCTTTTTCTTTTTTCAAATTGATATTTAAGCTGTTTTATCATCTATTCAATAAAAAATAACATTGGATCTCTCAGACCTTATTAGCAGGAATTTCTGACAAAAAATATACATTGATGTCTTTGAAATTCTAAAGAGATGTTTTTCTGTCTTTCACTTAAGTATGAAAAGGTATTCTTACATGTCTTTGGAGTGCATTATTTTCATTTTTATAAATTTTCTATTTTCAATTTTTTAGTTTCTTCAAATCAGATCGATTGGTGGACTAGGGTCAAGGGCAGAGGTGGATCTATCTTGCTCCTTATGCCATTCCTGGTCCTATAGAATCCAACATACAGTAGAACTTTCATAAACAATTATTAAGTTGCTTGCTTAATTACTGAGAAATGAAATCTTTTATCCAAATAATACTCTCCCAACATTGAAATACTCATTGAAATACTCGAAGTCATATAGGATGATTTTTAGAAGAGAGCTACTCTAGATCCCAGATTGTGTGATCCCAGCTCCGGCTGAACACAGTTGAGAGAGCAACACTCTGGAGTCAACTACACCTTGGCAAGACTTCTCATCCCTTTCAGCCTTGGACACTCCCAGCTCTCAAATGTGACAGATGTCCTAACTCACCAAGCATCAGCAAATGAAAGGATGCAGAGGTAGTCCCTGGTAGAGTACCTGAAAATATTCATCTTTTTTCTTCCATTACTGCATGACCCATATCTCCACACAACCTCATTAGAGGTAGAGATTTTTCTGAGTTAAGTAGAGAAATGAAATAAAAGGTTTTTAAGTGAAGGCATATTTGAAATGAAAAAAGACACGGGGAATGAGTGCCTTGCCCAACTCATAACGCGAAAGACAGAGGCTTTCTAAACACAGCCCCTGACTTTCAGCAAAAAAAGAAAAAAAAGTGTTCTGCCATTTGCAACAGGGTTTTCTTCTCTAGCCACAGATTTGGACAGATTTTTCCTCCTTATGAATGTGCCAACTGCCTTAGGCAAACTTCTCCACTTAAGCAGGACATTCATCGAAAATAATAATATGCAGAAAATAATAATACCATCATTCATGAGAATGTCGGGCTATTCACTAACTGACTCTGAAGTGCTTTGAAAATATTAAGCACAGCATAAATATTAAGAAATAGTAATTACAAGGACACTGGTTGTAATTGGAGTCAGCTTTTAAATCTAGAAGGAAAAGATCATGATTATAAACTATTATCATCCAGTAAATTCATTTAAATCCTCCATTGTCAGACTGTGGTGAAGTTTGTAATAAGAGCAGAGGATAATAAAAGTAAAGACTGAAGGACTCAGAAAAGTTGAGGAAATCAATCTTCCCGGCTACATGGCACAGATGAAAAGCTATGGATTGAGGTGGGGAGCCCTGTAGATGTGGTCTTAAGCGAGGACCCCATTCACCAGTCATTCATTTGCCTTTATTTAAGAGATAAAACCCATGTCTCGGGCACTATGTTGCCTGCTGGGTACATCATCATCAATAAGGTAGTTCCATTCAGTGCCTTCCCAGAGCTCATGTGATTAGATGCAGCAAGCTGTCAGCTCTAACTTGACTTCATTGGTCTTCAAGTTCTCTGGTGTCTGATGGAGACAATTCTTTTCTCTATCCACTTCACAGAAATGATATTGGGTAAATACAGGTAACAAATATAAGAAATGCTTGAAAAATAATAAAAACTAAAATCAAAAAAGGGATTATCATCATATGGTAATTTTGCCATGAAACAGAAGCATGAGCATGGATATTTGAGACTGGAATTCTTCCTTTGCCAGGGACCCAGTCCAAGAAGCTAATAAATGTGAGTTTTGATACTTTCCCTTTTCTATTTTTTGTTTTGTATTTTGTTTAGAAAATGTTATAATTTTTTTTCTTCATTCTCCTAAAATGAGACTCAGTGCAGGTCTGGATCTTAAAATAAATTAGGGAGTGGATCAAAACTCCAAATAAACATAAAACAAAGCAAACCAGTAATCAACTGAGTTCTATAAAAGAAAGGATTCATTAATATCTGATTGAATAATGTATGTATACATTTTTTTATTTTTGATCTGGGTTCCAAAAAACCATATGCATTTAGAGAGGCAAAGGTGAAAAAAAAAAAAAAAAAAACTTCAGAAAAGCTAAATTGTATTTGGTAATAATATAACTATAAGGAATTATTAAGGAAATGTTTGGAATACATCACCCAATGGGTTTATTATTAAGAACAATAATCACGGTGTCCATCAACTTTGGCCATGGAGTCTCCTCAGGAAAAGTCAGCATTCTTGAGGATACTACATGTAATAATCTGATAGTATTACACAAAGGAAATGTCTTATGATTTGTACTGCACTAAGGGACTGTTTAAAAATTCTCTGACATCAAAAATGTTATTGCATGTAGTCACAAGCAAAATTTTGAGATCCCAGAATAAACTGTATATTTGACTTATCTCCCATTCCACCCTTAAGACTACCTCTGTGTTGATATTAAGTCCTGCCAGAAATGCTTAAATTCAAAATAGCTATTTATACATGCAATATATACATATAAATAGCTAACATGGCAACAGTGATAATCCCACATTAACTTCCAATTAGATTTACATTTCAATTTTAGGAGGAAATGGCAGGCAGTTGGTAACTGCAATCCACACAAATAGAAATGGAAAGGATATCACATAAAACCATAATTACATGACTTAAGAAATATCTTTTCCCTGCATTCAAGGAAATTATGGGATGTTGCAGGTGATTATCAGTTTACGATCTGAACCTGCAATCTGTCCCTTTGTGTTTTCTCATTCTCTAGGCAGCGTGGAATTTAGGCAAGGGGAAAGGAAGCAGAGGAAGAACTGCTGAGTTTTCAAAACAGCAAAGTGAAAAAAAATTAAAAACTGGGGCACCTGGGTGGCTCAGTAGGTTAAAGCCTCTGCCCTCAGCCCAGGTCATGATCTCAGGGTCCTGGGATCGAGCCCCACATTGGGCTCTCTGCTCAGCGGGGAGCCTGCTTCCCCCTCTCTCTCTGCCTGCCTCTGCCTACTTGTGATCTCTCTCTCTCTGTCCAATAAATAAATAAAATCTTTTAAAAAATTAAAAACAAACAAACCAACAAAAAGAACCAGCAAAGTGGTAGATATTCAGAGACTACAAAATTAAAAAGTATTAAGCATTCATTTGATTATTGCCTCTAATTTACCCTCGTTAGCAATAAATGCAGGAAAATGTACCTGAAAGTATTTAAAACAACTAAAGTAATGTACATTACACTTGGTTTCTTTTTTTTTTTTTTTAAAGATTTTATTTATTTGACAGTGAGAAACACAGCGAGAGAGGGAACACAAGCAGAGGGAATGGCAGCGGGAGAAGCAGGCTCCCTGCCGAGCAAGGAGCCTGATGCAGGGCTCGATCCCAGGACTCTGGGATCATAACCTGATCTGAAGGCAGACGCTTAACGACTGAGCCACCCAGGCGCCCCCACTTGGTTTCTTTTTAAAACAAATCAACAGGCACACACACACAGGCACACAGTTTATTCACTGAAATGTATAGTAGAGAATTTGTATCATACTGTGTGCACATCTTGGTATTATGAACAGGCCAAGATTATCAGAAAATAGACAAATATTTATTCCAAAAATTTGAATTCTAAGTTTTCACTGCTATGTGCTGACAGGCAACAGAGTAAAAAACATAGCAAGAAATTTCACAACTAAGGATTATTCATTTTGCGGGGAAAATAGGGTTGTGAATAGATGGCTCTTTCACTATAATTGCATCTCAATGAAATGCTGAGCCTGAATGTGTGACTTGTTACTAGTTGAGAACTGGGCCTTTTGGAATGAAGCACATAAGAGCACTTCAATTATCTAACAACTACTAAATGTGTATTATCTGTAAGCTCCTATGCTAAGTGTTTTAAATATATTATCTTATTCTTTCTCTCTGAATGTGCTAGTTGATTTTGCCATTTCAGGTTGAAATGGAATTTAAAAATACAACTCATCATAATTGTAATGAAAGAGCATTTATTAGATTTATCAGAATAGTGGATGGACTACAGGGGAGCACAATAGCAATAGAGCATGGTGTTTTATAGGATAGAACAAGACAGCAACATAGCATGGTGATCAAAAGCAAGCACTTGGAGGTCAGCTGGACCTGAGTTTAGAGCTGTCACTGGTTTTTGTGACCTTGGATGACTTACTTATTCTTGGCATACCTCGGTATCCTCTTTTACGAAAAGCTATGACTACCTGACTAATAGACATGTAGTGATAGTTTAATGAAGCAATATACATAAAATACTTAGCAAAGAATTGGAAACATAAGGGCTAGAATATATTAGCTATTATTACTATAACAGAAGATATTGCTGTTTTTGAAATATAACATGCTCACATGTTCAGCATATTAATCAAAGACCCTTAAAATCTGCAAACATTCTTACCTGCCATAGGTAGGGGTCCATATCATCTGTCTACTAGAATAAAGACATACACAGGGATCAGGGCTCTGGCTGAAACTGGTCAAATAATAGGCAGACTTCATCTTTTTAAACATGGTAATTTCTTTTGGGTGAGTTTTAATGTCCTAGTTCATAGGCAACATGCTGCTGTATAAGATTAGTCTTTCCTACACAGCCTTTGGTGGATTTGTGTTTGTTCTTCCTGTTTCTAAGTGGTCAGCTCTGTTACCAACTAAAAAGAAAAAGATGGGATAATTTGGAATTATCACTGCTTGACATTGATACAGAAAAGTTCCCAAAAGGGAATTGGATAAAGAAAAGGAAAGTTGAGCAAAAACAGATATCCATCTCAAACACTCACCAAAATTTTCAGGTATTACAGAAAATATGATGTGAAAACAGAACATCATTAAATCTGTGGGAAACAAGAATGTAACACATCTTCAGAGAAAAAGTAATTAGGAATATCAGATAAAAAAATAATGTAGGAACCATCGGCTTCTATGCTAGCAGTGAACATTAGAGGTGTTTACCCTTGGGCTGGAATAGTGAATGTAGGTTTTGGAGAAAGAGTTGTAGGTCAGTCTTCCAGGAAATAAGAAGGAAAAATAAGCATGATAAAAAATGCCCAAACCTACTGGTAATAGTACATGCCTACTGGCTGCACATAAATTTTCTTCCATGGAGTCCATAGAAGTAACCTGTGAAAATGAATGCACAGACAGGCTAAAAGAGAGTCTCTAATAGAGAGATGAATATACAGGGGCACCCAGGTAGTTCTGTCAGTTAAGCATCTGCTTTCTGCTTGGTTCATGATCTCAGAGTTCTGGGATCAAATCCTGCATCGGGCTCCCTGCTCAGCAGGGAAGCTGCTTCTCTCTCTCCTTCTGCCTGCTGCTCCCCCTGCTTGTGCCCTCTCTCTCTCTCTCTCTCTCTCTCCCCCCTCTCTCTCTCTGTCAAATAAATAAATAAAATCTTAAAAAAAAAAAAAGAAAGATGAGCATACAAACAGAAATCACCAAGCAATTAATAAAAACAATAGTGGTGCCTGGGTGGCTTAGTCGGGTAAGTGGCCAACTCTTGGTTTTGGCTCAGGTCGTGATCTCAGGGTCCTGGGATGGAGCCCTGCATTGGATTCAGCAAGGAGTCTGCTTAAGAATTGTCTCTCTCCCTCTACCCATCCCCCCACCCCCTGCTCACACACACTTTCTAAAATAAAAAAATAAATCTAAAAAAAAAGGAAAACAATAAAAACATGAGTCAAGTTACCTCCCTGCCAAAAAATACAAATGAGTAAATAATTATTACTAAGAAATAGAAGACTTCACAATATATAATCAATATTTCCAAAGTTGTAAAGTATTATATCCCAGACATAAGAACAGATTATTTTGAAAAAAAAAATCAATTAAAACTCTTACAAATGAAAATTATTACCATTGAAGAAAAAGAAAAGAATGGACAGAACCAAAAAATAGTAAGCAAAGACATTAACTCAAGAGCTTACCACAAGAGTGGTATCCAAAAAATATAAAAGTAAAATATGAAAAAATATACAAGGTGATTAAAAAGTAGAAAACAGGGAAATTTACACTTATCTAGCATATGCAGCATAAGAATAGTATATTTTTGGGATAGGCTAGACTATGAGAACAAATATAGTTCAGCATTTTGGTGGTATAACCAAGCAGAAGGTTATTTCTTGCTCAAATCTTCCAAGGCATGTGGTATTCTGGTTGGTAGTGATGGAGAGTTCTTCATGTGTTCATTCAGAGATCCAGGCTCACAGGACTGCTCTTGGCATCACCAGAAGCCCAGGGAAAGAAAGAACACCAGCAAAGAATACATGTGGGTGCTATGTATGGCTGCTATTCCCTCACTTATAGAATGGGTACACATCATTGCAGCTCACATTCCACTGGAAAGAACTTACACCCGCAGTTGCACTCCACTGGAAGGAAGACTAGGGAATGAATCTGACCAGCCAGCTCCGTCACAGAATAGAAGACAGAAATCTAAGAACCAGTGGAATAATACTGCCCCTCATTTAAAAAGAAATAAAAGTAAACAGACTTCATGCTGAGTCATGCTGAGACCACCGAGTATAAAACATATTGAATACAAACTAGAAGATGCATATTTAAGTGAAATTTTAAAACATACTGAGGGGGTGCCTGGGTGGCTCAGTGGGTTAAAGCCTCTGCATTCAGCCCAGGTCACGATCTCAGGGTCCTGGGATTGAGCCCCTGCATCTGGCTCTCTGCTCAGGGGGGAGCCTGCTTCCCCTTCTCTCTCTGCCCGCCTCTCTGCCTGCTTGTGATCTCTCTCTGTCAAATAAACAAATAAAATCTTTAAAAAATGAATAAATAAAATAAAACATACTGGGATATTTCATGTTAAAAATAATAAAACATTATCTATGAATTTCTGTAGTAAAATGCTTTGAATCTAGAATTCTGTGCCAATGCAAAATTGGATTCATATTGAAGAAGAAACTAACAACATTTTGGTGGGGAAGAACTTAGAAACCCTATTATTTATGAACACTTTATGAATTAATTACTAAGTATAGTCTAGAAAAGCAAAAAACAGTATAAAAGGATCAAAGAAACTGGCAAACAAGTTTTTAAAAGCAAAAGAACATTATGAAATTGTACATTAATGTGGGGTTTGATAAAGATGAAGATTATCTCACTCAAAGGAGGCTTATTATAGGAGAATTGCACATAAAGAGTAAATATTTAATATTAAAAGTGGAATTCTCTGTTAATGTAAAGTATTCTATAAATTCTGTTAGATGTTAACAAAATAGGAAAGGTAAATTAGATTTTTCAGAAAAGAAGAGATGGTGAAGAAGAGCTCTATTACACATATGCACCAAATGAAAAGAAAGAAGTTAAGAACAAAATCTTAGACACACCATCACTCAGAAGGAGGGTCTCTGATGCAAGGGATAGACTCATGGAATTAAGTCAGAGTTCATCTAGGTCTTAATAAACCCATTATAGGGAGAAATAAAGTTGTGGAACTCTGTAGTGTTGTCAAGAGGAAAGTTGAGGAAATCTGAAAGTGCAGATGAATTTTCTTTTACTAAAAGTAAATTAAGAGGAGGGAGGCAAGATGGCAGAGGTGTAAGAGGCTGAGATTGTGTCGGATCCCAGAAGTTCAGCTAGACAGTTACCAAACCATTCTAAAAGCAAACTCAACAAGAGAGAGAAGAGATGAAGAACAGCAATTCTAGGAGCAGAAAACTGACCACTTTCCAAAAGGTAGGATGTGTGGAAAAAGTGAATCCAAAGTGATGGGAAGAGAGACTCCAGGGGGAGGGGCCTGCTCCCAGCAGCTGCAGAGCCATGGAGCACAAAATCGGAACTTATAGTCTGCTCCACTGAGGGACATCGCTCCAGAAGCTAAGAGGGGGGTTTAGCCCTCGTAGGAACAGTGTGGTTTCAGGACTGGTGGGATCACAGAGGGATCAGGGGTGTCCGAGTGCAGCAGAGCTCCCAGGTACCAGGGCAGAGAAGCTGGCGGCAGACAGAGAAGGAGCCACACAGGGCCATCAGCTTGGGCTTACCTTGCGCTGTGATCTGAGATACAGGCGGGCCACTGCTCTTCAAGCAGAGACCCCACAGAAGGCAGCTCCAGAGAGACCCCTCCTTCCTCCTCCAGGAGGAGAGGCATGGGAGCATGTAGCAGGAATCTTCTGGGTTTGTAGACTCCAGACGGGGCCGCGCGTGCCATAGATAGGAGCACTCCACCATGGGCTAGCTGAGCCAGAGTGCAGGCCGCAGACAAGGGAGATGGGAGTGTTTGACCACTTTCCTCTGAGGGCATGCTGAAGAGAGGGGCGCCCAGCACTGGGCTCCTCTGGCCCATAGACTAGGAGGCTGCTATTTTCATTCTTGGCCTCTAGGGTCGTTCGGAAAGTGCTCAGGGAACAAAGACATCATAGAGGGTATGTGCTATGGTAATTGCTGTGAAATGTGTAAGCCTGACGATTCACAGACATATACCCCATGGCAAATAATGCATTATATGTTAATTTAAAAAAAATAAAAATTTAAAATTTAAAAATTTTAAAATTTTAAAAATCAACATCTAGGGGAATAAAATAAATAAAAGTAAACTAAGGAGTGGCTCAGTCTGTTAAGCCTCTGCCTTCAGCTCAGGTCATGATCTCAGGGTCCTGGGATCAAGCCCAGAGCCAGGCTCCCTGTTCAGCTTGGTGTCTGCTTCTCCCTCTGTCTCTCCCCCTGCTCCATGCTCGTGCTCACTCTCTCTCAAGTGAATAAATAAAATCTTTTTCAAAAAAGAAAAAATAAATAAAAGTAAGCTAAGGATTAAAAAAAGACATAAAGAGAACTTGGCACAGTATCTGGCCTATATTAATAGCAAATACTCAGTAGATGTTACACATTTCTTAAGAAGTGTTTCTTTTCAAAGTTACTTTTAATTCTTTAATTGAAATATAGTTGACATATAGCACTGTATTAGCTTTAGGTGTAAAACATAATGATTTGATATATGTATGTATTGTAAGAGCATTGCCACAATAAATCAATCTCTATCACCACACACAGCTACAAATTTATTTTTCTTGTGATAACATCTAAGATCTACTCCCTTAGCAAATTTCAAATATGCAATACAATATTGTTAACTATCTTCACCATGCTGTAAATTACATCCCTAGCACTTATTTTGGTGAACCCTACCCTCTACTTCTGGCAACCATCAATCTGTTCTCTATATGTATGAGTTCAAATTTTTTTTTATTAAACATATAAGGGATATCATATAGTAGTTATCTTTCTCTGTCTGACTTATTTCAGTGAGCATAATGTCCTCAAGCTCTATCCATATTGTTGTAAATAGCAGGAATTCCTTCTTCTTTATGGCTGATTACCATAAAATATTCTGTTAGTGTACGTGTATGCATTTCTGTGTGTGTGAGTGCATGTGTGTATGTGTCATATTTTCTTTATGCATTTATCCATCAAAAGATACTTTTGATGGCGCCTGGGTGGCTCAGTCATTAAGTATCTGCCTTCGGCTCAGGTCATGATCCCAGAGTCCTGGGATCGAGCCCCGCATCCGGCTCCCTGCTCAGCAGGAAGCCTGCTTCTCCCTCTACCATTCCCTTTTCTTGTGTTCCCTCTCTCGCTGTGTTTCTCTCTGTCAAATAAAAAAAAAATCTTTAAAAAAAAAAGACACTTTGGTTGTTTCCACATCTTAGCTTGTGTAAATAATGCTGCAATGAACATGGAAGCGCATATTTTTTTGAATTAGTGTTTTTATTTTCTTCTGATAAATATGCAGAAAAATGGAATTGCTGGATCATACAGTAGTTCTATCTTTAACTTTTTGGGGAACCTGCATATTGGGTCCCACAGTGGCTATATCAATTCATTTCCCCACCAACAGTGCACAAGAGTTCCCCTTTTACCACATCCTCGTCATCACAGGTTCTTTTCTTTTTGATAATGGCCATTCCAGCAGGTGTGAGGTAGTATCTTATTGTGGTTTTGATTTGAATTTCCCTGATGATTTGTGATGCTGAGCACCTTCTCATGTATCTGTTAGCCATTTATGTGTCTTTGCAAAAATGTCTGCTCTCATCTATGCACTTTTAATGAGCATTTTTTTCTATTGAGTTGTGTGAGTTCTTTATATATTTAGGTATTAACCTCTTATCAAATATATGATTTGCAAATATTTTCTCTATTCCATAGGTTGACTTTTCATCTGTTGATTATTTCCTTTGACTCTCGCTCTTCACCTGCCCCTCTCACATACATAATAAACAAATAAATAGTCCTGTTAATTTTTACTTTTTTGCCTAGTGCTTTTGTGTCAAATCCAAAGAAATCATTGCCAAAACTGATGTCAAGAAATTTACCCTCTATGTTGCTTTGTACATCCAAGGAAATCGTCAACAGAATGAAAAGTCAAGTAAGAAGCTTTTTAGTTAAATAGCTCCTTGTTGGGGTGTGTGGGTGGCACAGTTGGTTAAGCATCTCACTCTTGGTTTTGGCCCAGGTCATGATCTCAGTGTTGTGGGGTCAAGCCCTGTGTCGGGCTCCACGCTCAGTGCAAAGTCTGCTTGAGATTCTCTCTCCCTCCACCCCTGTCTCTTCCCAAATAAATAAGTAAATCTTTAATTGGCCTCTTGTTATTTTTTGCTCTTTTGCCTCATGTTTTTGTGTCAAATCCAAAAAATTGTTTCCAAAACTGGTATCAAGGAGTTTACCCCCTATGTTGCCTTTTAGGTTTTATCATTTCCAGTCCTCTGTTCATATCTTAAGTCCATTTAAACTTGGGTCAGTATATAGTGTACGATAGAGGTCCTGTTTCATCCTTTTACACGTGACTATCCAGTTTTCCCAGAACCACTTGTCAAGGGATTATTCTTTCCTCATTGTATATGCTTGGCTCCATACATACATAAGCATATTCTATTCCATTACATTGATCTATGTGTCTGTTTTTCTGCCACTATCATACTGTTTTGATTACTGTAACTTTGTAGTATAGCTGGAAATGAGGAAATGTGATGTCTCCAGCTTCGTTCTTTCTCAAGACCACTTTGGGTATTCAGGAACTTTTTTTTGTGATTCCATACAAATTTCAAGGTTGTTTTTTTCTATTTCTGTGCAAAATGCCATTGGAATTTTGATAAGGATTGCATTGAACCTATAGATTGCTTTGGCTCGTATGGATATTTTAACAATATTCATTCTTCCAATCCATAAGCATGCAATATATTTTCATTTATTTGTGTCTTCCTCAATTTCTTTCATCATTGTCTTATAGATTTCAATGTCTTTTACTGCCTGGTTAAATTTATTCCTAGATATTCTTTTTGATGCAATTGTAAAATGGGGTTGTTTTCTTAATTTCTCTTTCTGAGAGTTTATTAGCGGTTAGAAATGCAACATAATCCTATGTATTATTTTTATATCCTGCAACCTTACAGAATTCATCTATTCCAACAGTTTTTTGGTGGAGTCATTGAGGTTCTTCTATACATAATATCATGGTAATTGCAAACAGTGTCAGTTTTACTTCTTCCTTTCTGATTTGGTTGCCTCTAACTTCTTGTTTTCTTACCTCATTGCTCTGGCTAGGTGTTGCAGTATTCTGTTGAACAAAAGGGGTAAGAGTAGGACTCTTGTCTTGTTCCTGATCTTAAAGAAGAAAATAAATTTAGTTTTTCACATTTGAGTATAATGTTAGCTGTGGGCTTATTATATGTGGTCTTTATTATCTCGAGGTACATTCTTTCTGTATCCACTTTATTGAGAGGTCATTGTTTTTAATCATGAAAAGATGTTAGATTTTGTTACTGTGACATATATTTACTGATTTGCATATGTTTAACTATCTTTACATCCCAGGAATAAATCTCATTCGATCATGTTGTATGACCTTTAAATGTGTTGTTGTATTTGGTTTGCTAGTATTCTGTTCAAGATTTTCACACCAGGGATATTTCTGTTCATCAGAGATATTGGCTTGTAAGTTTCTCTTCTTATACTGTTCTTTCCTGGTTTCAGTATCAGAGTAATACTGGCCTTTTAAAATGAGTTTGAGGTAGGGCTCGTTGGTGACTCAGTCAGTTGAGCAGCTGCTTTTGGGTCAGGTCATAATCCCAGGGTCCTGGAATTGAGCCCCATGCCAGGTTCCCTGCTCAATGCAGAGCCTGCCTTTCCCTCTCTGTCTGTTTGCTGCTCTGCCCACTTGCTCTCTCTCTCTTTCTGTCAAACAAATAAATTTTTTTTTTTTTAAAGATTTTATTTATTTGACAGCGAGAAACACAGCGAGAGAGGGAACACAAGCAGAGGGAATGGTAGCGGGAGAAGCAGGCTCCCTGCCGCGCAGAGAGCCTGATGCGGGGCTCGATCCCAGGACCCTGGGATCTGACCTGGGCCGAAGGCAGACGCTTAACGACTGAGCCACCCAGGCGCCCCTAAACAAATAAAATTTTTAAAAAAATAAAAATAAATAAAGTGAGTTTGAGAAGAATTGGTATTAATTCTTCTTTAAAAGTTTAGTAGGATTTGGAGCACCTGAGTGTCTTAGTCAGTTAAGCGTCTGACTCTTGTTTTTGGCTCAGGTAGTGATCTTAGGATCATGAGATCAAGCCCTGGGTCATGAGATTGAGCCCTAAATCAGGTTCTGTGTTGAACCTGGAGCCTACTTAAGATTCTCTTTCTCCCTCTTCCCCTCCCCAGCTCACGTGCACGCTCACATGCATTCTCTCTCTCTCTCTCTCTCAAGAAAAAAAAATATTGGAATTCACCAATGAAACCATATGCCAACTGGTCCTGGACTTTTATCAGTTGAGGCATTTTGAATACTGATCCAATCCCATTATTTATAATTGGTCTATTCAAATTTTCTACCTCTTCATGATTTAACCTTGAGAGTTTCTATACTCCTAGGAATTTATCCATTTCATCTAGGTTATCCGATTTCTTGGTGAATAATTGTTCATAGTTTCTTATGATCCTTAATATTTCTGTGTTATTAGTTCTAGTGTCTCCTTTTACTTTTTTTTAAGATTTTATTTATTTTATACAGACAGAGAGAGAGAGAGCACAAGCGGGCAGAGGTGGCAGGAAGAGGAAGAGGGAGAAATAGGCTCCCTGCTCAGCAGGAGGGGCTGAGTGAGGCCCTGTTGAGGGGCTCAATCCCAGAACCCTGGGATCATGACCTGAGCTGAAGGCAGATGCCCAACGAACTGAGTCAATCAGGCACCCCTCCTTTTTTTTCTTCTGCTTTTATTTATTTGAGTCTTCACTTTTTCTTAGTCTAGATACAGATTTTCACAATAGCAATATATATATTCATATTATATATAAAACCTGACTAATAAAATGGGCAAGGGAACTAAATAAACATTATTTCAAAGACAAATACTATGTTACTTATATATAGGATGATTAAAAAAATGTTGAATTCATAGAAACAGAGAATGGAAAAGTGAATACTATGGCCTAGGTTGTAAGGAAAATAGAGGTTGGTAAAAGGGTACAAACTTTCAATTATACGAGAAGTAAGTTCTGAGGATCTAATTAATGTACAGCATGGTGAGCATAGTTGATAATTGTACATTGTATAATTGAAATTTAGTAAAACAATATATCTTAAATGTTCTCATATACACACAAAGTTAACTATGTGAGGGCTGAATATATTAATTAACTTGGTGAGAATCCTTTACAATCAAATCATCACATTGTATGCTTTAAACATATTTAAATTTTTTATCAATTATATTTCAATAAAGCTGGAAAAGAATAAAAGTGGCAAAATTGACAAGAACTTTTAAAACACTGGTATCTTATAACCCATATAGTAGCATTTGTTAGGGTAACATAAATCCCTCCATTTTCTTTTAAGAGTATTTATTTATTTGAGAGAGAGAGAGAGCATGAGGCAGGAGTAGGGGAGCAGAAGGAGAGGGACAAGCAGACTCTCTGCTGAGCAAGAACCCTGATGCTAGGCTCCATCTGAGGACCCTGGGATCATGACCTGAACTAAACGCAGCCATTTAACCAACTGAGCCACCCAGACGCCCCTAAATCCCTCCATTCTTCAAAGTTTTTTTCTGAAATCTACGACGTATAAAAGCCAACTGTGACTTTTTTGTTGAATAGTAAGGAATGCATAGCTCCACTAACAGGAGAAAAGAAGAACAGCACAGGCAGAATGGTAGAACAATTAAAAAATTCAGTAACTAAATACAAATACTGTGTTTAAGATATTAGCAACCATTAGAAAACAAACATCCTGGAAATATGAAAAATCTTGGAGTGAAAAGAGTTATAGACCACATATCATCGAGTGGAAATTTGAGCCTACTTCTTCTAGATATTGAGGGCAAGCTAATCAGAACAATCCCAGGATTTACATCAATTAGGCATCTAGCATGCATTCTCCTGCATATTGCTAGGCTAAGTTACAAAGGGGAGTCACTTAACTAATTGGGAAGCCTCCTTGAGACCACTAAGCATCTGCATCTCAAATGATGACTCTCAGCAATTCGGCAAATTAGGAAAGTCTCACACACCTCCTCAGAAATGTCATTTTCCTGTTATATAGCAATAATCAGAAACTGGGTTGAGGCTCTGCTTTCACATACTCCAGGTGGTGAAAGTGAAACAAAACATGTGACTAGATTAGAGTCCTTAATTTAGTTACCTCCTTAAAATCAAGACATCAGCTGTTAAGTTGGAAAATTATCAAGTCCCATTTCTCTTTATTTTTGCCATCATACTCTATTCATTTTCTCCAAGCAGTAAATTAGGGGAGGAAGATGATGAGGGAGAATGTTAAAATACATGCCTGAGGGAGCATTCCATAGAAGATCGCACAGTTGACGAAGAGGGAGAGCTTGGACTCTTGATCTTTATCCACATGCCCTTTGGCATTGGACTCTGTGCTCCAATCCCCTCTTCTATAAAATTAAAATAGTGAGACTGCCCAGTATTCCTGGTGACAGTAAAGCACTCATAAAATTTTATGTGACAGAGTGCCTTTTTAAAGTAAAATGTATATTACAACTGCAAATAACATGAAACATCGG
>CM053605.1:90645607-90661322 GCA_028646535.1 Procyon lotor | reverse complement strand
TGATCACTAAGCTCTCCTATTTCTTCAGTTCGGCACAGAACACTTCTATGCCTGGTTTAATGATCTGTTGTCACTGTCCTTTGAAACTTAGTGATTCTTAAACAAAGGCTCTGCATTTTCATTCTCTACTGGACCTTATAAATTTTGCAGCCAGTCCTACCTACTGGCCGTTTTTTGAGGCATTCTTCACAGACACCTGCGTCTCTGAATACTTATCATTTTGGTAACATTTCTCTTCAATTTTTTTTTTAATATTCACGTAATATTACTAACATATACCTAGCTAAAATCAAAGTCATTAGGGACTTCATCCCTCACCAAGCAAACAAGTGATTCAAATTTTGATTGTATTTTATGGTCTTAGAATTTCCTAAATCTCATTTCTTCATTTGTTTACAGGATTAATTTAGGTCCCTGTCTTTTTTCCTCCAAAATTGTGACACCATTATTATTGCCAAAGTGCTGAACCTAAAAGCCATATAGGATCATATTGCTTCTAATCTTAAAAATAAACAATGGCTCCTTATTGACATTGTCCAAATACATTAATATGCGCCCTCAGGTCCCTTATGATCCCTTGTCTGCATACCCCTCCTTGCTCTATTTCTGCTGTCATTGGCATCGCAGCAGCTTTCCAGGTACACTTAATTATCCACTCCCCCAAAGCATACTCTTACATATCTTGGTGATTCTTCCAGCGATGCTCTGTCTGCCTGAAAAGTCTTTAGTCAGCTTCTTCCACGAAGAGATCCTATGAATTCATCAGGAGTTAATTTAAATGCCATCTTTGCTGTGAAGCATTTTTCTTCTCCCAAGCACATATATTTAGCCCTTTTCAGGACTCACCTAGTGAGTATTTTTGCATATATTTCAGTTATAGAATTTATCACTTGGGTCATTAAAGAATATGTAGTATTTTTTATTGTATTGTTTGCTTTACCTCAGAGCTCAGCATAATGTGGGCAATAAATATTTCTTAAATATTATTAAATTAATATTAGTTATAAAATTAGTCCATTATATTTTCTGTTATAAATTAATTTACATACTTTTTCTAGAATTAAATATGTAATTATATCATTTGAATGGAATTTTATTTTTAATAAAATAATTTATACTAACTATAATTCAATGAGTACAATGTTCTTTTACATTGGTTTTTATTACAATGCAATATATTATACAATATGTAATATAGATCATGTTAAAAACATGAAAATATTTTTGCGTATGAAAAATGTAAGAAAAATTATATCAAGTAACCAAAAATTAAATAACATGTCTTTTCATATTATAAATTTGTAAGTGTATTAATTTTTCCCTTCTATTTATATATTAATTTTCATATATTACATAAAGTGTGTGAAGAAGACAGGGGTAGAATCAATACCACTTGATTACAATTTGTAGAAAAACGATTGGGGAGCTTAATGGACTTTTTTTTGCTATTATATTATTTTTCCCTTGTAAAAAGACTTTATTTTTAAAGTAATTTTAGAATCCTAGCAAAAAAAAGTACAACAGAACTAGAGAGTTCTCATGTAACCCTTGCCGTCACTCCATTACAGCCTCTTGAACTATCAACTTTCTTCCCCAGGGCGATATATTTAGAACAATTGATGATCTTGCATTGATACATAATTATCATCCATACTTTATACATTAGAGTTCCCTCTTTATGTTGTACATCCTGTGGGTTTCGGCAAATGTATAATGACAGATATTCATGATTACAGTAGTATATAGAAGAGTTTCACTGCACTCAAAGTCCTCTCTGCTCTCTATGGCTTATTGTTAATAATATGACAAATTATGGAAAGAGCGGAGTTTGATCATACAAGTAGGTACACAACACCTACTATGTGCTCGGAATCTCATGAATTTATTTATACACATTTATTTTAGTTCTCAAAACTACTTTGCAACATGTATATACTACTTAGTTCTTTGTGTTAAAACAGAAATAGATTTTGACTGAATTGGAAGATGACTAGTTTACGGACTCCTAAACACACTTCAGTAGCTAAGACTTGGAAAGGGACGAAGCAGGACAGTTCCAGGAATCTCAGCAACAGGAGCTCATTTGGCTCTGTCGCTACAGTGCTATTAAATTGCTCAGCATCAATGGCTTAACATCTGTGCCCTTAGGACCATATGTCAAGTTCCTGGGGTTAAGAAGGAAAAAGAGGAGGGGCGCCTGGGCAGCTCAGTGGGTTAAAGAAGGAAGAAGAGGAGAAGGCGAAGAAGAGGAAGAAGATAGTGTGTTTATTTCATATGAGTCCTGGACTAATCAGCTCTACACAGAGAGAACAGGGGGAGTTGTCACCTATGGGACCACAGCCAGCCCGTGTATTCAGGACTTTTTACAGGAGAAGGGAGAATGAGACAAGCTCTTCAGCTAGCCTGATGCATTTCCTCATGGCTGCCCAAGCACATGTATCTTCTACGCCCTTCACCGACCACATATACATTCTTGTTTTATATACACCAAACCCAAAGGCTGTGGATGGTGTCTCTTACTTCTAAAGTCGCACTGATGTGCTGTCTCAAAACTTTTCAATTGGTGTTCTTTAAAAATTTTTTTTGAAATATGGTAAATATACTGAAAAGTATATCCTATAAATACACAGCTTGCTGAATTTTCACTGACAAAATATACCTGTTTAACTGGCATTTGGAGCTTAAGAAACAGAATATTACCAGCTGGCCAGAGACTCTCATCACATTCTCTCCCAGTTCATATTCTCCAGGGGGGAATCACTATTCTGACCAATAAGAATATGGGGTATTTTAACCACCTACAAGTAGTTTCCAAAAATGTGGCCATGTAGTATGTATCCGTATTAATTTTCTAGGGCTACCATAATAAACTACCACACTCTGGGTGACTTCAGAAAGGGATATTTATTTTCTCACCATTCTAGAAGCTAGAAATCTAAGATCAAGGTGTGGGCAAGGGTTGGGTTGTTCTGAAGCTCCCCTCCTTGGTTTGTAGATGGTTGTCGTTTCCCCGTATCTTCTCTGTGTGGATCTGTGTCCTAATCGCCTCTTCTTATACAGACACCAGTCATATGAGATTAAGGCCCAAATTAATAACCTCATTTTAATTTCATTACCTCTTCTGAGACTCTCTTCCAAATATAGTCAGAACTCACCCCATACCAAAGCTTCCTTTTTGTTCTGGTTTTCTTTTACTCCTCACCATTATGTTTGTGTGATGCATGCTAATACTTCCATGTAACTGTAGAGGTTATATTTGTAATTTTGTATGTATTCTTTGGTGGGAATGTGCCACAATTTATTCCTCTATTGTTGATGGTAATTTGTATAGTTGCTAGAATGAAGCTATTACATAGTGCTATTGTAGACATTCTTATATGTGTCATTAGTGAATGTATGGATGCATCCTTGTTAGATTTATACCTGGAATGGAATTATGGGGTTATACTGTAGAAACACGTTCTGTGTTACTAAAGACAACAAATAGTCTCGCCCTCATTTGTATTCCTAAGAGTAAATTGTGAGAACTCTGGTTGTGCCACATTCTAAGTAATACTCAGTATTGTGTGCAGAATCTTATTGCTTCCGAAGAGTGTGAATAGGCTAGCGTTGTGATGTTATTTTAAGATTTCCTGACAAAATATGAGATTGAACAATTTTTTTTCTAATATCTAGTGGTCAATGGGATAAACTTTTTTGTGAAGTTTTAGTTTAATTTTCTGTTCATTCTTCCATGGGTAGCCATTCTCTCTTACCTATATAGGAGCTCTTTATATAATATATATTAATTCAATATGGATGCCAGATTCCTATTATTAATTTTTTTTATTTTGAGGTAATTTTAGATGTACATTCTGTTGTAAGAAATAATGTAGAGATCCATGTATTCTTCACCCTGCTTCCTCTAATAGAAACATCTTGCAAAACTCTAATACAACATTACATGCAGGATATTGACTCTGATCCATTGAAGGTAGGAGTCATTTTATCCACACAACTGTATCTCATGTTGCCTTTTATAGCCACTCCTACTTCCCTGCAGCCTTCCTCCTCCTTAACCTCTGACAACCATAACCTATTTTCCATTTCTATAATTTTGTCATTTCATGGGTGTATATAAATTATATATATATATATGGAATTTTTTTCACTTAGCATGATTTCTGGAGATTCATTGCGTTGTTGTTTCTGTCAATAGTTTGTTTCCTTATATTTCCAAGTATCATCCCACGGTATGTGCACACCACAGTTTATTAACCATGGAAGGATATCTGGGCTGCTTCCAGGTTTTAGCTATTATAAATATTTTTTTTTTCTAATGACATAGGTTTTCATTCATTTGGGATAAATATCCAAGTGGGCAATCGCTGGCTTGTATGGTTGTTGCATGTTTAGTTGTGTTTTTAGAAACTTCTAAACTCTTTTCCAGAGTGGCCATATTATTTTACATTCCCAGGAACAATGTATGAGTGATCCAGTTGCGTTGTATCCTCACTGTCTTTGGTATTATCATTATTTTATATTTTAACCACTTGGCTGGGTGGGTCATGTTATCTTTCAGAGTTCTCATTTGCATTACCCTAATGGCTAATGACATTAAACAACTTCACATATGCTTATTTGCTATTTATATATTTCCTTTGGTAAAATATCCCCTGTGTCTTTTTCTTATTTTCTAATTGCATTGTTTGTTTTTATGCTGTTGATATTTTGAGAGCTCATAGCATGTCTCAAATCTTGATCCTTTGTTGGATATATGATTAACCAAATATTTTCTCCCACTCTATAGCTTGTCTTTTCATCTTCCTAACAGAATCTTTCATAGAACAAGTACTTTTCTAAAATTTTGATAAAGCTATGTAATCAATATTTCCTTTGATAGATAATGGTTTTGTCAAATTGATTTTCTCTGTTTTTCTAAAATTTTAATTCATAGTTTACATTTTAAATCCATGATTCAATTTGAGTTAATTGTGGAGAAGATGTGAAACTTATATCAAGGTTACTTTGTTTGTTTGTTTGTTTATAAATATCTAATTGCTCAAGCCACTTTGTTGAAAACATATCCTTCCTCAATTGAACTGTTTTTGCTACAGTGTCAAAAATCAATTGATACATATGTGTGAGTTTATTTCTAGGTTCCTAAGCTTTTCTTTTGATATGAGTCTATTCTTCTATGAAAACTGTCATATATATTTTTTTTTATGTAGTTTTTTTTTTATTACAAAGGTAATAGAAACACATTGTGGAGAATTTAAACAGTGCAAAGGGAGAGGGATGAGGAAAGAAGATAGGTAGAGGGAGCAATTTTTTTAAGATTTATTTTTTATTTTAGAGAGAGAGAATGGGAAGAAGGACAGAGTGAGAGGGAGAGAACCTCAAGTAAACTCCCCATTGAGCATGGGGCCAACCATGGGACTCAATCTCACAACCCTGAGGTCACAATCTGAGCAGAAAACCAAGAGTTGTACACTCAACCAAGTAAACCACCCAGGAACCTGAAAACTATGATATCTTATTGTGACTATGAAATAATATATAGACTCTCATATTTCAATCTCCTTTTCTAAACTTGTTTTAGCTGTTCTAGCTTCTTTATCTTTAAATAGGAACTTTATAATAATCTTACTTATATCTAGAACATTATTGCTGGCATTTTGATATGAAGTGAGATAAACCTATATATCACTTGAAGGAGAATTATTACTATTGGGATGTTCAATTTATAAACACTCTGTTTCTCCATTTGTTCTCTTATTAATTTTATCAGTGTTGTGTAATTTTCAGCATACAAGTCCTGCTCATGTTTTATTGTATTTCGCTAAGTATTTTTTTAAACTGATTGTTTAATTTGTACATGCCCGTGGCTAATATTTAGAAATGTAATTTATTTTTGTATATTTACCTTTTGTATCCTGCAAACTGGAAACTCATACATTAATTCCAGATTTTTTTTTTTTTATAAATTGCTGGGGATTTTCTACATAGTGATAGCATCTGGAAATAGTTTTATTTTTTTCTTTTCTAGTATGCATGCCTTTTGTTTCTTTTTCTTATTTCACTGTCAAGAGCTTAAAGCTGTATATTGTCCCAGAATGGTGAGAATAGACACTCTTTCCCCTTTTTTTATCTTAGAGGTTAAGTGTTCAGTCTTTCACCGTACATTATAATGGGAATTGAAGGCTCTTTATGGCAGTATTTTTTGTCACCTTAGTGAAGTTCTGATTCATATGATCATATGATTTTTGTTTTGTATCTTAATAATATATGGATTATAGTGGTTGAATTTTGAATATAGAGTTATGTTGCCTGGAAGTTTCTTGTGTGAGAGTTTCTAGTTATGGTTTCAATTTCTTTCATAGTAACACTGCTACTTAAGTTATCTATTTCATATTGGCCATGTTGTGGTGATTTGTGCTGTGGGACACACTGACCATTTTCATCTAAGTGATCTAATTTGTAGAATCTCCCTTGGTATTATCTTATTATCTGTTTGAGGTACACAGGGTCTTTAGTAGATGCTATATTCCCTGTTTCATCCCCAATATTAGTAATTTCTGCTCTCTCTCTTTCACACACAATTTTGCCAAGGATTTGTCAATTTTATTTTATTTATTTATTTTTATTTTTTATTTTTTTAAAAGATTTTATTTTTTTATTTGACACAGAGAGAGAAAGATCACAAGTAGGCAGAGAGGCAGGCAGAGAGAGAGAGAGGGGAGAACAGGCTCCCTGCTGAGCAGAGAGCCCCATGCGGGGCTCGATCCCAGGACCCTGAGATCATGACCTGGGCTGAAGGCAGAAGCTTTAACCCATTCAGCCACCCAGGTGCCCCATATTTGTCAATTTTATTGATCATTTGAAATAACTAACTCTTTGTTCCATTGGTTTTCTCTGTTCTGTTTTCAATTTCATTGATTTTTACTTTTATCTTTATTATGTCCTTCCTTCTGTTTGCTCTTGGCTTATTTTTCTCTGCTCTTTCCACAATCTTGAAGTGGAATTCAAATTGATTAAAGTGTTTTTTTCTCTTTCTTAAAGTGTGCATTTGGTGCTATAAATTTCTCTAATGGCACTACTTTGCCAGTGTCCTGCAAATGTTATGTGTTGAATTTTCATCTTTATTCAATTTACTATATTTAAAATTTTTTTCTTGAGACTTTCAACTAGATCCATGGAGTATGTAAAAATGTGTTTTTTAATTCCCATGTGTTTTGAGATTTCCTGCTATTTTTATGATATTGATTTCTAGTTTGATTCTACTATGGTCAAAGAATACACTCTGTACACATTCAGTTCTTTTAAATTTGTTGCAGTTTGTTTTATGACTCTGGATATGATTTATTTTGTTATATGTTTCATGAGTTCTTGCAAAGAATGTGTATTTTGCTGTTGTTGGGTAAAGTGTCTCATAAATATCAATTAGATTCTGTTGGTTGATGGTGTTAAGTTCTTCTATATCCTTCCTGATTTTCTGCCTAGCTGTTTTACCAGTTGTGGATAGGGAGATGTACTAAATTTTCCAAATATAAATGTGTACTTGCCTTTTGCTCCTTTTCATTCTAGCAGTTTTTGCTTCACATATTTTGCAGATCCAATGTTTGGTACATGCACATTTAGGATTACTATGTTCTCAGTGGACCATTTGATCATTATATAACGTCCATTTCTGTCTTCAGGTAAATTTCTTTGCTCCGAGGCCTACTTTATTTAATATTAATACGGAAATTGCTTGTTTCTTTTGATTAACATTTGCACAATGTAACTTTTTGCATCCTTTTAATCCTTCCTTCTCTCCTTCCAGCTCCATGCATTTAAGGAAATCTTTGTCTAATCACTGTCTGACCAAGCTAAAGGGACAATGGCTTCAGAGACCATGACAGCAAGCAATATCAGTGAGGAATGAAAGAATCTGATTAGAAGTGTCACCATAATATTCACAATGTCTACTTTTCAAAAACTAAAATTATAAGGCATATGAAGAACAATAATCCATGGTCCATTCATAGGGGGTAAAAAAAATTGACAGAAAATATACCTGAAAAAGACATTTGATTTACTAGCCAAATACCTTATATCAGATCTCTTAAATAGAGTCTAAGAGCTAGAGGATAATGTAAACAAATAACTAAAGGAAATCTGGAGAATGGTGTGTCAATAAATAGACAATAGAAAGAGATAAAAATAAACCAATAAACCAAATAGAAATTCTAGTGATGAAAAATACAGTAACTGAAATTAAAAATTCACTAGAGGTCCTCAACGTCAGATCTGAGCAGCCAGAAGAAATATTCAGTGAAATCGAAAATATGTCAATTAAAACTATCCAGTCTGAGAAACAGACAGGAAAAAAGACTTAAGAAAAATGAACAGAACCTAAGAGACCTGTGGGATACCGTCAAGTATACCCACATAAGCTTAATGGGAGTCTTAGAAGGAAAGATGGGAGATTTGAAGAAATACTGGCTGAAATTTCTCAATTTTGATCAAAAACATGAATCTGCATAACCAAGATGAGATGACTATATGAACATTGGACAAAACAACGTTAAGTAAAGAATTGTTAAAGTGACAATGAAGGGCATTTATATATTGAGGAAGTAATCAATTCATCAAGAAGTTATAATATTTGTAAACATACATACCAAAAGTAATTGACTGAAGGGAGACAAAGATAGTTCTACAATTATAGTTGTAGATTTCAATACTTAACTTTCAATAATGTATAAAGCAATCAGACATAAGACCAAAACTCTAAAGGACTTGAGCAACACTATAAGCCAAGTAGACTTTTAAGACTAAAAGATAGATATATATATCCCACCCATAAATATAAGAATCTTCTTAACTTCTGAAGTTGTACATGGTACATTTTTGAGGATAAAACTTATGTTAGGCCACAAAGAAATCATCAATGATTTTAAAAGATTGAAATTATAATGAGTATCTCCTGTGACCACAGTGGAATGAAACTAGAGATTATTACATAAAGGAAAACTACAAAATTCCAGTAGGTTAAAATAATCAATAGGTCAAAAATTAATCCCCAGCCAAATTAGAAAGTACTTTGAAAAAAATAAAAATAAAACACAGTGTAATAGTACTTGCAGGATGCATTGAGCATAATGCTCAGGGAAAATTGTATAGCTCTAGATGCCTACATCAAAGAAAGTTCTCAAATCAGTAATAACTTTATACTCTAATAAACTAGAAAAAGAAAGAGTAAACAAAATCCAAAGTGGTAGAAGGAAGGACATACTAAAGAATAGAGCAGGGACGATCAAAATAGAGAGGAGAAGGACAACAGAGGAATCAGTATAATCAAATGTTGGTTTTCTTGAAAAGATCAATACAATTTGCAAAATGTAACTTAGATGAATAAAAAAAGAGAAGATTCAAATTACAAAAATCAGAAATAAGGGAAAAGACATTACTACAGACCTTATAGAATTAAAAAGAAACTATAAGAGACTATATGAACATTTTTACACCAACAAACTAGAGAACTCTTATGAAATAAAAAGATTCTTAGAAATATACAAACTGCAAAAAATGACTCAGAAAGCAATAGAAAATATTAACAGACCTATAACAAGTAAAGCAATTAAATTAGTAATAAAAAGAAAACTCTTGGGGCTCCTGGGTGGCTCAGTTGGTTAGGCTGCTGCCTTCAGCTCAGATCATGATCCCAGAGTCTTGGGATCGAGTCCACATTGGGCTCCCTGCTCAGTGGGAAGTCTGTTTTTCCCTCCCACTGCTCTTGTGCTCTCATTTGCTCTCTCTTTCTCTCCCTCTCAAATAAATAAAGTCTTAAAACAACAACAACAACAAACTGTAAACAAAGTCTAGAACCAAGTTGATTCACTGGTGAATTCTATCAAACATTTAACAAAAAATTAACACCAATCCTCCCACATCCTCCAAAAAATAGAGTATGGAATGCTTCTTAACTTATGAAACCAACTCAACAACAAAAGGGCAAACATCCAATTTAAAAATAATGGGCAAAGTTCTTCAATAGGTATTCCTCCAAAGAAGATTACAAATGGCCAATAGGCACATGAAATAATGCTGAACATCACGAACAATTAGGGAAATGCAAATAAAAACCACAATGAGGTACCACTTCACACCAACTACAACATCTATACTGGGAAAAAAAAAAAAGCAACATACAACTAGTAGATAATAACAAGTGTTTGTGGGGATATGGAGAAACTAGAATCATTTATATTTTTCCAGGGGAAATGCGATATGGTACAGCTACTTTAGAGAACAGTTTGGCAGTTTCTCAAAAAGTAAAATATACATCTACCATATGACCCAGCAACTTCTCTCCAAGGTATATATATAGAAGAGAACAGAAAATAGGTATTCAAATAAATGGTTGTATATAAATATTCATAGTTGCACCATTCACAATAGCTAAAAGTTGGCAGCAGAAGAATAGAGAACCAAATATGGTATGTCCATGCAAGCAAATATTATTCAGTTATAAAAAGGAATGATATAGTGACAGATGCTGTACTGTGACTCTCAAAAACATTATGTTAAAAGTAAAAGAGGCCAGACACAGGAGCGCTCAGTCAGTTGAGCTTTGTATAGCTCTAGATGTGTAGCTCTAGATGCCTACATCTAGAGTGGCTCAGTCAGTTGAGCTTTGGATTCTTGATTTCAGTTCAGGTCATGATCACAGGGTGATGAAATTGAGCCCCACCTTAGGCTCCATGCTCAAAGGGAGTCTGCTTGAGACTCTCTCCCACTCCCCCTCTGCCCCTCCTCTTGCTCTCCTCACTTTTCTTTCTAAAATAAATAAGTAAATGAGTTTTCTTTTTAAAAAAAGAAGACAGGCACAGAACATCACATATTTATGATCCCAGTGTCTAAAATATTCAGAATAGTAAATCTATGGAGACAGAAAGCCGAATAATGGTTGCTAAGGGCTGAAAGAATGGGAAATGGGCAGTCACTGCTTAATTGGTACAGTAGTCCCCAATTATCTGTAGTTCCATTTTCTGTGGTTTCATTGCCTTCCATCAACCACGATCCAGAAGCAGATAATCCTCCTTCCAATGTATTTTCAGAAGGTCAATTGTAGCCTAGGATAATTTTGCAATGCCTACATCAATCATTCATCTCATCATATGGGCATTTTATCATGTCACATTACCACAAGAGAAAAGAGTGAGTAGAGTACCATAAAATACTTTGAGAGGTAGAGATACTACATTCACATAATTTTTATTAAAATATATTATTTTTAGTTGTTCAGTTATTAGTTATCCTCACTGATCTCTTCCTATGCCTAATTTATGAATTAACCTTTGTCATAGATTGGTATACGTAGGGAAAAAAAACATAGTATATATAGGGTTTGGTACTATCTGCAGTTCCAGGACTCTACTTGGGGTCTTGGAATGTAGCCCCAGGGGTAAGGGAACATGGGTTGCATAGGGTTTCTCTTTGGCATGATGGAAAATTTTTTGGAATTGATGAAGTTGTTAATGAACTAAAAGCCACTGAACTTTACATTTTACTGTGGTTTCATGTTATATGAATCTCTAAAAAAAAATTGGTTGATTCCATTTTGCTTTCAAATTATTTGAATTTTCTGGGCACTGGCTAAGAATTCTCATTTATGTTAACTTAATTGATAATAAATGACAATTTTTAAAGAATATTTATTTGTCAGAGAGAGAAACTGAGCTAGCAGGTGGAGTGGCAGGCAGAGGGAGAGGGAAAAACAGGCTTCTTGCTGAGCAAGGAGCCCAAGGTGGGACTTGATCCAGGATACTGGGATCATGACCTGAGCTGAAGGCAGATGCTTAACCAACTGAGCCACCAAGGCTCCCTAAATGCTAATTTTAATAGATTTCTGAATGATAAATCATCTTGCACACCTGAAGTAATCCCACTTAATCATGAGTGTTAGACCTTGATTGATCGTAGATTTTCATTTCTCCTTTTTTTAACTCTATTTATATATGTATATTATAATGAACATATGGAACAAATATGCATATGTCTATATGATAAAACTATATTTACATACATTATACGAAGGTACAATGTTTATACCATGAAATACACATATCTTAAGTATAGAGTTGAATCAGTTTTGAGAAATATATAAACCTATTATAAATCTGTTACAATATCTGCAGTATTGCTATGTTTTTGATCTTAGACATTGTCCAGCTGGTCTATATTTTGATATTCAGGTACAATAAATCTTTATTTTTAAAAGGTCAATACCCTGCCTATAAACACCATAGTGCCTATTATATTTAACACTGGACAAAGGATTTCAAAAGAAGCACATTTCCCCAATGTGTGTTATAAACCTTGCTTCCCCATGGACCCCCTTTTTACTTGTTTTCTGAATGTCATAAGAAGCCTGAAATAGCCTTGTGAAAGGTTGAGCTTCTGGTTTGAGTAGTATAATTTATTGAGTCTAGTGGTGAAAACATTTCTCCCTTGGGTTAATAAAACATCTACCTAAACACAGCACAGATGCATAGGGACCAGGAAAAAATCATTTTGAGAATAGGTCAATAGATGTAGTGGAGAGATATCTTTCCCCTGGCTCTTAATTCCATTACTTTCTTCATGGGCCCATCTATTTGTGCTATGTATGGTTTGCTCAACCAGAGTATTGTGCAATTTAGAAGACAACATCTCCCAAAACAGTGAGAACTCTTAGTTTGCTTTTCATTTGGCACTATAGCTGAATGTTCAATAAACAATTTCAATTTTCCAGAAGACTAACATGATGATAATGATTTAAAAAAAATCAAATGCTAACTATCTGCCAAGCACCATTTCAAGACCTTTACATATGTTAATTTATTTAATCTTCACAATAACCTTGTATATAGTATCATTGTCATATTCTCTTGCAGATGAAGAAAAGAAGGTTCAGAGAGGTGAAACAAGTTATCTGGGCTACATACTTTTAAGTATTAGGTTAGCTTATAAGGCTGAGTTAAGAGTTAAAAGCTTAAAAGATTGAGGAACTGAATCCAAGTAATCTATCTCCAAAAGGAGGCTTTTAACCACTACTTTTTTCCTCCTTCTCTCTTCTGTAATAATATCAAGGACTTCTAAGGGCATTAGTCCATTGTCCTCCTTAAATGTGATGTGGAATCCTTTGTTCAAAGCAAGGTTGTATGGGATACCGTACAAAGAATAAGTGCTGATAGACTCATAATGTGTAGGGGAAAGTTGTTCAAATACTGTTTGGACCTGCAGGATGTGTCAGGCCATTTTTTAAATGTATTTCTTTGATCTGATAGTGTCATATGAGCCAAACTCAACTCTGTGGTTTGATGCATAACATATAGGGCGATTATATACTTATTATTTAATTTTACTTTTGAAAGTAAAGGGGGGATGATTAATAACTATTCTGAAGCATTGAGTTTAACCCATGTCTGTAGTGGTCAAACTGAGATATATGGTCATTCTAACCAGATAGCACCTGATTCATGATAGGTGTTTCATACGTCAAAGTTATCTTGAGTCAAAATGGCAGCTCTTCCAGTTTCACCATAAATCAATATCAAGCTGTCAATATCAGTCTCTGTGTTACTCACAGAATAGTTTTACTTAGGAAGAATCTCCTTACTTCAAAACCATAGGGAGTCTTCTTTGAATCTTCTGTCAGGCTTGTGTCCTCTCTGTCAGACCTGCTAGAGTCCATGGGCTAAATATGCTGTACCATTGGTCATGCTGGAGAACATTCTCTTGCTCCTGGACAATTAGATGTTTTAAAAGTAAGATTCATCTTTTTGTCCCTTTAGAGAGAATTTTACAACATGCTATAGACCATGGAACCTCTAGAAATCCTCCTGTGGAAGTTAGGTAAGGTAAATCTTACCATTTCAATTTCAGTGCTAAAAAATGACATTGGAAAAAGTTAAATGCTTCACTCTCTGTCAAGAAATTCGGAAGATAAAGATTCATCATCTCACCTAGTACAATAGATGTAATTTATTTTGCACCCACTATATACCAGATAAAATATCAACAATTTATATGCATTTTTAATGATAATGTAAATTATACTTGTATACTTTAAAGATATATGTATATTTCACTTGTATACTTCAAAAAGTAAAGAAATGAGTATCTGAGACACTAAACAATTTTTCATTGTGACTATTAGAAAGTTCTATAATTAGAAATTCTACCCAGCTTTGTATGATTCTGATGTTTCTAGTCTTTCAATATTGTTGCTTTAAGTAGCTGTGTGAATTCAATGATTTGTCTCTTTCTACAACATTTAGATTTGCTTTTGGACAAAAATTGCTTGGGTACAACGATCATTTGATTTTCAGCCATAAGTTCTATTTCATCAATTTAGAGCAGAAAGTCTAATCAAAGTAGCCAATAAAAGCCTTTTTTAAAAAAATATTTTATTTATTTATTTGAGAGAGAGAGAGAGAGGGCATAAACAAGGTGAGAGGCAGGAGGAGAAGCAGACTCCCCAGGAGCAGAGAGCCTCATGAGCAGCTGGATCCTGGACTCTAGGATCATGACCTGAGCTGGAGGCAGACACTTAACTGCCTGAGCTACCCAGGTGCCCCACCAGTAAAAGACTTTTAATTCAAATGTTGAATTTTAATCAAGAGAAAAATAAGTATCTACAAGTCCATACTGATGTAGAACTAAAATAAATACACGGGAGAGAAAAAACTCTCAGAGAAAGAAGGCTCTTCTTACAGTAGAGTCAAATTAATAAATGTAGGAAAGGGAAAAGTGAGGACTCAGCATTAGGTAAACATTAAGTAAAAATTGTGGAAGATGGCCCATTGATGGCTGCTAAAATTAAAGTTCATGAAAACACAGGATTTGTAGTCTTGAAAGAGCTCCCTTGAGAGATTGATGAACTATAAAGGGAGCTACAAATTACTTTACAATGGAGAAACATGGCATATACCAGGCTAAGTAAGTGATCATCATAAACTTTACTGGTAATGATATATACTAACATCATTAATCCCTTGATAAGATGCACTGAGAAGGATGCATATTCTTGCCAAAAATGCATGAACACATTAAAATCAGTACTACTCAAAAGTGTCAACGTCATGAAAGACAAGGAGAAAGCAAATTATTGTTATAGACCTGAAGACACAAAGAATAAATCAGAATGAAGTACAATGTGGGATTTTGGATATGATCCAGAGTAGAAAAAGTTTATTTAAATAATTGGTAAACATTTTTTAAAAGTGTTTAGTGTATAGTATTGTGTTCGTGTTAATTACTTGCTCTTTGATAACTGCTGTATCATTATATAAGATGTTTACATTAGTGGGAGCAGGTGACACATATAAGAGAATTATTTATACTAAACCTGCAAATATTCTGTAAGTTTAAAATAAGTTCAAAAAATTAGTTTAAAAATATCAACTCTATTGCTGTGTATATATAGAAATGCAATATGTTGCCCAGTTTGGAGAATCACGTTTGTAATATGCCTGCCTTCTAGGCATGTACTGATCATCAAGCATCCATTTTCTCATTTAATTCTTCAACTGTCCCTATATGATAAGCACCACTATTCCCTCATTTGAAAGATGACAAGGTTGAGGCTGAAAGAATTTACATGACTGATAAATATCAAAAGTTAAGTTTTACTTTATATATTTTCTATTCCAAGAATAGTTTTTTTTTAACTGTACCATTTTTCCTAATGATCACCAATGCTTAT
>CM053605.1:90604463-90630744 GCA_028646535.1 Procyon lotor | reverse complement strand
ATGGGGGAGAGAAATGAAACAGGAAGGGATGGGGAGGGAGACAAACCATAAGAGACTCCTAGACTCAAGAAATGAACTAAGGGTGGCCGGTGGGGGTGGTGGGGTAGGGATAGGGTGGCTGGGTTGTGGACAATGGGCAGGGTATGTGCTATTAAGTGCTGTGAAATGTGTAAGCCCGAAGATTCACAGACATGTACCCTGGGGCAAATAATACATTATATGTTAATAAAAATTAATTAAAAAAAAAAAAAGAAGTCATCTTTCATGCATACCTTACCATGAAGAAAAAAAATCCAACTATTGAAAACCCAGATTTGTATTTATTTCTCTTAGTCTTTAATGACAACCACCAGGGATGTGGTGAAAGCCCAATCTTGTGGCAGTTTATTCTGGTCACTGAGGATTTGTGTTTATTATAAAGAGGGATAATAAACTTTTTGAGATTTCTCAGTTGTGGTGTGACATGATCCGACTTATATTTCAAAGGCATGATTCTGGCTGCTCTGAAAAGAATAAATGTAGGGAGACCCTAGGAAAAGCAAGGAGATCTATGGGAGCCTATTCCAGAAATTGAGGTGAGTCAGAGTATCTGGGAGTTTGATGGAGACCTTGGAGTCCACAGTTCTAAGTTTATCACTCTTAGAAAGAAAGCAAGAGCTACTGTAATAAAGAGGCTTGGATAAGGTCTGGACCTAAATTTTTAAGAACCCAAATATAAGCTTGTTTTAAAGATCTCAGTCCCAGATATAAACTTGGTTTCAAAAATCTCAGTCCTCAAACATATGAAATAACAAATATTTTTGAACTCTTTAAAAAGAAAATCTTGCAATTAATTTTCCATCTGAAACGCCTAAAGAAGTTGTTTTATTTCTCAGATTTCAAATCTCCTGATCCACACATGGTGTAGAAGTTCCTCCTGGAGAAATTGATGATTAGTGATAAATGCCAATAATGTTCACCATGCAAAATGATATTAATGTTGAGAAATCATAAGTAAATGGGACATTCTTCCTTGCACTCCTCTTACCTAATCAGATTCTTTCCAAATCGTTTCCTACTATGAAACCATCTACACAAGCCCAGAGGATTTATTCTCTATTTAAACTCCTATAAAACTTATTTCATATGCCACCATGTGGATTTTGCATTAAAATTTGTTTTTCTCAGTTTTGTGTAATCCAGTGAGGTGTAAAACTCACTGTGAAAAAGTGTTGTTGTTTTCCCGTCAAGATGATAAAATCAAAACTCAGAGAGGTGAAGATTTGGCAAATACATAATGAAAAACAATTTACAGAGCATCTTTTTTATAAATATTAATATGAACCAAATCAAATTGCCAATATCTGAGAGTTTTTAACCCTATCACACTATTGCTCTTAATTTGACACCTACAAATCAGATCCCAAATGAAGGTGACAAGTTGCATTTAGTTAATATGTCATCAGAGTCTCTTATAATCTATCATCTTCCCCCCCCTTCTTTATCTTGTTATTTATTCTCAAAGGCTTTCAGTTCATCATCTTTGCCATTTGCTTCTAAATGAAGTTTTGTATCACAAATCCCTTGCTCTTCCCATTCTACCTTGGTAACTTTCTGGAAAACAGTTGGCATTTTAAATGTCTTTTCAAAACATAAATCCATTTATTTGAACTAACCAAAACCAAAACCAAACCATCCATTCCTCCCACTTCTCACAGTAGGAGGTAGGACTCTGGTATCCATCAATCTATTCTCTGTATTTTATTTATTTGTTTATTTATTAGATTTATTTATTTGTTGGCTAGATTTCACATACAAGAACGATCTTTTGTCTTTTCCTGTCTGACTTATTTCACATCACATAATGCTCTTGAAGTCCATCCATGTTGTCACAATTAGCAAGATTTCTTTCTTTTTTGTGGCTGAATAATAATTCCATTGAGTGTATGTGTGTGTGTAAAAGATGTTATTTATTTACTTGAGAAAGAGAGAGAGATCTTTCACCAGGAAGGGGAGGGGCAGAGGGAGAGTAAAAGCAGACTTCCCGCTGAATGTGGGGCCTAATCCCAGGACCCTGAGATCATGGCCTGAGCCAAAGGCAGATGCTTAACCAGCTAAGTTACCCAAGCACCCCCCATTGTATATTTTGTACCAAATGTCTTTATCTATTCATCCATATGGACATTTAAGCCGTTTCCTTATCTTGGCTAGTAACACTGCTGTGAACATGGTGGTGCATGTATCTTTTGATTTAGTGTTTTTATTTTTTTCAAATAAATACCCAGAAGTGGAATTCCTGGATCGTACAGTAGTTCTATGTTTAATTTTTTGAGGAAGTTCTATACTATTTTCCATAGTGGATGCACTGATTTCCATTCCCACCAACAGGATTTCCTTTCCTCTGCATCCTCATCAACACTTTATTTCTTGTCTTTTTTTGATAATAGCTGTTTTAACAGGTGTGAGGTGATATTTCAGTGCTTTTGGTTTATATTCTCCTGGTGATTAGTGATATAGAACATCTTTTCATATACCTGTTGACATTTGTACATATTCTTTGTAAAAATGTTTATGCAGATCTTCTGCTTATCTTTAAATTGATTGCTTGTTTGTGTTCTATTATTGAGCTGTATGAATTTTTTATATATTTTGGATGTTAACTTTTCATCAGATATACGATTTGCCATTACTTTCTCCCTTTTAGTAGGGTGACCTTTTGTCATGTTTATTTGTTTTTGCTTTTTCTGTGCAGAAAATTGTTCATAGTAGTCTCTTATAGCCATTTGTATTTCTGTAGTGTTAGTTGTAACATCTCTTCTTTCATTTCTGACTTTATTTATTTGAATCTTCTCTCATTTTTTCTTGGTGGGTCTAGCTAAGGATTTGTCAATTTTGTTTACCTTTTCAGAAAATTAGCTCTTAGTTTCATTCATCTTATCTTTTGTCTTTTTAGTCTATATTTCATTTATTTCTGCTCTAATCTCTGTTTTTTCCTTCCTTCTAATTTTGGGCTTGTTCTTTTTTTTCTAGTTTTTGAGGTATAAAGTTAGGTGGGTTTTTCCCTTAAATGTCTTTCTGTTCTGTCATGACACTTATTATACTGTGGTCATGGAGTTAGTCATCACTATCCCTAGGTAGGCCTTTGTGACCTATCATAGCCTTAATTAAAATACAAATATCTGTTAATCTCCTCATTAGACTATGGATATCTTAAAGGCAGAATCTCTTATTTCACTTAAACCTTTAGCAACTAGCAGAGTGATTGACCAGATGGAAGTTCTATGTATCTTTGTTTCAGAGTAACATGAATGCAGGAATTAATGCACTATATTCTCTTTTTTTTTTTATTAAAAGATTTTATTTATTTATTTGACAGAGAGAGACACAGTGAGAGAGGATACAGAAGCAGAGGGAGTGGGAGAGGGAGAAGCAGGCTTCCCGCTGAGCAGAGAGTCCGATGTCGTGTTCCATGCGGGGCTCAAGGCGGGGCTCGATTCCAGGACCCTGGGATCATGACCTGAGCTGAAGACAGACATTTAACGACTGAGCCACATAGGTGCCCCAGCATTACATTCTCTTAAAAAATACCTGAGAAGCAATAATGAAAGCAATTTTGACAATAGGTTCTGAAGTTAGACTGCCTGAGTTTAAATCTAGATCCAACATTTATTGTCTACAGAGGTTATAGATGTTATATGTATTAGATGTTATTTATAGTAATTATTTACTGAATTGAAGTTCTATGGTTGCATGTTTATATCTAGTGGAGGTGGTAGTGATAATGATAGGAGGAGGCTGTTATTAGCACTACTTTCAGAACTTTTCCGCATTAATGTACCAGCCTATTTCTTGGAGAGTATGACTTCCTGTTGTGTAGAGACCAACATTTGCATGACTTGTTTTTGGTACCCTCTCCAATTTTTAAAACATCCGTAGTGAATCCTATCACGTAAAGCATTTAGAAATGAGTACTAGTTAAAAACTAACTGAAATAATGCTGAGGAAAAAGAAAAAAAAGATAATCATTATCTTTGAGATCCCATATAAAGGCACTGATATTCCATTCTCAATTTTCACTGAGGCCTGAAAACAAATCAGGCAGTCATCTGTAGGCACTGTTATGATTGTTCTTCATGGATACTGCAGAGACTGTCTTGAAGCAGGAGCAAAAATTGCCTGCTGGTAGACCCCAGTCCTGAGCACTTGCATGAAAAAGAGCTCAAGTCCTTGGATTTCAGCAGGAAGCCTGGGTATTTTCTTCTGCTGAGGCCTGGAAGAACTGACACAGGGGCTGCCTAGAGGTCATCTGTGTCAGTATGCCATCTGTACAGATGCTATCTAAGGTGGGAACCAAGTCAGTCCTTGAAGAGTAACATAAGATCAAAGGTGCAGGTATAAGGACAACAGTGAACAGTAAGACAAGAGGTCCTAACCAGAAAAACCTGGAACAGGTAAGAAATATAGTAAAGGGAACAAGGTACAATCGAGACTGTGCCCACAGCAAGGGGTCTAAGATCATAACTACCTTGTTTACTACTGTAGCCTCATTGCCTGGCACAGACATAGAAAACATTTTTAAACATTAAATGGAAACATGACCTAATTATTGAAGGGAGATGAGACTGCCCGACCAATTGAAAGTATAAATCTTACCAGGTTGGTATAATATTTACAGAAACATCAAATACTATGGGGAAATTAGAAGATGCAAGGAGTTGTCACATTGCTCTATTTTTAAAATAATCTCCAACAAGATTCTATTATCTTGTGTCATTATCAGTTCCAGAAGGTTTAGGGATAGAAATCTAGCCCTTTGGTTCTAATGTTCAAGGAGTCTATGATTTGATGAATGGAACAAACATCACACAGGGAGGTTGTGATACAGCTATGGTGTATCTTGAGCAAACAGTATAATTGGTCCAGTCAAGATGGGGGAAATAAAGCTCAGATTTTGAAGGAAAAGCATATACAGTTACAACAGACTTAGTTTGTATCAAACTCTACCTGAATCCCAAGGTAAAAATAAGACATAAGAGTCAAATATATCCATTCAAGTCAAAATATTTTATTTTAAATAAATTCTTAGAGTCTTAGTCACTTTGGGCTGCTATAACAAAGCACCATAGACTGGGTGGGTTATAAACAACAGATAGATTTTTCTCATGGTTTTGGAAGCTAGAAGTCTATGATCAGGGCGCCAGCCTGGTTGGCTTCTAGTGAGAGCTCTGTCTTGGGTTGCTGCCTGTCCTCCTCTTATATATTCCCTTAGTGGAAACAGCAAAGATGCTTTTAGGGTCTCTTTAATAAGAGCACTAATCCAAAGGTCCTACTCCTTAAATCACATTGGGGGTTAGGATTTCAACACCTGAACCTTGGGGAGACACAAACATTCAGTCCATTGCACTCAGCTTTGATAACAAGTTTAGTAAAATGGGAACATAACTGTGAGGTCATAGAGTCACTACCTGATCCCTTCCTTAGGAAACTAACATTGTTTATATTCAGGATCAAACTGAAAACTGCCCTGGGGCAGGTGGACGTAGCTAGAAAGCGTGCGGCAGCCCTCCAGGCCCCGAATGGCGCGTCCACGGGAGGCCTGGATCAAACTCTCTGTTTGATCTAAGTTAATATACCTTGTGAATTTCAGCTTTCTCCCTTTCTCCGTATGAAAACAAAGTGTTGCGACCTATTTTACATAACAGAAAGGAAACATGACTTTCATTCGCCACTTCTTCCAGTCTTGAAGAGTCTCTGGAAAGAGAGCTCCAAGTGCTCTAAGTCTTGAAGAGTCTCTGGAAAGAGAGCTCCAACCTAGGCACCAGGTTTGACACAGTACAGCATCACCTTGGCCATAAGGGAGGCTGAAAAGTTTCACAGACTAGCACTACTTTGCTTTAGAATTTTCCTCACTATTTCCCTCTATAAGTTTGCAGAAATCTCTTTTTTGGTAATTAATATGTTTCTGCTTTCAGAAATGACAGGCTAAAGTTCTGCTTATCCAGATGGAAGCAAACTGTTTTGTTGGCTTCTCTCCTTGAGCAGCAGCCAACGTAACCCTGGGTTTCTGGTTGAAGTTCCAATGCAGAAATTCCCAAGCCACCAACTGGAAGGCAAAACACTCAGCATCTATTCTATTTGTGCCAATCAGGGAGAAGGATTAGGAAATATAAAAATATGTATCTATACAGTCACTATTTCCAGGCCGGTTCAGAGAGGTTATTTGATAGGGGTTATAATTATTTAAAAAATTATAAAACTTTTACTATATTAAATAAACCTCCCTTCTTTCTCTGTCTCTCTTTCTTTCACACACAAAGTGTGTATGTGTGTATCAGATTGGGGGAAGTATCACTGAATACTAAGATCATGTGAATCTGAGTGGTGAGAAAAGAAATTCTCAATAATTAGTCATAGTTGAGAATATATAGATTCTCTTTTGCATGAAACTTTATATTTGTCTTAAGTTGCAGAAAGGGCAGAAGTTTGGTTTAAGAGAAATATAGACCTACTCTTTCACCACTGGAAAATATGATTCTGGTAAAGTAAATGCCCCTGACAGAAACTTTGGAATGTAGAAATCACCTCAGCACTGAATTCTGTAACGAAGACAGCAGGATTATTTTTATTTCAGGGCAATCATATGCAGAAGGTACAAAGAATAGCAAGAAGGAAAGAATAGCGGCTACTTCTCAGTAGTGAAAACCAACTACAAAACACAAGTCATCCTGAAATGCAAATTTACAGGTAGTCTAACAAGCAAAAAGCAGAAGCCAGAAAGGGTATATCTGAGAAGAACTAGGAAGGAGCTTAGATGTTAGGACTTGCACTGAAGGGATGATGGAATAATGAACGTTTTCAAGGGAAAGGCAGAGGAAAAGCAGTAATTCTTACTAAGTCTACTTCACACACTTCTAAAGTGTGTTTAACCGATATGATCTTATTATAGCCGCACGATAATCTTTTGCAGATGTTATCATCCACCTATGACTCATGCGGAAATGGAATTAGTTTAATTTGTCCATGCCCATACAGATAGTAAAACTGGGACCAGAATTCAAATGTAGGCTGCCATCCAAAGCCAGTGATCTCTCAAGTTTGGAGAAGGGCTCTGTCTTTCACCTAAATATATACTGATACTCTGGAAGGAAAGGAAAAATTTAAATAATGTGCTGAACAGAGAAAATTTAATTATGTTTAGACACCCTGTTTCAATCCATTTAGATTATTTGTAAAGATAAAAATGGTCTGTTTTTTTTCTCTATTATTAAAGAATAAAACAGGGGAGCCTGAGTGGCTCAGTGTGTTAAATCCTCTGCCTTCGGCTCAGGTCAGGATCTCAGGGTTCTGGGATCGAGTCCCACATCTGGCTCTCTGCTCAGTGGGGAGCCTGCTTCCCCCACTCTCTCTGCCTGCCTCTCTGCCTACTTGTAATCTCTCTCTCTGTCAAAGCAATAAATAAAATCTTAAAAAAAATAAAGAGTAAAATAAAATGTATTTGCCAAAGTTTACTGTATTCTAAATTAGTAGTTCTTGAAGAAATTAATTACTATATGCTAAAATGTCTTATGGGTTTAGATTATACAGTTTGCTTTTTATAAATATGTATTTAAACATCATCGGTCTTTGTGTATTTGTAGAGACGTAGAGAATGTTGTCACCAAATATAGGCATGGCAGTTCCTGGAATTTTCTTCCAAGACTTCACAATACTTCTTTGTTTTGATGTTTGTAAAATCTTAGGGAATTGTTCTTTTGGAGACAACTTCAAATACTTTCTCAAACCAGCTTCCTAGAAAGTTTTAATGTGAAATAGGAGAAGAAGGAGAAGGAAGAGAAGGAGGAGAAAGAAAAAGAGGAGAAGGAGAGGAAGAAAGAGGAGGAGGAGGAAGAGAGGGGGGAAGAAGAGGAGAGAAAGGAGAAGAGGAAGGAGGAGAGGGAGAGGAAGAAAGGAAGAAGAAAAAAGAGGAAGAAGAAGAAGAAGAGGGAAAAGGAGGAGGAAAAAAGGGAGGGGAAGGGGGATTAAGGGGAAAGAGAAGAAGAGGGAAGAGGTGAAGGAAAAGGGGATGAGGAGAAGAAGAAGAGGGATGAGGAGGGGAGAGGAGAAAATAAAACAATAAATAAAAACAACCAAAAAACCCAGAATGTCTTGAGAAAATGGTGCATTTTCAGATCTGTGAATGCAGACTATTGGCTTTTATTATTATTATTATTATTATTATTATTATTATTAGACATTTCTAAAGAGATAGGGTTATGTCTTCTGGGAGTTTTCTTAAAAGTCCAATCTCAAACAAGGAAACCCTGTGCAGAACTTTAAGAGAAGAAGTTGGGTTTAGAAGTTAGGACCTGTGCAGCCACTTTGGAAAACAGTGTGAAGATTCCTCAAGAAATTAAAAATAGAGCTACCCTATGACCCTACCATCGCACTACTGGGTATTTACCCCAAAGAAGCAGATTCATTACAAAGAAGGGCCACATGTACCCCAATGTTCATAGCAGCAATGGCCATAGTTGCCAAACTGTGGAAAGAACCAAAATGCCCTTCAACAGATGAAAGGATAAAGAAGATATGGTACATAAATACAAGGGAATATTATGCCTCCATTAGAAAGGATGAATATCCAACTTTTGTATCAACATGGATGGGACTGGAAAAGATTATGCAGAGTGAAATAAGTCAAGTGGAGAGAGTCAATTACCTTATGGTCTCACTTACATGCTGAGCATAAAGAAAAACATGGAAGGCATTTTGAGAAGGAAGGGAAGGGGAATTGGGGGGAAATCAGAGGGGGAGATGAACCATGAGAGACTGTGCACTCTGAGCAACAAACTGAGGGCTTTGGAGGGGAAGGGGTGAGGCGTTGGGTGAGCCTGGTGGTGAGTATTGAAGAGGGCACGTATTGCATGGAGCACTGAGTGTGGTGCATGAACAATGAATCTTGGAACACTGAAAAAATAAAATAAACATATTTGGGAGATAATTAAAAAAAAAAAAGAAGTTAGGACCTGTGAACAAATCACAAGGCACCCAAACAAGAGGCATTAAAACATCTGGAACAAAACAGATGGAGGTCAAGGACAGGGAGCTGGGATTGCACAACTCTGTACAAACAGGGTTTGATGGTTCAAAAGCAAAACCCTGCCAAGCTAACTGTACAGATGAACACTGAGGATGTTGGGGTCACCACGAAGGTTGACCCCAAGTAATTTTTATCATTGTCATTCCCACATATGAATCTTTTTAAAAGACTCTCTACTAAAGACATGTTTCTATTTCAAAACTTAGCAACATATTGTCTGGCTCTGACTCTTCTCCCAATTCCTGTCCTTCTAAATCATTTTTGAGAGCTAATTAGGTTGAGTGCCATTTTCAGCTACTACTTTGGAAGATAAGGTACACGCCTGCATATTGTGCACTTACTGCTGTGCACATCTGTGCTTCATATCAATCTGCAGGGATTTTGAAAATTAACATCCCTTTAAAGGCAAAAAAGGGTTATAATCAAAGCCATGTATTACTAATTGGTCTTTGGTCTTGCAGATATAGCCTGGACTACAATTAAAAATGTATAGTAACAGAATTAAGATATTCTTTTTTTTTTTGTAAATCTTTTCTTCCTGCACAAATGCAAACAGAAAAAAAATTGGAAAAAATCTATATCTTAAAAAGAAAATATGTGTCTAAAAAATAAGTAAATTCAGTTTTTTAAAAAATATGCCATGTCAATATAAAATGAACATCCTTTTATATTGTCCAGAAAATGAGGTAGGAGAATTTTCTACCAATTTTGAGATGCTTGGCTGGGGGAGATAAAACAAACAAACAAACAAAAAGTCCCACCAAATTTAGATTGGAATTATGATCTCTCAAGGTTGTGAGGTAGAAAAACCAAACCAACTTTTTTCTCCATGTCCATAAGAAACACAGTTTTCTGTTTTTGTTTTTTTTATCTTCCACATTCTATTTTATATTCTAGGTCTTAGACCCATGGAATCTGAGAGCATTTGTGACTAGGGGAATAATCAAAGTATAAATGATACAACTGCTTCCCCATAACATATAGTCAAAAGTAGGTAGCCTTGGAGAGGATGAAGGAATTAACAAGTTCCATTGTTTGTTGAAATTGATCTTTAATGCTTTTAAGATAGAAAGAAAAGGAGTGGGATTGGTGACTAGAAACACCCAGAGAGTCAAGCTTACAGTGTATTTAAAACCCTCTGGTGTTGTAGTAGACACATGGAGACAAGAAGGAAAACTATGTAAAAACAGAAATTGATATATCTTGAGTGTCCTCTGCTTGCACCATGCTTTACTTCCTTCGTTTCATTTCATTTATTCCAGATGTAACAAATATGGCATAAGTGGAAATCAAGGCTATAGAATATATGAGAGTGAAAAGAAAGGTGATATAAAAGATTAAGGAAGTCAAAGAGGAATTAGCCTGTGGTCCTACTAAATTTGTAACCTTAGCAAAGAGTTTGACAAACATTTTCTGTAGTAAATATCATAGCCTTAGCAGCTACTCAATTTTGCCAGTGTAGCAGGAAAGCTGCCATAGATACTATGTCAGCAAATGAGCTTGGTTGTATTCCAATAACACTTTATTTATGGAGACATAAATTTGAATTTTGCACAATTTTTATATGTCACCAAATAGTCCTCTTCCTTTTCTCCCCTTCAAACTAATAAAACATATGAAAACTTGGACTTACGGATCACATAAAAACACTGGGTTGGATTTGGCCCACCAGGTGTAGTTTGTAGACCCCAGACTTATAGCTTTGTACTTAGAGCATGGCTTCCTGTATCAACATGGGGGTGATAGGAGGCCCACTGAAGTAATCTTGAGATTTTTCTGACTGTTGTGATTTTTAAAACATACTTCCTTCGAATGACTATTTCTTTTCTTGAATATATACCCTCTAAATTTAGAAGCACAGACGTTAGAAGATCTGGCAAATGAAAGAGAATTGTGGATTACTTTTCCATGGACTGTTTTAAAAATAAATAAAACAACTTTCATTGCCATTATTGAACATATCAAAGTTTATTTCTGGCAGATTAAAAAGTCAAGTGCTATTTCCTACAAAATAAAAAGACCGACACATATGTCAGACTCACTGGGCATTTCTGATGTGGGGGAAAAAACCCAAATCAAAACCAACCCCCTTCCTAAAACAAAACAAAACAAAACAAAACAAAACAAAACAAAACATGAAACCCAAACCAACCAAACAAAAAACCCAAAAAACCAAAACCCACAAAGCCTTTAATAAGACCAATTAATTTATTTCTTTTTAGCTTTATAGCAAGTCACTTAACTCATCTGTCTGTGTGCAGGCAAATATATTTTCCATTATTCCGTGCTAGGATATTATTAAATATTGCCACTTCTTTAGTTATCCTTTATTACACTGACAGGAAAACAAAGCAACATGAAGGCTAAATAAAAGTCATTTTCCCAAGGCAAATTTGCAATGGTGGTGGTTCATTTACAGTTTAGTAGTCTCGAAAGTAAAGGATTATGTTGTATTTTTCATCTAGCTTGTCATGGATACTTTTGTTCAGTATTAGTTTCAAATATAATAGACATATCTATTATAAGAATGGTTGTAGGTCTCATAACATCTACTCAGCCATCTTGAACAATGAGAAACATTCTTGTTACCTATAATATCCTTCGAATAAATAGGTGAATAATAAGGAGTTCCACTTTGAAAGTGCACTGCTTCAGAACATTGAATAGTAAGGTCTATGAAACGACTGAGCTAGAAACCAAGGGATCTACATCTCCACCTGTGGATGATGGGGAAGCCACCTTCCCTTTCCACCCCTTTACTGACCTTCCTTATTCAGCTTCTATTTTATTTTCCAAACTGTATTTATTGAATGCTCAGGGTTTCTGTGGAGTTGCCTCAAGGCCTCCCACAAGCAGAAAAGAGCAGGTAGGAATCCACAGCATCTCACCCCTACTTCAAGAAAAGGCAGCTCTGTTTTGAACTGTTTCATATGTATGAAACAACTGTATAACATTTCATTTAAAAGAATATTCCAGTAGTTTAAGAAGTAAGAGATAGTGAGAGAGAGATAGACATTATAGAAGTTTGGGTAGATGATTCTCAAATTACTTGCAAATTAATAATTCTATTGATTTCCTATTGGGTTCTCTCTTGAATGTGAGTATGTAGGAATCCTTCAGGATTTAGAGAATACCCCATTTGAATTCTGGTTAATGATAAAAGTACTAAACAAGATCAGTCGGAATGGTGGGGTAAGGATCTCTAAAAATCCATTCTTCCTTGAGAACAAAGAACACACTAGCAAAAACTGTCAAAATTAATTTGTTTTAGAATTTTGTCAATTGACCAAAGGCTTGAAAAAAATAAGAGGAACATTTATTCAAAAAATAGCTGAGTCTCAATGAGAGCAGAAAGCTTTGTAGCATTTTTCTTGCCTTTTTCTCATCATCTTTTCCTCACCTCCCTGGTAGCCTTGAAAACCAACATTCCCACAAGCACACTGAAAGCCAGTCACACAGCATGCCCTGGAGGAGGCAGGATGGATTTGGAGCTTCCTAAAAACACCAATCCTAAAAAAAGTGTTGCTATCTGACTATTTATAACGGTAAACAGCTACATTAAAAAAATCTGAAATTACAAACTGAACCTCTCTGCCTTAACAAACTAAAAAAAGAAAAGCAAAGTAAACCCAAAGAAAACAGAAGGAAGGACAAATAAAGAGTAGAGTAAAAATAAAAGAAATAGAAATAAGCACAAAACAAAACAAACAAAAGAAAAGATCAACAAAATTGACAAACATTTAGCTAGAATGCCCATGAAAAAAGGAAAGGAGAGACAGTTTACTAAAATCAGGAATTAAAGAGAGTCATTACTATTGACATTGCAGAAATAAAAGGGGAAAAAGGATTATAAAGGAATATTGTAAACAGCTATATGCCAGAAAACTAGATAATGTAGATAAAATGGACAAATTCCTAGAAAGGTATAAACTACTGAAACTGTTAAGAAAAAAATAAACCAAAAAGTATACTCAGAACAAGTGAGTAGATGGAATTAGTAATTAAGGATGTTCCAATATAAATAGTACAGACTCAGTTGCTTCAATGGTCAATTCTAAGGAATATTCAAAGAACAATTAACACCCATCTTTCTCACATATATTTTCTAAAAATAGAGGAGAAAGGAACATTTCCCTACTGATTCTATATTGCCCGTGAGTACCCTGACACCAAAACCCAAACAAAATGCTACAGGAAAAGAGAATGACAGCCTAATATCTCTTATGAATGTGAGTACAAAAAAAATCCTCAACTAGCAAAGTGAATCCAGCTATCCATAAAGGATGATATTGCAAACCACATATCCGATAAAGGATTAGTATCCAAAATACACAACCCAGTCATACAACTCAATAATAAAACACAAATAGCCCCATTTAAAAATGACATTGTACATACTCTATACTGACAGTTATCAGTAAAATATTGAGCTCTACAATCGCCTCATTTTCCACCCCCTTTTTTTGACTGTTTATCCTCTCTGTCTTTTATTTTTTCTTTCTCATCACTCAGACATGTCAAGTTAGATTGTCCAAGTGCTCAGACCCTAAGAGCTGTTGTTCCCCCAATATTCTATCCTTTGACTTTGACTTGACTTAAACATTTTTCTCTATGCCGACCACTCCTCTTACCTTTGTGTTCTGTATCCAAAAGAGTCATCAGTGTGTTCACTTGTATCGCTAACAAACTCAACTACTTTCAGTTTCTGCTATCTCAGTTAATGATAACTTGAACTGCTCTGATCAAAAGCCCTGGGAGTTATTTTTGTCTATAATCTTTGTCTCAAATCTAACATCAAATCTGTTTAAAATGGTGGAGTTTGCTTCAAAATATATCCAGGGGTGCCTGCGTGGGTCAGTTGGAAGAGCATTCAAGTCTTGATCTTGGGGCTGTGAGTTCAAACCCCGTGTTGGGCGTAGAGATTACTTACTTATATAATTAATTTTAAAAGTGTCCAGAATGTGACTATTTCTCACCACTTATACTACCACTCATGCTTAAGCCATCACCCTGTCTTCTCTGACTTGTTGTTAAAACCTCCTGACACATCTTGCTTTTGTCCTTGCTTTCATTCATTCAATGCACAAATTTACCACAGTAGCCAATTTTCTAATTAAAAGATAAATAACATCAGTTGTTTAGTCAAAATTCTTGTACTATTTTATGAGCATTAATGAAGGTCAAGTCTTAGTGTCTCTCATTGTGGAGTTCTTGTCCCTGCTATAGGAGAAAATACATTATTTACTAACGTGCTAAATGCACTCGCTAGCATGGATATGCAGAACTAAGAGAACGGCTTAGGAATTGCTCTGGAGTTTGTTCAATCCTGGTGGTAAATTGATCATAAGGATCGATATTGGAGATTTGATGAATATGAGGGCATTCTTCTGTAATTTGGGGTTTAATGTCCTGGCAAGTATCCCTAAAGCAAGCCCCACTCTACTGCTGGAATGGAATGGACCATTAAAGCTTAAAGAAAATTATGGCATATTGAAAATGAAGTGAAGATGACAGAAATGCCCTGGAAGAATATTTATAAATGAATCAAAAGCCAAAGAACCAAGTATGTTAAAATTGATATATGACAGTTGAGAACCTACCAGTTGACCATGTTTCCTAGGAAAGCCCACAGAATCTCCTTTCACTGGCAATAAGGAATGTACTAGTGAGGAGTGTACTGGCATTGCTGAGAATTTCAGTGTAAGCCTCTGCAGATCTAGATGGACAATAACACAGTCTGCTATGGAAGTGGGTTCCTTTGTGTCATTGGGAATGACAGGATTCTAGAAGAGCAGAAGCCAATTAATAAAGACTAGGTGAACCTAAGCAATGTAATCTGCCAAAAAGATAGAACATTAATCAAAATACACTGACTCACAGGAACCAGGCCATTAGTAGAGATTCAAATACCAGCCGTGGATGGAATTTCTTTACCCGTATAACCAACAGATTAAGAGCAGAGGAAAAGACTACTCTATCACCTATTATAAAAGAAAAATATGGTTGTTACTGAGTTTCCTTATTGGAGCTAGCTCTCAGAGACAGAGCCCATGAATTGAAGTCCACAGCAAGCACCTCAAATAGAAACACCCCCAATTTACTCAAGGAATCTACAGCAATACACCAGAATAACTAGTGTATACCAGGGAAAGGGAATGCCCATACCTACAGCCAAGATGGCAGATCAAAAGCATGGGTTGGATGGCAGATTAGTACCATCCTCAAAGGCTAAATAGTGCAGGGGTTGTTGTCTCTGTTATATCCACACTTAATCTTCTAGCTTAGTGCCTGTAAAACACAGAAGGACCATGGTGCTGATTATAAAGTGAACCCCACCTAAAACAGTGAGACCAGATGTGGTGTCTTTCCTTGAAGAGGTCAACACATTTTCTACAACTTGATATGCAACTATCGCCCGTTTTTATTTGGTGAAATATGCTTTAAAATATCCATCAAGCAGAGGATCAGAAGCAGTTCACCATCCCCCAGGATAGACAACAGGGCAAAATCAAACATTCTTGCCCTAAGTTTATGTGCCTTTTTCACAGTATAGTCTGAAGGGACTTCAATAATCTGAGAATTCCTCAGAATAGTACACTGGCCTGCTATTTTGATGACACTATTGGGCATGGTGAGATAAAAGTGACCAGTATCCTAGTAAGATCTATATGCATCAAAGCCTGGGAGATAAATCCTGCAAAGTTTTAAGGGCTGTTATATGAATGGACATTTTAGGGATCTAGTGAAATCAATGCCAAGACAACTCGTTCAAGTTAAAGGACAAGATTTCGCACATGGTATTCCATAACACTAAGAAAGAGAGGCTCTGCACTTGCTAGACCCCTTTGAATTCTGAACATAGCACACATTAAACGTGAGAATACAACTTTGATCTATTTATTGGGAAATTGAGAAGTTTGGGTGGAAATTGCAGTAAATCCATCATAAGTTGGAGACTGAACATTCAGGAATGAACCTGAGCAGATCCAGAGGGCGTTTTATTTGGAACCGGGGGATTTTAATTTATGAAGGGGACTGGATGATGACATGCAGAGGCCAATACCAGTGAAGGAAGATTTATTACTTACATTTCTCAAGAGAGCATGGGGGAAAAGCATCAGGTTTTGATCAAGAGGAGAAGCAGGAGCAATGGGAAAGCCTAGGCAAGAACTTTTATTTGGGTTTCCATGGGAACAGCAAAGTAGGGCAGAATAAACTGTTTCGGATTGGGCAGTTTGAATCATTCTGGGAAACTAGGGGCTATAGGGGTGGTCTCTAGTTGCCTCGTACCTGGCTTTGGTGATTTAGGAAAGGGGAAATAATGGGTTGGTGTGTGAGTTAGATAAGGAGCTGGTTGGGAAACATGGGCTTGGGATTATTGGTTTGAATATGAAAATCGTGCTTGTAGGCAGGCTGTTATTATCTTTCAGAATTAGCTAGCCCTGGGAAGACAGTCTCTCTCTAAAACATAAGATACAGAAAGTAAAAACATGATTAATACAGAGGGCACAAAGAAGTTGCACAAGTGGGTCACTCAGACCTATGTCACCACCTGAGAGGCACGGAGACCACTCCCTTAGTTCACATAATGGAATCGCTTGGGCTGCCTAAACCAGCCAACAAAGTAAGATAAAATTGATGCCTGGGTCATGGATGGTGAGTTGGCTAGATATGTTGATGCAGCCAAAAATACACTGCTGAAGCTTACAGTTTCAATTAGGGTTGGCCCTGGGAAACAATAGTGAGGAGTAGTTCTCCCCAAGAGATTCTAGCAATATATTAGATTCAAGGTTAGCAAACTTTCTCTTAAAGAGTCAGATAGAAAATATGGGGGGCTTGTGGGCCATTGGGTCTCTTTTGTAACTACTCAACTGTGTCGGTGTAATATGGAAGCAGCTATAGATGATACTTAAACAAATGGGTTCAGCTGTATTCTAACAGAATTTTATTTACGAAAACAGATGGCTGGGCCATTGGTCATTAGTTTGCTGACACTTGCACCAAGTTATCAATATGGTATGGAGAGAAAAGTAGTCTGAAATAAGAACATACACAGATTCTAGGGCAATGGCAAATGTCTTAACTAGCTGAGGGGAACACAGAAGCAGTAAGTTTGGAGTTTCAAAGATAGGAAGTTCTATGGGCCTATGGGAATAAAGTGTGTGGGTCTCTGAAAGTTGTATTAATGCCCACCAAGGAGCGTCTATAAAGAAGAAGCACAAAACAACAAGGTGAATACAATAATTCATCCAGGGGAGCTGGACCTTCTGTTTTCGCTCACCCTGAGAACGGAAGCAAGAGCAGTATCACCCTTATTATTTTAAGGGTCTAAGAACAAAGCAGCTGTTGTGGCCAGAATGGAGAATATGAATAGGTCTGACCACATGAGTTCCCTTTCACCAATGGAAATATAGGGGCTACTGGAGTTGAATATCCAATCTATTAACAGCAGAGACTAAGATGGAGCTCTTTTTATATTTCTGACTGTCAAAAAGGCCAGCAAGCTACTCGGTGTTTGACAAGTCTGTTTCCTTTTCATACTTAAGTCAGTAGCTGCTGCTTGGTCAGTTTGGGCTTTTCCTGCTGTGTGGGATCAGTGGGCAAAGGAAGGAGGAACCAGGATGGAAAAGATAAGACCCTCATCCCGGAAGAGACAGAGTTTGACAGAGATAGAGTTTGGATCAAATACTCAGGAACAAAGGTCTGGATTACTCTAGTGCATAAGCAGTTTGGCCAGAAGAAATAACACTGCTGGGTGATGGGAGTATAGAATGAGTGGTAGGGAATAGAGAGGATGAACGTCACTTATAGCTTTGGGAACAAGTGGAGCATCAGGGACTACAGCTGTTCTCCTTGAAACTGCTCTCATAGAACTTTTTTGTTAAGTACCTGTGACTGACTACCCCCTGAAAAATGAGTAACCTGAGAGAATGAACTTGCAAGTGGTGAAATATAACAGATGGTTCAGTGCCTTGCCCTTATCCCCTGAGCATGTGCCGCTACATGCTAAAGGCTGTTAAAGTGGGAATATATGAGCATATTCCTTGGGGCATCTTTCTGGCTGTAGGGGCATGCTATCTTTGCCCAGGCAAACAGACATGCCAAAGCATTAAGTATGCCAATACCAGCTCTCAACCAATGAGGAGAATGGAGCTGATGTACAAACACCAGAGCTTTCTCAGGTCATCCCGTGTGGGTCTGAGTCCAATGCCCGCAGTAGTAACTAGCTAGATAACACATACTTTTCTCAGCTTGCTTCTATTCTAGGTCTTCAAGACCCTACTTCCTCCTCCTCTTCTTCTTCTTCTTTTTCTCCTCCTCCTCCTCCTTCTTCTTCTTCTTCTTCTCCTTCTCCTCCTCCTTCTCCTCCTCCTCCTCCTCCTCCTCCTCCTCCTCCTCCTCCTCCTCCTCCTCCTTCTTCTTCTTCTTCTTCTAAGATTTATTTATTTGTTTGAGAGAGAGAGACAGGGAAAGAGAAAGTGCAAAGGCAGGGACAGAGGAAGAGGGAGACAAGCAGACTCCCCACTAAGCAGGGAGCCTGATGCTGGGCTTGATCCCAGGACCCTGAGATCATGAGCTGAGATGAAATCAAGAGTCCAACACTCAAATGACTGAGCCACCCAGACACCCCTCAGGACCCTACTTGAAGACCTATTTCTTTTCTGAGATTATTTCCCAAATGAGCAACTGCAACTTGCACTTGCAACTCAATTTTTTTTTTTTTTTTTAGAAACACACACAGTATCTATCGAGACTGGAGAAGTATGTCGAAGGAACCAATGCAATTAGACAAACAGAATTCCAGATTAGAGTTGGCTAAGACTCTATAACTCTTTAAATGTGCAGTTCTGAAAAATGTAAACAATATAATCAGTCTCTTCATATTTTATGGGTGAAACAAGCCACAGTTCATGTTGGTTAGTGGCTAAGTCTAAATTATTCTCCTAATTTCTGGTTAATTGCATTAGTCTGCCCACCTAACTCTCATTTTTAATTCATTGAGGTCTGTAACAGCACTGATGGAAAATCTGAAGAAGCCACAATTATTTTCAACAAGATAGAAAAGGATAAATTTCTCATAATTTTGATGAATTGTATACCACTAGGAATTACTCAGCGATGGTTGGAACCTGAAGTTTTTTCCATGAGTGTGTATAAATACATTCAATATAGCAGTCTGCGATCTATTTACCAGAAAGAGTAACAACAGAAACAAAAGTCTTACTTCTCTGTGAAATGAGGTCTCCTACTCTCAGAGGTTTTAAAGTCCTCTCCTTTCAAGTAACTACCTATTTCATTTGTTTGCTTTTAAGACCCTTAGGTTTTTTTTCCTCAAAGTAATACGTTGTCTTTACAATGAATATGGAAATACAGGCATATAAAACATAAAGTGCATGCTCTTTCCTCCCCTTCTTAGTCGTTTTCTCCATTTTCATAAAGTAGCCTGTTTCCCATCCTTGAATATTTTTCCCGATATTTGTCTGCAGGTGTACACACGCAAATAACTGAACACACCTACACCAACACACCTTCAGACCGGGAGAGCAGCATGGACATATTTACACATATACATACATGAGACTACACCTCTGCTATCCTATACCTAGCAGCCTGCATTATTGTTATAATGAATCTCAGAAATGATTTATATCTCTGTGTGTCAACAGCCACCTCTTCTTTATTTATCGTTTTCATTGGATTAGATTATTCAGTAATACTCTAACTCTTAACTCTCTGTATATTGGTGGACTTTAAATTTATTTGTGATTTACTTCCTATACAAACAATAACACTGTAATCAACATTCTTATACGGTAATCGCGCAATATTTCAAAGGACAGATGATTAGAAGTGGGATTTTGGTGTTTAATGATATAGTCATTTTGAAGTTAGATAATGAGAAATTGTTTTTCCCTAAAGTTTATTGTAATATTCAATAAATATCATTACTATTACAGTTGAGATTTTGTGTTTACCTGTACTTACTTAAAACTATTGTAAATATTTCACTTGTTCTATCAAATCAGATGAAATTGTATTATCGGTAATATTGATCATCTTTTTAATATACTTGTTGGCTTTTGTGTTTCTTCTACTATGAATTGTATGTTTAGATTTTTTTCCTTTCTATTGTATGATTTATATTGAAATCTGTGATTCGTAAGAGCATTTGTGTGTTCTGGATATTAATTTTGGTTTCAATATTGCACATATTTCCCTACCCTTTCTTTTAAACACTTTATTAATATTTTTTCCTCTGTTAGAGTATCCTATTTTCATATATTCAAATCACTCATAATCAAAATCAAATTATAGATATTTGGAATATTTACTTATTAACCAAATTTAAGATTGTCCGTTTCCTTTGAAGAATCCTTTTGGTGATAATTATATAAATTTTGGTGGGCAAATGAGATTTCAATTTATTTCAAAACTATCATTCAATCAGTTCACACATGCTTACTATATTTCAGGCACAATTTTAGACATTGTCAATAAGGCCACAAACAAGTAATTCACAGTTCCTTTTTTCCTCTGGGTAGTATTTTAAGACTTAGAGGTCAACACATATAAAAAAAATAATCTCACCATTCAAATTAGTCATTTCTTCTCTATCTCTGGTTCTTATTAGTAGCACTTCTAATAATCTCAATTATTTAGATTGAGGTTCATGGCCCCACCTTTCCTAATTTTCTTTTCCTTCTCATTGCATAAATAATTGGTCAATACTTGCTTGTTTTACTTCTATAAGTCTCCTCTTTTTCTTTCCTCCATCCATTTTATACCCTCATGCTAGTACATGAATCAGGCTGCCGTGACTTCCACTCATAGTCCCATTCTGTATGTTCCTTGCTGTACAATGGAAAATTTCAGACTATAGCTCTAATCATACCACACCAAGTCCTTCAAGTCTTTTCTTTTTTCCCCAAATTTTCAAGAATAAAAGCCTAGCCTGGAATTCAAGGGTGGCACTGAAAGATATGTGGCAAAATGTGATTGATTTCTGGAAAATGATACAATCATTATAAAAAAATATATAAGAAGCATGTAATAGAAAGGGGCATGGCATCAGCAGATGACAGACTAAAGGAGTGCAGGAAGACAGAAGAAAGGTTAAAATCTCCATGAACTCAAGTTGCATTTTTAGTTTTGTCTATCCTTATCACTGTCATATCCACAGTGCCTAGAATAGTACCTTGGGCACAGCATGCTCTCAGTAACTTTTTTTTTTTTAAGTGAACACAAAGAGACACAGGTATTGATGTGGATTATTTGTTTGGGGGTTGGCAACAAAGGGTATGGACTAGGTCTTCCTGAATAAGCAGTTCAAGCAGTCATTAATTGAAATGACTCAGGGATAAAGCCTTATGTAGCAATAACTGACAATAATTTTCAGTGTCTACCCAGTGACACACATTTTAAAATGATATAATTCGTTATATTATTTAATTATCCAACAGCCATATGACATAAATGTATCATTTCTTCTCATTTTAAAGATAAAAGAGCTGAGTCTGGAGAGGGCTCATTGATAGGTCAGATACTGAGGCTAAATGTATCATAGAACCAGAATTCGAATATACAGAGACTCACATAGACTTTATTAGGTACTGCAGGCTGCTAGGACCTAAGATTAGATTTGGGCTACAAAAGAAATAGAGAGGGAAAAAAAAGAAATAGAGAAAATTTATCATAAGAAGTAGAAAACATAGGAGTGCCCGGGTGGCTCAGTCAGTTAAGTATTCAACTCTCAATTTCAGCTCAGGCCATGATCTCCGGGTCTTAAGATGGAGCCCCAGGTGGAACTCAGCTTTGGATGTGGAAACTGCTTAAGATTCTCTCTCTCCCTTTCCCTCTGCCCCGGGAAGCAGGGTCCCTGCTGAGCAGAGTGTCCCATGCAGGACTCGATCCCAGGACCCTGAGGTCATGACCTGAACTGAAGGCAGAGGCTTTAACCCACTGAGCCACCCAGGTACGCCGTGTTGACACATTCTAATGCTACAAAAGTTTTTCTAGGGCAGAGAAAACTATGAAAAGTTTTATCATTTATTGAAAAATTAATTATTTTTCCAAAAGAGAAAACTACAGAATGAGCACATGCAAGTACAGACATAGCAGTCTTACATAAATTGCCATGCATAGAATCCAATAGTATATTAAACTTATAATTTACTTTGTCAAAACAGAATTTCCAGGTTAATTTAATATTAGGAAATCTATTTCTATAATTTGATCATTATGTAGAAGGAAAAAAATGTATGCTCATTTTTTTGATAATAAGCAAACACATAGAAAAGTGGAAAAATTATTTCTGGTAAAAGCTGAAAACTAGTATCATAAGAATATGTTCTTGATATAATAAAGATTGTCTATCCTGAACCAACAATTCATCTCACAGTGGAAAGCAAAAAAAGCAGAGGAATTCCTATCACATGTAGGGACATGACAAAAAGTGTGATTACTCCAGTATTATTCAATATTATTCTCAATAAAGGAAAAAATCTATCTATCTATCTATATATATATATATATATAGACTATTTTTATGTATAGACTATATATAAACTAAGAAACCTAGTTTTATTTTCATTTGATATTTTTATTGTGCTTGGAGTGGAGAGGGCTACTTAAAGAGATAAGCCATATGGGAAACTGATTTTACATCTGTTTTTTTTTTCTTTTTTTAATCTGATTTTTCAATTTATTTTGAAGAAATTAGTGGTCACACAAATGGTGTCATGGAAGAAGGATGAAAAAACCCTTTCTGGTTTAGTGACAACAGCATCATGCTGTAGTTTTCCTGATCAATAGAACCTTCATGAAGACCTACAAGCCTCACCCTTGTAGGCTCAACATCATGTAACCTGTTTTGGATGGAATGTGATCAGAGTCTTTTGTGGAGATCTCCTCTAGATTCCACCTTTTCTAACGACCCAGGGTTTGATGTAGCAACATAGTCAGACTATTAACTAATTGAGGTAAAACACATGACAGAGATTTGAAACGTGTTTTATCCATCCCACTTCAAACTTATGCAAAACCTGGACTCATTTCCACTTCCCTCATTGCTGTAATGGCAATGTACAAAATGGGAAAGAGGTACGTGGTTATCCTGGGTTTTAACACCCATGTTGACATTCCATGTTTTTTAGGACTTCAGATAAATAATTTGAGATTGAGGCATCTCTGCAAATCTCAGACCTTTCTACAAGAATATGGTATTCTAAATCTATGGATACCTCCATTTTTCCAACTCCCTACATGAGAAACTCTAAAATCCTAAAATAGTGAGTTTTAAATACTGAACTACAAATAGGAGAAGTGATTTGAAAAGTAACAAATATACACCAAGATATTATGCTAAAAGAAATATGGTAGATTTAACCATCTTAGACCCTTTGAGTTCAGGTATCCAGAAATCATAGCTTGATTTTGAATGAACATTTTGTTTCTGAGCAAGGCATTGCATGAAATAGTCCCACATTAATACCACACACATTGACCTAGAAACTGAACATCTAAATTATAACTCAACTAAGGTTGTGTTAGAATTAAATGCACTAATGTGGAAAATTAAAAACAGGGGCACCTGGGTGGCACAGTCAGTTAAGCATCTGACTCTTGGTTTTGGTCATGTGGTGATCTCAGGGTGGTGAGATTGAGCCCTTCATCAGGTTCTGGGCTCAGTGTGGAGTCTGCTTGAGATTCTCTCTCTCTCTCTCTTTCTAGTCTTCCCACCTGCACTGTCTCTCTCTCTCTAAAGTAAATAAATAAAATATAAAAAATTAAAATTAAAACCAAAAATATTTCTATTGGGTCATTTTCATGAAATTAGTAAATAGCTAGGTATAAAAATACACAAACAAACTACATGTTCTAGAACAAATTAGTTTATAGATTAATTTCCTGCTGAGAATAATTATGAAATCTGGACACAATGCCTCCACTCCTCCCAAAAATGTATCTGAAGGCATGGAAGACCTATCAAGAAAGCCAGAACCTGAGCAGTCAAGCTTCCATAAAGAAAGTATGGAAGATATTTCTATACTGAAATGAGCACCACATTTTACACTGTTTCAGAAGTAGCATATGGCAAGAGATAGAGAACCCACGCAGAAAGCAGAATCTAGGAGATGAAAATATTAGCCAGACTTTTGGCAGCTTCGTGGTACCAGGGAGATGAAAACTGGAGGTACACAGCCAGCCAAGAGAGAAGGCTCCTGGAATAAATCCCAGGAGTAAGGAGGGAAAAGGAAAAACTGAGCCGTATAAAGACTGGTAAGTTAGGTCTACTTAATTCAAGACCTGATTAGATTAATATGATGTGTCTCTATTCAAATGAACTGCCAGAAGCTAAGGAGGTTTTGGAATCCCCATAATTGTTCAGTTCAAATGTCCTGCCTTCACTGAATGAAACAGCCACATCCATAGCAAAAAAGCCAGACAATAGACACAGATTCACAGGTGACCTAGATGTTAGAGTTATCCTGCATAACTTTAAAAATAACCATAATTAACATGATAAAAGATGGAGCGATTGATGTTTTAAACAGAGAATTGCAATCTAAACAAAGGGAACAAACACAAATACAAATCAATTGAGTCAGTACTCTAAATTATGACTGTGCTGGGTAGGTATAATGACAGATTGGACACTGGAATAGAGGGTTGACAAAGAAGATGGATTCTCAGGAAAATAAATCAGACTGAAACTCTAAGAGAGGAATGGAAAACACATACGGAAGAGGGTAGAAAAAGAGGCATGTAATTGATTTCCCAAAATGAGAGTACTGAAAAAGAAAGATTAGGGCACAAACCATATTTGAAGATATAATAGTCAAGTGTTTTCAAAAGTTGAGGAAAGCTATATGGACTAGAGCTACCACACCACATAGAATAAACACAGAAACTATAAAGAAACAGGCACAATGAAACGAAATGGAGGAAAGACATTGAGAAAGTGAAAATCTTAAAAGCACCCATAGGAAAAAAAAAAAACAAAAAACAAAAAAGCCAAAAAGCAAACAAATAAAAAAACCCCACATTTTTTTTAAAGATTTTATTTATTTATTTGACACAGAGAGAGATCACAAGTAGGCAGAGAGGCAGGCAGAGAGAGGAGAAAGCAGGATCCCTGCTCAGCAGAGAGCTGGGATGCAGCACTCCATCCCAGGACCCTGAGATCATGACCTGAGCCGAAGGCAGAGGCTTTAACCCACTGAGCCACCCAGGTGCCCAAAAACCCCACATTTTTTAAAAAGCATCAGTGAAATGACAACTAACTTCTCAGGAAGCTAGATCGCTGAAGATGCTGGAATGACATTTGAAATGTTCGGTTTTGCCACATTCTGAAAGTTTCTTTTAAGATAGTCACCCAAAGCTGATTATATAATGATTAGATAATGATTATACATAGAGAAAAGAGTGCCTTACATTGATAGAATCTATCAAAGCAATCCTTAAAAACTAATAACTTTCTGAGAAAATAAGCCACAGAACAGACAATGCCTAAATTTAGGAAGTGATTAGAAGGGAGAGAAATGTCTAAAGCTCAAGATGATGCAGAGAAAATATTTGACGTGTAACAGTCTCAGGCAGAGGAAATACATGTTAACATACCTTTTAAAGATGCAGTGCTTACACACTCTGGCTAGTTTATAAATCCATTTCTTTGGTCCTAGTCCTTATAATTTATAACTAAAAGTTCTTAGTTTTCCTCAATCTCCAAATGATGTACCTTAATTGATATTTGTTTGTTTGTTTGTTTATTTATATCATGTACTTGTTTTTCTCACATTTGCTTCACAGAATGTTAACCCTGTTCTTTTGGTTAATGGGAGTAACTCTGTGGGATAGGGGTTCCATGCCTTTGATTCACTTCCACCTTTGTGGTCTATGCCTGTGTTGTTTGTGAGCTGCAGCTCTCAGTGGATCAATAAACTCTGTGACATGTGGTGAGCAGAAAGCCCTCTAAACCCTTTTCAGCTGGACGATTCCCTTGTGTGTTCAATTCAGAACAAAAATAAATCCCACCTCCCCAACTTCTTTTTGCTAGTTGCTTCCAGGTAGAACATCAAATACTTCTCTAGCAGGATTACTAAAGATCACTATCATCTAACCACTAGATGCTTTATGCCAGCCCTCACAAGTGGGGAAGGTGTAGTGTAGAAAGGCAAATGCCGGGGCACCTGGGTGGCTCAGTGGGTTAAAGCCTCTGCCTTC
>CM053605.1:90561164-90603963 GCA_028646535.1 Procyon lotor | reverse complement strand
GGTATTTACCCTAAAGATACAAATGTGATCCGAACGGGCACGTGCACCCGAATGTTTATAGCAGCAATGTCCACAATAGCCAAACTATGGAAAGACCCTAGATGCCCATCAACAGATGAATGGATAAAGAAGATGTGGTATATATATACAATGGAATACTATGCAGCCATCAAGAGAAACGAAATCTGGCCATTTGCAATGACGTGGATGGAACTGGAAGGTATTATGCTAAGCGAAATAAGTCAGTCAGAGAAAGACAATTATCACATGATCTCTCTGATATGAAGAATTTGAGAGGCAAGGCGGGAGTTTGGGGGGGTGGGGAGAGAAATGAAACAGTACTTAGTTCTGCTAAGGAGCTCCAACAAACAAGAAAGAAACTGGTGAAGTTATGGGACATAAGGCCAACTGCCACCTCATCAGCTGAGCACCAGCTCATGAACCCTGCCCTGAGTGCAAACACATGGAGGGTTCCCTGCAAGATATCTGTGTATCAGTGAGAAGAGACTGGGAATATCCAAATGACCAACCAGGAAGCAGGGCCTTGCCTGCTGCTAACACATTTAACGTTCCCAGTTAAGTATCCTGAAGATTAAATATAATTAACCCCCTTCTAAGTGTCAAGAATGAGGTGGTTGCATGTGTTTTTAAGCAAGAACATAATGAAGGCAATTATTACATATAGAAATGTATATGTATACATATATACATATGGCAATATATTACATATATTACATATAGTTCAATACATACAGTACTATTTAAGTTCCTTAAATAGTAGGTATAGTTGCTTATAAAACAGATAGAAATGAGAAGAGAAGGCCCCTTTTGAATAGAGATCATTTTCAAACTTGAAAAAGATCTCAAGAATGTTTCTAACACACAGCATTTTACTGAAGGGAAAAAAGTCTTAGAAAAACCCTAGAAAACTTCCAAAAGTAGTTTCCATTTGCAATAGAAAAGAACATTTTTTTTAAGAAAAAAAATATCTGACCTTTACAAAGGTAAAGTGATTCGTTATTACTGTTTTAATTTCTATTTGTTTGCAAACTTTTGAGGTTAAAAATAGCCCTCCCCTCCCAAAAAAAAAACCACTATGGCATTAAAATCTTTGAGTGAGAAATAATTTGGAAATAATCTGTTTACAGCTCCAACCCATTTTTTACAGTCAAGGCACCCGAGGCCCAGAAAGTGATTAAGTGATTTAAGTGGTTAGTTAAGTCATTTAAGTAAACTAGAGCAGAGAATCCACGTGTCTTAAAGCTCAGCCATGTACATTTTCCCTTAAAAAAAAATTGCACAAAATCTAGTTCAAAAGATGTTCAAAAAAGGGAAGTTTTCAGTCATTTCACACAATGTCCTCAGACTTTTTTTGGACTCAGATTCCACTTCTTACTCTGATTCATTATTTGTGTGATTCTCCTTCATCAATCTGCAGTCCACACATAAGCTGAAGGAACTAGATTCAAGTCAGGGCTGCAGAGACAAGGGGAGGCGATCCATCCTGGCTCTCCCACTCATTCCATCCTGCATGGCCTCAACCCATCTTGATCACCGATTTGTTTCTTTTCGTGGTCCCTGTCTTAGCTGAAAGTGAATGCCCTAAGAACAGCATCTTTATCTCCCTGAGTCTGAGAGTATTCCCAGTCCATTGAGAAGATAGAAGGTGCTTGATAAATACTTGTTTCAGAAATGAGAGAATAATCTTATGGAAACTGTTTAATCTCTCTGGTCATTAACTCTCATCTACAAAGTAAGGAATTGGTGTTAGTGAAGGATGAGGCATTTGTAAAGCCCTTGACTCCAGCACTGAGCACGTGAGAGGTGCTGAACGCTATCAGCATACTGGAGTGTATTGGTAGTCGTCGTGATGACCGTCCATACTGGACAGTGGGAGAGACACTTGAAATCATGTCCTGAAGGGCACAGTGTAGTTTAAATAAATCATAAGTGGTAACAAAGAGCACAGTGGGAGGTGGTATGAATGGGACCTGAAGGTAAGGCTTTTTGCATACGTCTCACCAAGAGCATAACTGAACAAGAAAGGGTCGCTTCCAGCAGCCAGAGGGGAATGACAGTGAGTGTGGAATTCAAACTTGAATCCAGTAACAGTCATTATTTGAGGAGGTGAAATGTTAGAGCTCTTCAAAAATGCTGTTTCTGAGTGATCAAAAGAGGGCTGATGTTTTGTAAATCTGACTACCTCACTGACAAATTGCCAGAGTCTAATCTTAAAAATGGAGTTAAATAAGTGCTCACTTCACAAAACCAGGCACTTTAGTTTCATTTGTGTTTTGCACTGGTGTAGCTCTGGGCTTGGACTCATACAATGAGCTCCAGTTCTCGTGCTATTCTCTATTCATCATGCTGCCCGCAACAGATTACTTAGCCTCGCCTACCCTCCATCTCTCTATTTGTAAATGAAACTAATAATGGTGTACTGAGCTGTGAGAACTAAAAGTCTCATGGTCTACCAACTGAGCTAGCCAAGTGCCTTGAGCTGTGAAAATTAAAAAGAAAAAAATGCTTGTAAAGCCCTCATCAAAGTGTCTTGTCTTCTATATTAATATTAGGCTTGCTTCTTAATAATATTTCCAATTCTAAACACCAGACTCCTAGTCATCACATTTAACCCTTTCCTAGTGCTATTCTTTCATGTTTTATTTCATTATTTCATTTCTTGGCCTTTGACAGACTTCCTCCTCTATCTGTATATAATCCTTCAAAAATAATTCCAGTGAGTGATAGAGGGTAGTTTAGGGAAAGGTCTGATGTAGATGAAAGAAAGGAAGCCAGGAATAGGAGAACTATGTACCTGAAAAGAAGAGACATATGTTTATTATATTACTCTATCTACTTTTTTAATACATTTCAAATTTCTCATAATATGGAGTAAAAAAAAGAGAAAAAGAGAAAGAATGCCTTTGTGATTGGTGGTTTAATATGTGAACCAAGCCATATGGTCATTTGTAAAGATGAGAGATTTCTGGTGAAGGGCTAGCTCCAACTCACTGTGGCCTAAGATTTTAGTATTCTTATGCACTACAATAATAATATCCTGACTAACTAATTGGTGAATTAGCAAGCATACACCTGGGTAAGTACCTTACTCTGTCTTTTTAAGTTGGCCTCCCAGAACTTGATGAAAAGAGTTTCTTAAATATTTGTTGGAAGCCACCATTGTAACCATCTGGTCCTGGACTTTTCTTTTGGGGGAGATTTTTGACGACTAAATCAATCCCTTTACCCATAATCTATTTGTTCCATATTTTCTTATTTCTTCATGATTCAGAGCTGGTAGATTGTATGGTTCTAGGAATTTATGCATTTCCAGGTTATTGAGCTTGTCAGTGTGTTATTGTTCACAGTAGTCTCTCATGATCCTTTGTATCTCTGTGGTATCAGGTGTAATGTGTCTTCTTTCTGATTTTATGCTTTTGTCTTCCCTCTCTTTTTCTTAATCTAGCTAAAGTTTTGTCAATGCTATTTATCTAAAACACACACACAAACACAGATACACACAAACAAAACAAAAACCAAACCAAACAAACAAAAAACAGCTCTTAACATCATTAGTCTTTTGATTTTCCAGCCTGTCCTTTATTTCTGCACTGATCTTTATTATTTCCTTCTTTCCACTAACTTTGGGCTTAGTTTGTTTTTCTTGTTATAGTTTGTTTTTCCTGTTATGGTTTCTTCAGATGTGAAATCATATTGTAATAAACAATAAAAATATTGAAATTTTTTTTTCTTAATGTAGGCATTCATCACAGAGCACTTGACTGTTAGCACTGCATTTGCACCCTCTCATAGGTTCTGGTATGTTGTGTTTCCATTTTTGCTTGCATTAGTGTAATTTTTACACTCTACAGGATTTTTTTTAATTTCCCTTTTAATTTCTTCTTTGACCCATTGGTTATTAAGGAGTGTGTTGTTAATTTCCACGTATTTGTGTATATCCTAGTTTTCCTATTATTTATTTCCAGTTTCAGGCCATTATATTATTAAAATACTTGGTGTGATTCCAACCTTCTTAAATTTCCCAAGACTTGTGCTGTGACCTGTCATGTGATCTGTTCTGGAGAACGTCTGTGTGTACTTGAGATAAATATGAATCTTGATACTGTTGGATGGAATGATATATATATAAATCATATATATATATAAATATATATAAATAAACCTTGATATATATATCAAGGCAGATATATATATATATATCTGCTAGGTGCATTCAGTCTAAAGTATGGTTTAAGTCTAATGTTTCCTAATTGATTTTCTGTATGGATGACCTATTCATTGTTAAAAGTGGAGTATTGAACTCCCCTGTCAATTATTGTATCTCTATCTATTTCTCCCTTCAGATCTGTAACTGTTTGCTTAACAAATTTAGGTGGTCCAATGTTGGGTGTTTATATATTTATATTTGTTATATCTTCCTGATAAATTGACCCATTTATCACTATACAATGACTTTCTTTGTTTCTTATTATTGCTTTTGCCTTACATTCTATTTTATTTGATATAAGTATAGCTACCCCTACTCTTTTGGCTTTTACTTGCATGGAATATCTTTTTCCATCCCTTCAGTTTGAACCTATGTAGTTCTTAAAGCCAATTGGGTCTCTTGGCATTGGCATGTAGTAAGACCTTTTTAAAAAATCTACTCAATCAGGGTGCCTGGGTGGCTCAGTGGATTAAAGCCTCTGCCCTCAGCTCAGGGCACGATCTCAGGGTCCTGGGATTAAGCCCCGCATTGGGCTCTCTGCTCAGCGGGGAACCTGCTTCCCTCTCTCTCTCTGCCTGCCTCTCTGCCTACTTGTGATCTTTCGCCTGTCGAATAAATAAATAAAATCTTTAAAAGAAACTCTACCCAATCATTTCATATCTTTTCATTGGAGAATTCAATGCATTTATATTTTGAGTAATTACTAGTAGGAAAGGATTTACTAATGCCCTCTGAATAACTGTTTTCTAGTATTTCATATTTCCATTGTTTTTTTCTTTCTTCTTTTCTTGCTACCTTCTTTTGCAAATTGATAATTTTCCACAGTACTATGTTTTGATTTCCTTCTTTTTACCTTTTGTGACTTTACTATAGATTTTTAGTTTCTGGTTAAGATGATGTGGCTTACAGAAAGCTTATTATAAATATAACAGTCTACACTGATAACATTTTAACTTCTTTTACATCCAACAACCATTTTACTTCTCCGACTCTATGTTTTTGATGTCACATTTTACATCTTTTATATTGTGTAACCATTGAGTAGGTACTGTAGCTATAGTTATGTTTATACTAGTGTTCTATAATCTTTATAACAGAACTAAGTAATTAACACACCACCAAACTCTAATATTAGACTATTCTGAATCTGATTATATATTTACTCATAGTGTGTTGTATTTTTTTTTAAGATTTTATTTATTTGACAGAGAGAAATACAGCGAGAGAGGGAACACAAGCAGAGGGAATGGTAGTGGGAGAAGCAGGCTTCCCACAGAGCAGGGAGCCCGATGTGGGGCTCGATCCCAGGACTCCGGAATCATGACCTGAGCTAAAAGCAGTGCTTAACGACTGAGCCACCCAGGTGCCCCTGTATTGTATTTTCTTATATGTTTTTGGATTACAAATTAGCATCCTCCTGGCATGTCTTATAAGGCATGTACTGTGGATTAACTCTCTCAGCTTTTGTTTGTTAGAGAAGAATAGATCTCAATTTCATTTCTGAAGGACAACATTCCTGGCTAAAATATTCTTGATTGGCAGTTTCTTTCATTCAGTGCTTGGAATATATCATCCAATTTCTCCCAATCTACAAGTCTCCACTAAGAAATCAGCTAGTTGCCTTATGTGTTTCATATGAGATTTTTTCCCCCTTGTTGCTTTAAATTTTTTCTCTTTGAGTTCAGACATTTTTAAAAAATATTTTTTATTTATTCATTTGAGAGAGAGAGAGCAGCAGGGAGGAAGGTTAGAGGGAGAGGGAGAAGCAGGCTCCTCACTGAGCAGGGAGCCCAGTCTGGGGCTCAATCCCAGGATTCTGGGATCATGAGCTGAGCCAAAGGCAGATGCTTAACAACTGAGTGACCCAAGTGCCCTGATTTTAGAGTATTTAATTATAATATATCTTGAAGAAAATCATTATGGGTTGAAATTTTAGGGTGACTCATTAGTTTCACAAATGTAGAATTCCAAATCTCTCCTCAGGTTTGGGATTTTTCCAACCACAATCACTGTAAATAGATTTTCTATTTTTTCTCTCATCTCTTCTCTTTTTGGGACTCTGATGATGCATACATTGTTTCTCTTAATGATGCCCTCTAAGTCCCTTAGGTTTCCTTCATGTTTTTAACATATTTTTACTTCTCTTTTCCATTTTCCTTTTCTCTTCCTTTTTTTCTCCTCCTCTGATTGAATTAATTTCAATTGATTTTGAATCAATTTCAATTGATCTATCCTTTAGCTCTTTGTTTCTTTTTTCTGCTTGGTAAAGTGTGTTATGGAAGCTCTCTGTTGACTCCTTCAGCTTAGTCATTGTATTCTTTTAGGTCCAAAATTACTGTTTGGTTCTTTTTTGTTTTCTATCTTTTTGTTGAACTTTGTTTCTATCTTTCTTTGTTTCTATAATTTTGTTCTTGCATTGTTTTCCTGGTATCATTTATTTATCTGTGTTCTCTTGGAGCTCTCTGAGTATCTTTACAATAATCATTATTAATTTTTGCTGGGAAATTCCTAGGCCTCCATTTCTTTGGGGCCAGTTCTTAGAGTTTTACTGTATTTTGGGGGAAGATTCTTGTGTTTCTGATTCTCTGTGATCCCTATACCCTTGCATAGGTGTTTGAGCAGTTGAAGAAATAATCACCTCTTTCAGAAAGTATGGACTGACTTTGGTAAGAAAATACTTTCACTTGGGAGTGGAAGTACAATGAAGCATGCTGTGAACCCAGGTCTAGTGGGTACAGGGCACCAAGTGTGTGTTTGGGGGGGGGGGAGGTGGCAGCACCAGGTTTGTTGTGGCATGATGTCTCTTTGGCTTAGACAGCTGGGGTCCATAGCATCAACAACTGTCTGTTCTTTGGTGTGCACTGTGGAGTTCCACAGTGGCTGCCAGGGAAGTTGAGGACTTCAGTGGCTCCTCTAGGTCCAGTGACTAGGGACAAGGGCAGGCAGTGTTGGTAGCTGGAAATAGTGTTGTGCACACACTCAGCTGTGGGATCAGTGGCAGGTGTCTATTTTGTGCCAAGGACTGGGTTCACATCCTTAGAGTGGTGGGAACAGGGCAGGCAGTGTGGACTGGGGCCAACTATTGGTTCACTGCCAGCTTCAGGGGCCCTGATTGTTGGTATGCTGTCCTGTGGCTGCACAAACTCACCTTGGGCATGCACACTGCAGTGGAACTGATGACGGGGATCAGGTCAGAGGACTGCAGATGCACATGCAGGGGTCCTGGCATGCCATCTTGTGGTTGCACAGCCCCTCCCAGGCAAGTCTACTGCAGCGGAGGCCCGTGATGGGCATCAGAGCAGCAGTGTGCAAAGACATAGTTAGAGGGGTTAACCCGAGGTGCTTGCACAGTGGTTCAGCTACAGGCATCCAAACCAACATCTTATACCTAACAGAGGGGCAGAGGCCTGGGCTGGCTGATGACACAGTCAGTTCTCAGGTTCTACTGGGAATAGTAAGGGGACTGGGGGAAGTTTGGTTTCTTTAGTGTCAGAAATGACTGGGTTTGTCTGCAAAAGAGCTCACTGTGAACCATCATCATTCCTGCTGCATGGCTGCTACTGGCAGTCCCTGCTTTTCTTTGTTGTTCCTAGAGATACTGGTACATCTCATCTTTGCCAGTCTGGATGAGGGGAGGTGAAACCAAAGTGGGACCCTTGTGCAGTGTCGGGAAAGACCATAACTCAACCCAATCTTCCATTTTGGTGATGTGCCTGACAAGTTTTTAAAGTATCATTGTGGCTGCCTGCATAATTAGGAAGTTGAGGTTAAATGCTACAAAGCTTTTCATGAGTTAATGCACAGGAAACTTAACATTGGATTAGCTATACTTGTTGATAACAAAAAGCAGAGCGACCTTAGTTTGTTGTTCTCTTAAACTCTCTCCAGGCAAGGCACCCCTCACTGTCTGCACTCAGACTTTGTTATACTGGTGGTTATAGGGGTGGTGGTAGCAACCTGTACACATTAGCACAGAAGCACAAGAAAGACAGTGGATAATTCTGAAGCCCTCGCTTTATACTCTAGATTAAGTAAAAGCCAGTGTCAAAATATTTTCCAACAAATCCTTGGGTCAGAAACTTAATACACATCCTGGCAGATAGAACTGGACATTTTTATCAAAAGAGTCAATTTTCCAGTCCCATGTAGATAAAGTCTAAGCAAGTTTATTTCATATAAGTTTTTGAATAGCTACATGAACAGTGTCAGGGAAAATGGTACAATGTGCTGGATATCTGGTGGGAGTGCAATAAATATTTCTTTAACTGAATTGGGCTGTAGCCAAAAGCATGTATCACATCCATCAACAAGAAAACAAACCACCACATCGCCTGGAGCATATGAAAGTTGCCCTGGCAACTCTCATCTATTTAGTGGTCACATTGATCCTGCATCATGTTGATTTCCTACAGAGTTAATTTCTCACTTCTTCAGATTATAATATCAGCACAGTTGCATACCTTCCTGCTTCTTACTGAAAAATAACATCACCGTCCATGACCCAACAGCTATAATACATAAAACCTATGGCCAAATTAAAACTCTGTTCCATTTTGATAATTGCAAAGGAGTTTAATAAGTTGGAAACTGCTTGTGCTATGTATTTGAGTAAGGTTGCTTTGTTTTATATCACTGAAATGTGAAAGCACACCCCTGCTAAGGTTTGATATTTAGGCCCTGGGGGTGGAAAGTATTACTAGACTGAAGAGATGATAGCAGGGATTATAGGACCAAGTTGAGAAAGACGATTTAAAGATTAACAACTCCTAGAAATCCTAAAAATGTGAAGCCCTTCTCCTGATTTAATCCATCTGGGCATGATTTCAGAACTGTTATCAGCAAGCTGAATGATCTTTGGAAAATACAGCAAACCTCAAGATTGTTGTCACAATGGAATGAGGTGTCATGCTTAAATCAGGGTAGATATCACACGGAATGCACTGGAAATCAAGTACTATTCAAATATGATCATAGTGGTTATAACACGCTCCAAGGCTTTGCTTATCCCCACCCCTCCCCTCCCTTAGGACCCTCCCTTTCTAATTAATGGGCATAAGCAATGGAAGTTCAACATCCTGGTTATTACAAAAATGCCATGTACATAGTATATACCCAGTGCATAACCACTAACTGATCAGTAATCCATGTGGCAGTACTTTTAATAGTTAGACTTGCCATACAATTTTAATTATTATTTAATATTTGCAAATATATAATCATTTTGAGGTTGTTTTCCCTTAAAAATGGATTATGATTAATATCATTCCCTTTCAAATACACATCGGAAGCACTAATGAAAAAATCCAAGAACACAAGTCACATGAGCCCAAACAGAATTTCAGCCATATGCCACATTTGGAGAGCACCATGGAGCTGCCAAAATAGCCTTTAAGAAGCCAGATGTCACTGCTGGGGAAATACTTTCCACTCCCACTCACTTAATTCTTACATTACTAATTAGCCTTAGCCCACACAGAACAAAAACTATTCACTGAGAAAAGATGCCTTGACTCTTTCAGTTATATTTAAATTTCAGACTTTCTGCTATCACTTTCCTTGGTGGGTCCTCTGCTCCCTGTGCCTTCTCCTTGTCTGCCTCCTTCCCTTCATCTACTCTATGCCCACAATGAAGTTAACTAAGTGTCCCTGTCTCCATTTGGATGCCAGTGGACATTTCAAATTTAGAAAGTCCAAAACCCAGCACCAGATCCTATCCTCATCCCAAGCTGTCCCTTCTCCTAGTACATAACAACGTTATCATTTCCGGTTTTCCGGAACAAAAAATCCTTTGAAGCGCTCTTGCTTTCTCTTTCTTTCCCCACTGACAGGGAATATACCCAAACAGTCTACTCTGTAAAGTATTCTGGAAACTGAAAACTTCATTTGCCTTGATCTCTTGTCCAGATTCCTGCAAGAGGCTCTTAAGTGGGTTGCCAGATATGACCCTCATGCTCCACTGTCTACTCCCCAAATATCAGTCTTTGAAGATTTAGGTGCCTCTGCATTATTCCTCTCCTTATAACCCTCATGTGGCTTCCCGTCTCACTGAAAGGAGAAACCAAATCCCCTGCCATGGTAAATAGGCCCCCCTTGCTCTGTCAGTCACTAGCTCTCTCCCTCTCTATAATAACTCTTTGTTCTTCCTAAACGAGCTAAGCACAATCCCTGTTACTTGGTACTTGCTGAGTTTTTTGTTTGTTTGTTTTGTTTTGTTTTGTTTCGTTTTCTGTATTGGATATTCCTCTCCAAGACAGAATCACTGTCCTCTGGTATCTGTTTCCAATGTCACCTTAAAGATAAGTCTTTCCTCTTCACTCTATATAAAACAGGCAAGCCTCCACATGGCACACATATCACCTTCCCCCATGCTTTATCTTTTCTACAGCACGTATCACCATCTGAAATATTACATAAGGACTTGATGAATTTTTAGATCTCCATCTTAGTAACAGAATATAAGCCCCGAGAAAGGGAGGAATCGTTTCTTTGGTTTATTGCTCTATTCCCATTGCCTGGAACAAAACCTGTCACATAGTAATTGATCAGTAAATACTGGGTCAGGTGTCTACCACATATTAAGCACCTTACTTGGTGCTAGGGTTATAGAGATTTTAGAAAATGACCCTTCTCTTAGAATGATCATAGGTTTCCTCTCCTAGTTTTGGGCTGGGAACAAAGGAAATCATGGCCTGTCTATATATCCTACTATATATCAAGTTAATTTTCTTAAAATAGATATACCTACACCTGCATTCCCTCTAGAAAGCAATGCTGAAACTAAATAGGATTCTCTCCTGAAGGTGAATGAGTTCTTTGGATAAATTTAGACTATGAAAATGAGAAAAATATTAAATCTATCCCTTCTCACAAATGTATTCAGAAAAAGTGATTAATTCTAAATCAGTTCAATAATAATTACTGTCTAATTAGAAAAATAATTGTGAAGATTGGAATTAGTGAAAACTGAATATTTACACAGGACATGTTTATTTACAAAGCATGTGAAAAGGAAAAAAAGGAATGTGAATGTCGAACACTAGCTCTGGATATGCTTCTTCACAAGATTCTTTTCTGTACCTGCTGATGCTGGTTGTGGGGACTCTCAATTCAAAATGCCACGAGGTTTGTAGAGTAAAGGGTTGGTTGTACAGTAAAAGAACCTGGCCAGGTCATATACCAATACCTCTTGAGCTCACTATCCAATGTTTGAATCTAGGTCAGTCACTCATCAAGACATATCTCTTAAAAGGCACCTGGGATGACTAACCATTACTTTTAATCGGAATGTTCAGCTTTTTCCTAAACCATAACACCAACTAGGCAATGTCTGAAATCAGCCTATGTAACATAAACATTATTAATTTGCAAAATAAATTCTCTTTGCTATTTTTTCTAAGTGAGGATTTATAAAATTGCTATTTTACATTACCAATGAATTCTGCAAATCAAAATAAAATTACTTGAAACGCTAATGTTATTCTGTATTCCTGATTAAGTCAATCCGATTATTTTTATAGTTATTTGCAATTTATAGCAAAATCTGTATTCATTTTTGCCACTCAGTCTACTTGGTACAGTTGCTAAACAATCCTATCAATATTGCAGACAAGATGGAGCACCTGATTAATCCAAATACCTAAACATTGTTGCCTAAACTTAGCTAATTTATCTTGTATTGACAAAATGAAAAGTACTTTAAAAATAAGCATACAGAATGTTACTCACCATCTTGTAAATGTCAACCATATTGGGAGGCAAAGATTATATGTGGGATGCTTGCTTGATTTAAATTTCCCAGCATAATTGAAAATACATTTTAATAAATTTTACATATTAAAAGTAATCTGATTACAGCAGGGCAAGAAAAATTAGACTCATTTGATGACATTCTCATTGAAATACTTAGCACTATGCCTGTACTCAATGATTATATCAAGTAAATCCTCCAAATTGGCAGTAAAAATGTAATTGCCTGAGAAATAATATAATAAAAACTTACAACAAATATATGAAGTTGACATTATAACTCTAGAACAAGTCAATAACAAAAAAATTGATAATGTTGTCTTCTTGATATTTTAGAGTTCTCATTTGAAACAGTTCATGTAGCTATATGAATTTATGGCTTGGTATCAAAAAATACAATGCTCAAGAATTCATTCCTTCTCTTTACAGCATAGGATAAAATTGTAAAATGAAATCCTTTAACATGAATTAATTACAGAAAAGACAATGTCCCTGGGAAAACATATATTCAGAACAATTTCCTATATTTTCTCCGACTTTACCCATGTAGCTCTTTCTTGATCATTGTTTTTTATCATGAGACAGATTCAATTTTTTTATTTTTAAATTGCTTTTTATTTATTTATTTATTTATTTTTATGGAAGTACAGTTGACATACAGTGTCGTATAAGTTGCTGATGTACAACATAGTGTCAACATTTACATATATTATGCAATGCTTACTGTGACCCATGGTGAGTAACATGTAGTTACTATGATTAATTAGAGTGATTACAATATTATTAACTGCATTTCCTATGCTGTATTTTTATCTCCCTGACTTAACTACTTTATAACTGGAAGTTTGTACTTGTTAATTTTCTTCATCTATTTTGCTCAACCCTCCACCCAAGGGAAATTCAGTTTTTGCTAACTCCTTGAAAGTAGATTGCATCTTCAACTTTGACACTCTGGCTAACACTGTCGACCCAGCACAGTTGACTCAGTTGACCCAGCACATCCCTGAGAACCTTTCATATGAGCTTTCCAAAAAGAGTCATACTTCTTGGCTCTGTACATGTACAATTTTTCAAGTACCAATTACACTATCCTTTTAAATAACATGATGTGTTTCTTTAGTTGACAGTGAGATCTTTTTTTTTAACAGTGAGATTTTTGAAAGTGTGGATCAAGTGTTCATTATAACCAAAACCACCGAACTTCCTCACACAGTTCCTAATGTTTAGAGGTGATCTGTCACATGCTTATTAGATTTAATGAAATAGAATTGAATTGAGCTTACAAGGAGAAAACTTTAGTAGATTCTGGAAAGCTCTGTAACTTTTATTTTTTTTTTCTGTAACATTTATGTATTCATCCCAACAGCAGTGTCCCAAAGACTAGGGGTTTAGAACAATGAATAGACCTCTTGCAGACTCCAGGGACAGAATAACAAAATACAAGGAAAACCCTCTGTCAATAAGAACCACTGTCATTTACTCATATATCCATTCACAGAGCATTTGCCAGAGACCTAATCTTTGCAAGGCACTAAGCTCATCTCTGGTAATACAAAACATCTATTTCTTCAAGGGTCTTTGAACCTCGTTGGATGTTTGCAGTTATGTTACAGTATGCAATCCATACAGAGATACTGGAATTTTTTTCTACAGATAGTTATTTTTCTGGGCACCTTATTTCTTACATTCACTCTAGTACAAAGTCATGGCAGGAAGCTAAAATAATGGGGATGATACATTAATAATGACCTTAACCTCTAAATATAAATGCAATATATATTATTTATATTATATTATATATACATTACATTATATTATATATATATTACATTTAAACTTCAAGCATTCAGTGGCTTCCCTCATAAACATGGTTTCTCCCAATGATGCTGATTAGCATATGTTGCCTCTTCTGTTCCTGAATCAGGGTCTCCTTGTCCTCCGATTACCAAAAGCCAGGAACCTTTCAGTCCCCTCTCAACATGGAACTCTCTCTCGCCCTCTAGTTGGTCTTTACACAAGGGAAAACTTCATTACCCCAGACTGGTACCTTCTTCTCTTCAGTGAGTCCTTTCTTTCATCTGAACACATGGCCTCTGATACCCTGATACTCAAAGCAGGCCTCGCTATCACTATTTGAGAGGAGTTTTGCTATAGAGGTCTTCAGTGTGAGTTCCCGTACTCTCATCACTTCTGGCTTCACTCTGTACATCCGTGTGTTGGATGGCTTGCTTTTCTCTTTTCCAAGGAACAGTTATTGAGGACAGACAGAGAAGTGAGCAGAACAAAACGTGACCTCTGCTTTGAGGAAGTTTACATTCTCTGAACGCGGAGTACATTTTAGGTCTATGTGCCTTTGCTCATGCTGTTTTCTCTCTTTCTTTTATGGTTTTCAAAAGGCTACACATGAATGCCCACTACTTTTGTGTGTGTGTGTGTGTGTGTGTGTGTGCCTGTCTGTCTGTCTGCTTGAAACCACAGCCACCCTCCAAACATGTACATGCATTTGCACACACACAGACATCTCCTTAATATGGTAAGTTCTTTTCCTGTAAGAAAAAAAGAAGCTACATGATGTAGATCACATTTTTTTCTCTCTTTGCCATCTATAAGATATAACACAGTACTATAATTCTTCACCGAACACCCAATGAGTGGTACATAAATAAGTAAATAGACAAATGAACCCATTTGCAATCATCCACTTACATGCAAACAATTAATTTTTTTTTAGAAAAGTGATAGTCACTTTTGAGTGACTAGAGTTTGAGTAACTTTAGTGAGTGACTAAAGTTTAGACACTCAAAAGTGACTAAAGTTTGAGTCAAATATTGACTGTCTCTGTTTGTGTGACAGTCACACATTCCAAGACCTTTGACTTGTTTTGGCCAATAAAATGAAGCAGAAGGGTTGTTGCCCACTTGTGAGCAGAAATGTTGAGAACAGTTGCTTAGTTCTCTCATCTGTCTTGTGCCCCAGATATGGGTTTCATCTTCATTCTGGCTCTAGGGTATAAGGAATATAGAACAGTATGTCAGGTGAAATGTACAGAGGGTAACAAGGAAATCTTTGCTATTTTAAGCCTTTGAGATTTGTGGTTTGTTTTTACTATAAGCACAATTGAGTCTAATCTAAGTGAAATGATTAATGGAATGCCACGGATTTGTTTATTAGATGGAGGAATTATCCAGAACTCCTAACAGTCTGAGACTTTGAAATCATTTAAAGGAAGAATATTTGGTCATTTTCTGAGAAGGTACTGGGCATGAAGCATTAGTCACTCTCATATTTATAATTCTTACAATTACACTGAGGTCAGATCTATCGGAATTCATAGAAGTGGAAGCAGGTAAAATTAATAATAAGCAATTACACTTGTTGCGCTTTTACAATGTTCCTACTTTACACAGTGTTTTAATTTTTATAATTACTCTAGAGGCAATGACTTACATAGAGACTTGTTCTTAGCTTTATTTTGTATGCTTGTAAGGTGTGTGTGTGTGTGTGTGTGTGTGTGTGTGTGTGTGTTTGTGTTGGTGGGTTGAGGAAAAGTGATTGCAGAAGAGGCATACAACCACAGATGGCTGCTTGTACCCATAATGCCCCTGGATTTTACAGAGTATTTCAATTTCCTATTCTATAACATATTTTATTCGTAAAATGAGTGATGATGTTTTCTGCATCATAATACAATCATGAATATAAATACCATACATTAAATGGGAAAACCTTCATATAATTTCTTGTATTTATGTTAAGTCCCAGTGTAATTATTAAAAGGAGAAAAGGACCATCTCACTTTTGATTTTTCCTAATGAGTTAGCAGAGCATAGATGGAAGAAGGCAAACCTTTTTACATGTGCATGTCCCTGGTGGAGTAAAAGAAAAAGATAAATATAATTTAAATTTGAAACTAGTTCCAAGTGCCCATAATTCCCCAATATCAAATAGATAAGAAAAGATGATTCATAAACTATTTTTTATTAAACGAATAAAAGGAAATCAGAAAGCAAATAAAAATGTAGCTTTTAATGGCATGCTAGCTGAAGGAAATTTCGCTTGGAATTACCAATGCACAGAACTGGAAAGCATCTTAAAGCTTCACAGACCAATATCATCATTTTACAGTGTGAAAACTGAGGCATGAAGAGAGAAAAGTGTCTTACTTAAGATCATTCTAGCAATTAGTTCATATAAGACAGTTTAAGACATTTCAGGACATTGGAGTTTGGTTGAGCTGAAAGTTTTTCTCAGATAAAATAGTGTTAAAGTAAATTTCTTTTTTCTGATTCCCTGATTGTGGTGCAGGTAGGAGTTAAAACTTATCTAACCACTCGGTTCTGTGCTACTTGAAATCTACACCTTACAATTCATATCTTTTATTTACTTTAACATTTGTCCAGTTACATTCTAATTTAGTCCAACATACAAGGAACAGAATTCTGATAAGCAAATGATATCATATTAGGAGGCAAAAGAAATCCTTAGGAGAATAATGCCTTGTGTTTACTTTGTATAAGCCTGTCTTTCAAATCTTGATTCCATTAGATTAACGGTCTAACTTTAGAGCTCAGAGGACAAAAATCATTATATGCCAACATAGCTAAGAGGCCACCTAAACAGAGGCTAAAGTTTTAATGAGCATTAAGCAGGTTCCACTGACTTAGGATCTATGAAAAGGATTCATGAGTATTTCAAGTGAATAATGTTTGCATTGATTAAAGTAAGGTATCAGATGTTTGATTCTCTTTGAATTTTATAAGGCATTCTGAGCATCAAGCAGAAATATTTATTGTTCTAAAGAATACCACTATTTACAAAAGTCCAAACGTTGTTAGATGTTTCTTTAACAATTGTAATAAAAGCAATAATAATGGGAAGGATGAGTGAGCATTCATTCACACTTGAGCATAAATTCATCTGCTCTGTTAAAATACTAATAAAGCCTCAAAAGTTGGCCCTCTAAAGAAAACTAAGCACAATACCTGTTTAGGAAAGGTAGGTGGGGATCATGTACCAGAGTGGAAGCTCTTGTAAGGTAGGTAGGAAATGCCAAGACATAGAAAAGAACCACAAAAAAAGAAGTTGGGAAGGCCAAAAGACAAACAAACAAAAAAAATCTTCAGAGATTTCCCTGTCTACATAAGGCAAGTTATGCTAAAATAACATGACCACAAAACATTTAAGTATGTATTCTGCTGTTTTTGTCTTCAAAGCAAGACCACCAAAGAAAAATATTCTTAAGTTCTAATATCCCAAGTAGCAAGAAAATGACCAAAATTATTCAAAAATGAAAGGAAAAATGAAATAGGAATCTGGGACTCTTTGAGATCTTTCTTTGTTGGATATAGAATTACTCTTTTTTTTTTTTTTACAAATATTTCATTTTTCTGATTCCCTGAGTGATGATATTCCTCAAAATTTCTCTGTTAAAATATAAACAGAAGACATACTCTGGGTCCTACTCTCAAGAACCCCAAAATGAAATGACAGTGAGACAAGTACTTGATGAGAACCCTAGGAGTGCTTTCTGGATTCAGAGGGGACAGACCTTTCATATGATTAAATCAGGGATACTTCATGATGACAAGGAAGGCCGTGGAAAGGCACTGTGGTCTATGTTTTAGAAATTCAAGCTCTGAAATCAGCCTCTATAGGTCAGATACTGGCTCTGTAACTTGCTAGTTGTTTATGAGTGGGCCAGTTGGATTGGTTGATACTTGAAAATCCCTTAGAACAGTGCTAGCATTTTCCTGTTTCATTGGAGTAGGCTTTCAAGTGGTCTGAGATGGAAATGTGGGCTGTGGACAACAGAGAGAAGTTGATCAATGCAGGCAATCTATGGGAAGCTCTCCTGAGCAGTCACCAAACAGAACTGAATAGGGGAGGAAGCTGAGAAGCCAGAGCAGGCTGGGATCTCTGAAATCCTCTAGACTTTATCTCTTTTTATGGCACAGATCACTTCACGTCCCACCAGTATATGGACATGTCATGGCTCCTACATGAGAGAGCAAGTGTGGTTCAATACTTGTTGAAAGCATGGATGGGTGATTCTTAACCAGCACAGTCAAACACCCAAGCATGGCTTTCCACAACCTTGAAAGCTGAGGCCTGGACCCTCTATTAAGTTGCACATCCTACTTTCCCACCATGTTCATCTTTGATTTTAATCCTCTGCACTACCTCATTCTCCCTGCTTGTTCTTTTCTACCATTCTTGGTTCCTTTCTTCATCTTCTTCCAAGTCTATTCTTACATGTGATGACTCTCTCTTACTAAATCATGAGCCTCTCCTCAGAGCTTGGGTGAAACACGTCTTGTCCAGAAGTATTCTCTCATAATGACATGTCATGAGCACCATCCCTCAGGCAGATCTCTCCAGGGTGGGTGTCTGTGTGACATGATACAGACTCAACCATCTATATCATGTTTGTGTGATTCGTGTGATCCATGCACCTGTGATTAGCCTCCTGAAAGACTTATGTGTGAATTTTGTTTTCAGTGGCTCCCTAGTACAGACACTAGAACTGCACGGTTCAAAGAAAGAAAGGTGAAATGATTGAATTATCTGCTTCCTTAGTAATGTTGCTGGATACCACAGAGAGGCTAATAGTAACATTTTAGGCTCTAATTCCAAACATTAGTTCTTGCCCCAAATCACAACTGCAAAATTCCACTGCCTCATGCCAGGGGCCCAGAGAGTCGCAGAAAAGTGTGGGTTATTTTTCAAGGTGTCAAAGATTTGGAGGAACTATTATTTCTTTGAATAAAGCCAAAACAGATTTGCTGTAGTATATAATGCAAAATGTGTACAACTTAAAAACTGAACCTGAGACAAGGTCTTTAGATTCCAGAGGCTGTTCCTGGTGACCATCCCACGAACCGTGGAGTCATTTGTTCCCCTTCAAAGGGGAAAAACAGATTCAGAAGGACCCCATGGAGATGTCCCTATTATATGGAGGACACATTGAGTCTCCAGTCTGATGACTTCCACTCATGTAGCTGGTACCACCAGGAGCTGCCTTGAGAGTGTCGGAAAGAAAATTTCATTCTCTGGAAAGAGTATCTAAGGGAGCACCTTGAAGACAGAAATCCACTGTGTGCTGCCTTGCCATTGTAATTAGTCAAACTGTTTTGTTTAATTAGAGTAAACGTGTTTGGAATGCTATAATTACTTGTTAGTGAGGAGAACATTTGCTCTAATTAGATATCCATTAGAAATTCAAAAATCACTTAATATTAGCAATTAAAACTGGAACTGCACATTGAGATTGAATTTCCCATGTCAGTAAACTAAGCAGCCCAATACGCACTGGTTCTGAATTTTGCTTAACTGACTACAGTTCTGGGGGGGAGGGGGGCACAGACAGAAAGAGAAAGTAGCAGACTTAATGGGAAAACTTGCAGTGGGAGGACCAAGATCTGGAAGAGCCAATCGCCTCAGAAGTCACTAATGCAGAGGGCTGGGCAGAACCTGGTGAACCGTTTGCTTAGTGCCGGGCTTGGAGAAAGGAGGGCGGGAAGGAAGAGAGAGGGAGGAGAGGAAGAAAGCAGCAGTTATCCACCCAACAAATAATTGGGCCCTTTCAACGTGCGCAACAGTCCATCTTCACAGAGAGGGCAGACTTACGCCAAGAAATCAAGTATTAGTGCAAGACTAGAGCCAACAACACGACAGTTTAAAACTTGGGAGAAAAATCGTGGTAGAGTACTATAAATTGCATTAGACAAAATATGACAAAATGTCACATAAATGATAAAGACTATTAGACTTAACAGCTATTTTAAAGGGGCAGCAGTTCCTCCAGCAGCCTTGTCCAATGGGTAGGTTGTTTATTTGATTGAGAGAAGAGAAGGGCGCTGCATTCTAAACTGAGAATACGAGGTCAGGGTCATGCATATAATATATTTTTAAAACATTTAAGGACACAATTATGTAAAATTCTGGCCAGATGGCTTCTTTCCACATTGTTTGAGAAAGAAAATTACTTGGTATTTCTTTTAAAGGCCACTGAAGAGGTTTTCCTAGATCAATCGAAACAGTAGCCAAGTGTAAGGGTAAAAACAATCAGGTTGGATGCAGGCTGACTTACACCTCTCCTACTAAGGACTTCAACTTCTGTATTCGTTTTATTTTCCCCTATTTTCCATAAAAGCTTGGGAAATGGCATGTTTCAATTACCGCGATGAAGTTGGCATGTTTGGGTTTTCTTCTGAAGCTTTTCCAAGCTTCAGTGACAATCCCCACTCCATAAACACTATGCGTTTTCACTGGAGACCGATGCCACATCTTTCATACCTAGGGTGCTATTGTTCTATGTTCTAATTCATCCCTTTCCATGTCATACATCTTGGCAAAGGAAGGCTGTGTCTACATGTACATCTAATTTGACTGTTTTGACTGAACTGAGGGGCTATTACCTGCTTGCTGATAACTTAGTAAAATAACTAGCTGTCAAAACGATTGTGCTGGCTGGGTGGTAAAGCACAGCCAGAGTGACTTCGAGAAGCTGTATTTTACCACTGGATAAAAACGCCACTGATGGATCCATGGGTTCTCTACAGAGGTTAGTCCTTCCCTGGCGGTGCCAGGTGAAGCACCACTTGCTTCATGAATTAATTTTCTTATTGATTAAATGAGCACAACAGATTTATAATTTCCTTAGTTCTGGAAAATTGCTTTGCCCGCACACTCACTTCTGTACTCATTTAATGAACACTTTCCCGACTACTTTCCATGTTTCAGATTCTGTGTCTGCTTCAAGCCAGTCACTATTCAGGGAGAAGAGAGAGCGGCTCCTTCTTCTCAGCCTCCCTCACAGGTTCTGAATCCTGGGCTCATCCTGTAAATGCCTGGAGCTCTCTGGGTCCCTTCTTCAGTCCTTTCTTACTATTTTAAAGTTCTTCCCTCAATCAGTTCCTTGTATCGAATTCCCACCTTATTGCTAATGACTCTAAATATCCAACTGTCTTGAGAACATTCCTCTATGTGTATTTTCCAGGCACCTAAAGGTTAATATCTCACACTTGTCTTCGTCTTTCTCTCCGAGCCTGTTCATTGGTCAGTGCCTGCCTTGTGAGTAGCTCCTCCCTCCATGCAGTGGCCCAAGCCTGACCATTGGTCAACAGCCTTGGCTCCTTTCTGAGCCGCGGGCAGTACTTTCAATGAACCACCCTGAAAGTTTCATCACACTCCCTTTATACACCCCAGATCTATCTGCTTGTTTCATTCCAACAGCCATCTTCCTTGTACGGGCTACCATATCGCTCAATTTCAAGCGACCTAAAATGTATCTTGGAACAGACACGAACTCCAATAGAGGTCTCCACAGCCTGTTCCCTACCAATCCTGCTTCACTGGGCAAACAGTAGACTTTCCCACGTGTTAGAAAGCATAATATGTACATTATACTTGATAAACATAATGTTTGATATTCATGAAAAACTTCAGTCTCTTTATAAGCAAGTCTCAGGTCAAAAGGTAAATAAAAATCCAAATTGCAAAAATTCTAGGAGGCAATGATAATGAAAACACTACATTTCAGAACCAAGATGCAGGGGGGAAAATGCTCAGAGGAAATACAGTTTTAAAAACTCATATGAGCAGAAAAGAAATAAAGAAAGCGAATTATATCTCATTTCAGATTGGCACAAAAAGTTGAAAAATAACAACCAAATTAACTGAAATAAGGAAAGGGTTTGAAGATAAAATACAAATTAATCATTTGGGGGAAAAATAACAGAAAAACTCACTAATAAATAAATAAATTATATGTGGAAACAGAAAACTGATAAAACAATAATTTACCTGAGAAAAAGATAAAAAAAAAAAACCACAAAATAAACATGGTTATGGCAAGGGAAAAATAAATGCAGAAACAGGAAGAATAGAATAAAAAAACACAGAAGACTTTTTTTTTTTTGTAAACCTCAAGCAAGTAAATAGAAACTGGATGAAATGGATGACATTTCAATAAAATGTTATTTACCCAAACCGACTTTATAAAAGCAAAAACTAAACAGATTGATTTAAAGAATCTAAGAGAATATCAAAAACACATGATTTTAGGGCAGAATTCTACCAAAAATACACAGAAATTCTAATACTATTTAAACTGTCCCAGGGCACCTGGATGGCTCAGTCGATTAGGCATCTGCCTTTGGTCCAGGTCATGATCCCAGAGTCCTGAGATCCAGCCCCCACAGTGGGCTCCCTGCTGAGTGGGGAGTCTGCTTCTCCCTCTCTCTCTGTCCCTCCCCCCTGCATGTGTACTCTCTCTCTCAAATAAATAAATAAATTCTTCAAAAATAAATAAATACAAAAATAAGAATAAACTGTTCCAGGCTACAGGGGACAAAAGAGACATTTCTAAATTATTTTAATGAAGAAAATACAATCTTGACTAAAAATATGAAAATGATCTCACAAAGAGAATACTATAGACTAATTTATGAGTCCCCATTCTAGGAAGTCAAGGATGATTATTGAGAAATACGTTAGTACAATCTATTATATTATTTCATTTAATTATAGAAATTGTATAAACCTCTCCACTATATTCTTAATAGAATACCAACTGTAATATGATAGAAATTGATGATTATGTACTTAAACATGATTGTGTGTATTCACACATGTGCACAGACACAAACACAAACAAACCACGTCCAGCTCATTGGAGGGAAAGATCCTTGCGACAATATCAATTTTTAGAGTCAGGAACAAGACACATGTTCTCTCTCATTTCTGTAATTATTATTTTTAACTAGGATATTGGCCAATGTATCAGGCAAGCTAAAGACATTGGAAAATTAAAAGTGATAATAAGGTAAGTAGTATACACATACACACACACACACACACACAATTTGTGGATGATGTGCTCATATAACTAGGAAACCTCAGAGTCTGTAAGAAAAAACAAACTAATAAAACCAGTAAATTCATTCAGTGAGGTAGCAGGATAGAGTTTATAATCAAAGGTCAATAACCCTCACATATATAGACAACTAATACAATAAAGTGGAAGAGAAGACTTCATTTTTAAGGAGAGGGAAAAAACAAGCCACAGGGCACATATAACAAGAATTGTACAAGAAACAATTGTACACAGAAACAAAAAACAAATCCCTAAAGACACAAAAGTAGACTTGATTAATAGAAATATATAACATGCTTTTAACAAGATGACTCAGTCTCATAAAGATGTCAATTCTAAGTTATTTATAAATTAAATCCGTGAAAATACCAAGATTCATTTCTAGAATTAGATAAGCTGATTCTAATCTTATATAAAACATGAAGTAAATATGGCCATAATAATACTGAAAGTAAAAGGCAATGCAAAGATATAGCCTTAAGAGATATTAAATGTTGTATAAAGCCTCGATAATTTAAAAATGTAATACTGAAAAATAAATAGAAAACCAAAAGAAAGAAATGGAATAGAAAGTCCAGAAATAGACCTAATATTTATGGAAATTTCATATATAACATATAAGTTATCTCAAGCCAAAAAGGAATATTTTTAAATACATATAAACAAACGACTTTAGGTATGGGATTCAAAACACATGTAAAGACAGATGACAAGCTGAGAAAACATTTTTATCTTATTCAGAGCAACACTTTTGCAATAGCAAAAATCCAAAATCCTCCAAGGGATCAATCAGGACTGTTTAGGTTCAGCTGTATTCACAGAGTGGAATCCTAAGTAATTGAAAATTAATGAACCTGTATGGGCAGATCTCCAGAACATATTGTTCATAGAATGAGGAAGAGGAAGGTGCATATTTTGCTACCTTTTGAATAAGCAAAAAGAGTGTGTGTGTGTGTGTATGTGTGTGTGCGTGTGTGTATATGTGTGTGTGGCATACACACACACATATGCCCTTATTAATTTCTTTTAAAGCAAGGCTTATATATATCATTTGCATAAAGACATACTGGAAGGCTCCCCTATGCTCTTACTGTTGCTGGGTTTTGGATATACTAGTCTTCTATCCACATGAGTTTTTCCTCCTTTGTCTCCAGATCATTCTTACCTACCCTTCAGATCTCCTTTACTATGTATATTTCTCTGGAAATTGTATGGTCTCTATGGTCCAGTACGTTGTTAGGACTCTTCTCATGTGCTCGTCTTTATTCAAGCTTCATTTGTCAAAGCAAACTAAATTGTTTATTTGTTTATCTCTTAAGTACCCTGAATAAATGACTGTACCTAGGTCCCTGCTGTATTTCTTCCACTTCCCAAGGTGCATGAAGAAAAGATTGAATAAATTCAATTAAAGAATTGCCATGCGATTAGTGACACAATATAAATTAAGTGTGATCACAGAGAAAGCCACATCATAGCATTCTTGGGGAGGGGAGCAGAGAAAGAATCCACAAAGGGTTTGTTTCAAGATTTCTTTTTTCCTTCCTCCTATCTCATCCTTTCCTAATGATTAACTATCCACATATTTTTTTTTCTTTTTTCTTCTTTAAAGAGTCCTAGTCTTACTAAAGAGATAGGAGTTGAGTGACATTTAGGAAACGTATTTTTAGTCTGTCAAGATTTGTGTATAAAATGAGGCTTTGCCTCTTCCCAAATAATGAAATATAGTATTCTTGTTTACGGTGCGCAAGTAATGATCATTGATCAGGCACGAGCCATGTTCCAGGAACTTTGCCAGGTCCTTTTGCATAAATTGCCTCTCCAAATAAGAAGGCAATGTGCCACAATGAAAAGAGAAAGAGTTTTCCAGTCAGGGTGGTAAACCAGTTGACAAGTGAAGAACACACACGTTTTCATCCTTAGGCAGACATATCACCATTCTGTTTTATTTCAGAGGAAATAATTGTCACTGCTTCTTCACTTGATTTGTCTACAACTTATGACTGTCTGCTGCTGATGCAAAATCCCAGCAACCATGAGATGAGGAAAATAGAGTTATTTATTGGGAATAAAAAAAATGTGGGGCGCCTGGGTGGCCTCAGTGGGTTAAGCCTCTGCCTTTGGCTCAGGTCACAGTCTCAGGGTCCTGGGATCAAGCCCCACATCGGGTTCTCTGCTCAGTGGGGAGCTTGCTTCTCCCTCTCCCTCTGCCTGCCTCTCTGCCTACTTGTGACCTCTCTCTCTCTGTCAAATAAATAAATAAAATCTTTTTTAAAAATGTAATTTTTAATATTTTCTGATTTTCTTCCCTTGACTTGTCAGAGTTCCAAGGAAGTTTTGGAGGCCCCAGAAATGATGTCCCAGGGAGTCAGATTGGTTCCCAAGGTGCCATTCAGAAATCTATAGAACTGGATCCTCAGGAAAAGGATCATACCAGTGTCCCCAGGTAGTGATACAAATAGGCACATTGAGGACACCTGAGTGGCTCAGTCGGTTAAGCATCTGCCTTCGACTCAGGTTGTGATCCTAGGGTCCTGGGATTGAGTCCCACAGCAGGCTGCCTGTTCTGAGGGGAGTCTGCTTCTCCCTCTACCTCCCTCTCTGCTCAGCTCTCTCTCTCACACTCTCTCTCTCTCTCTCAAATAAATAAATAAAATCTTAAAAAAAATGAATAGGCATATTAACACATGATCAGGGCTAATTGTATCTTACCTTAAAAATGAGAAGAAAAGAAAAGAAATAAAGGCCCTTCCTTTTACATCATATCCCTTTAAGATATCACTGTTCATGTCCTTGGGTAATATTCTCACAGGAAGTTTGTTCTAGCAGTACCCTCACTATAGTCTAAGGTTTCTTAAATTGTTTTTAAAAAGTCTTAGATACAGTTATTGATGGCCATTTTCTGTAGAAGGTTTGCTCTTAACATATCTATTTGCAGAAATGGAAGATACCTATGCCAGTATGGTTGGAACACAGTGTTACTCTTGGATTATCAGATCCACTTCTTCCTTCATTCCAGGAAAAAAAAAAAGTTCTCATTTTATGTCTTTGAATATGGCTTTGTTCCAGTTATTGAAAACTTTAATTCAAGGGCACTAATGATAAATATGGGATAGCCTTTGTCCTCCACATTAGTTATGATCTCAATAAATGTTTTAATCTCACTGATTTTGCTTGCTTTATAAGTTGACATCTACTTTTCAACTGGGGTGATTCTGTTCGAGTAATGATATTGTTTGGATATTTAACACACTTCCTTAGCTCTCCCTTCTTCATTCTCTTGTTTGTCACTTCATTTGACTTCTGTTTCATTCACCCATGTCCTTATTAAATTCTTTTAAAGCAAGGTTTCCCACAATGGATTTACTGAAATTTTGGTCAGGGTAATTCTCTGTCATGGGTGGGAGGCAGGGAGAGGCTTAGCAACCTCTCTGGCCTTTAGCTCCTAGATACCAGGAGTAACCTGCCCTTCAATTATGATAACCAAAAATGTCTTCAGATGTTGATAAATGTCCTGTAGGGTCAAACCACTTAGAAAAAATTATTTCCAATCATTGTCTTGGCTCTTCACTAATCTTTTCCATATTATGGGATTTTCCCCCTTTTGTTTTATTATTATTGTTATTATTGTCTGTTTGATTTTATGAAGTTGTTCATTTTTAATATGACTTGAGTTGTTTGACACTTCACCTGAGACCTGTTTTTCTTATCCAGTGCTCTTGAGAAATCTGAAGGCTGTAGATATTGACTAAATATATATGTCATAGCAGAGAGACAAGAGGATAGACTGGGACCAAAATTCAGTTTCACAGACAGTAATGGAAAGAATGAACTTGATGTGAAGCAAGTGGGAAATAGCTAGCCTAAATGTAACCTTAAAAGGACTGTGGCTAACAGGGCCACATAAGGGTTGAGGAAGAAGGGAATGGGGTCCTCACAGAATGGACTGGGCAGGGCGTGGAGTGCAGACCCATGTGTGGCCCTCTAGGAAAAGTCATCATTCCTGTCATCTGACTTACAACTGGTATTTTCTAGTGTGGGATCACTGAGAAACCCACAAAAGTGCCCAGGGAGAGTGAAGCCAACCCCAGACAACCACATGGCTAGATTACCAACAACTGTTGTGGAAGGACCAGCCGCAAAGTCTGTGTTCTTCATTTAGTTCCTTCTCAATTCCCTGAGGAGTCATACAGGTCGCAGGGACAAGAAGTGGAAGCATTAAAATTTAACTCCAAGCCAGTCTCAAATATGGCCTCACAAAGAACCCCTGAATAACTTCACACAAATCTCCATATATTTATTTCCAAAACTCTCCTCTGCTGCATGGCCATGGTGTTCATCTATGGCTCCTTCCTAAGGAAATGGCAGAATGATGAGCCACATAGGGTGACCCATAAAATTTCAAGAAAATATGTGGAGCCTTACCCATTACACGCTGGAATTATTCAGTTGTGCATCAGTTTACCCAAGGTGAAGGAAAGCCTTGTGAGGGCAGGGCCAGCATCCTAGTCATAACTAGTCATAACCTATCAGATTGCTTGGCACATGGTAGACACTAACTTCATGTTGAATTAAATTCTTTAAAGTAAGTTTTCTGCCTTAACTGAGACATAAACTGCACTATCTGTCTCTCTCTAGCAAAAGTGCTGACTGCATTCAGCATTTTAAAAGAAAGGAAATGCTGCATCTGAATGATCTGAGACCCTTACACCTCCACCACCAATTTATAAAAAAATGCCAAAAGGAAGAATGCGATCCATGGTGCATGAGTGGCCAGCAATTTCCTGACCTGTATCTAAGACATGTGGTGTCTTTGAAGGAATCATCCAATTTTATCTTAAGTTAAATCTTGCTCCAAATGGAAAAGAAATTCCAATTTCACAACTGTGTTGCATGGGAGTTCAATTCCCAAAAAGTAAAGGAAAAAGAAGATGAAAAATTCTTCAGAGCACCCCACACAAGATAATTTTTCTTCTCAGATTTCTAAATTCATTTCTCATAGCAGAATTTCAAAGAGTGAAACAGGGATTTTTGTCTAGCTTCCTTTTCCCCTTGAATTATCTGGGAATTACCTTTTGCAATCTCTACTCTGGGCCTTGAACTCATCAGGGTTCCAAAGCTGCTACAAGTCATTCACTCTGTTGTCTCCTGGCAAAAATAACACCACTCAGGTGTCCAGCAGCTGTTGTCAATTCTGAGGCTCACAGCTATGGGAAAAGCAAGCCTGCTCTCTGATAGAGATAAATAAATGGTTTCACAAGAGAAGTCTCTTGCATAGTTTTGGAAGGACTACTAATAGGCGAGGGATTTCCAAAGATCGGGAAGGCATTTCCTGCCTGGGGTTCTCTCCACCTGTAGCCTAACAGGTGGCATGCTTAGGGGAAAAAATCTGGGCTGGGTGATGAGTAAAACTGTGGGGTTTTTTGCTATTGTTGGACTCTGTCATTTACTAGCCATATAACCTGGGGCAAATTCCTTAAACCTTGAATGTGTATTTATTCAACTGCCAAATAGAAGCAATTTATACTTATTTCAAATGAATTGGTGTAAAAATTAAATCAAGAAGTACTTGTGAGACCTGTCTCAGAAAAGTATTCTCTCAAGCCAGAGTGTTTCCCTTTGACAAGGTACCTAGGTCTTCATGAGTGATAATTTGCTTAGGTCATCACCAATACATGTTTTAGAGTCCTCGTTTACTGGAATTAAATTACTGGGAGAATTCAAATTCTCCCAGATGGAAAAACACATAAGGTCAGGGACATCCATATGTTTTCAATTGTATCTCAAATTTTACAAATCTGTATGTGGGGAAATCTTTTATTGGTACCTGGTGAATTAAGAGGGTTTGTATTTTCATGCACAGTATCCATTTAAATGATGAATGTGAGTCAAGGGCATCTGATTGCATTATAAGTATTCTTTTTTTTATCAGTGGGTGAAGGGGGTCAAAAGGTACAAACTTGCAGTTATAAAATAAATAAGTCATGGAGATGTAATGTACAGCATGGTAACTATAGTTAATAATACTATATTGCATATTGGAAAGTTGCTAAGAGTATATCTTTAAAGTTCTCATCACAAGGAAAAGAATTTGTGATTATTATGATGATGGATGTTAAGTAGACTTATTGTGGTGATCATTTCACAATATATACAAATATTGAATCATATCTTACACCTGAAGCTAATATAATATTATATATCAGTTATACCTCAATGATGATAATAATATATAATAAAGTCCTTTATAAAGAACTTAAATGAAGCCTGAGCTCTTGATTTCAACATTCTGCCTGGCTGCAGCTGATGGTGCCGACTGTTCTATTTTGCCAACACTTTACAGCACAAGAGCTTTGCATTTGCGGTGTCTGACTTCTGGAATGCTCCTTCCCCAGATCCTCACATCATCCCTCTTTCTCAGCATGTAATACCCATTTCAGATCCCCAATCCTGGATGACCCATTCTCAACCCACCCAACACACGCTCACCCTGTCAACTTGATTAGAGTTTATTTGCATCACAGCACTTGTGATTACCTGGTATTTTCCTGCTGCTTTATTCATTGATTTCTTTGTTTACAGTCTACACTTATAAAAACAGGCACACTGCAGGTAACTGCAGGTAGGGCAAGATCTTTAAAAAGAAAAAAATTAGGTATTTTATCACTATCTTCCTGTTTTCAAAGTCCCACGATTTTTTTGTGGGTGGGGGGGTAGAGCTCATGCCAGCCGGGTAGGGAGGGGCAGAGGGAGAGAGAGAATTTTAAGCTGGATACATGCCCAGCACAGAGCCTGACACAGGGCTAGATCTCACCACTCTGAGATCATGTCCTGAGCTAAAATCAAGAGTCTGTAGCTTAACTTACGGAGCCACCCAGGATCCCCTCAAATTTCCACGAATTTATAAGATCATGAAATCTATGGAAATATGTTTGCTAAACCTGTATTTTGGGGATGCCAAATTGTTGATGTATGATTATGATCAGATGACAACAAAAATATTAACAGAAACTACTGATTTTAAAACAGTCAAATCAGATCCCCCTGCTTCTCTGCACCGATAATGATACCTAAACAATAAGGAGAAAGAAGAGCAACAGCAGCAAGCCACCTTTTCATGAAACCACAAGCTATGTAATCTATTAAAGGACAGAATGAAAAGTGTCATTATGGCTGCCCGGGTGGCAAAAAGTCTGGGGACACATGTTTACAATGCCAATGGAGACAATGAGGAATAAACTCATTTGAAGAAAATGGGAGTGTAAGGGGGAGCTTCCATGGAAAATGTTTGGCACCAGGAAGGAGCAAGGGAGGTAGGGACCTAGGATGCACTATATAATCAAGCCATACTAATAAAAGGTAGCCTTTGGGGGAAGGGCTGCAGTAGGGCATGAGAAACAGCAAATGATATAGCTCTCTGACCGCTCGGGGCAGCTAACTGAGGGCTCTCTCACACACACGTTAGATCTAGTAGTTTGACCTCGGCCTTGAAGTTTCCTATGTAGCTCTTGCAAGTGAGGTCAGAATACCTCACTTGACTCTAGATGAATAATGATAATAAAAATAAGCCCTGGACCTATAAACATGTTACCATTTATACACACTCATATACACATTTGCCAGAAAAAAAAAAATACTACTATCAAGTAAATGAAATGTGCTATCATTACTATAAAAGAAAAGGAAAAGAAAAACTTTAATGAAGTTATCACTTAGAAAACACATGGCCTCAAAGTTGAGAAACAATATATAAGGAGGAAAACCATGAAATAGAAGAACGGCATGGATTTAAAAAAAAAAAGAAAGAAAGAAACCAAAAAAACAGAAATGAAAAAATAAAACTAATGCAAAAATAAAGATAATTTTGAGGGCTCCTGGGTGGGTCAGTTGGCTAAGCATCTGCTTTCAGCTCAGGTCATGATTTCAGGGTCCTGGGATGAAGTCCTGCATCAGGCTTCCTGCTTAGTGGGGAGCCTGCTTCTCTCTCTCTCTCTCTCAGCTGCTCCCCCTGTTTGTGCTCTGTCCCTCTCTCTCTGTGTCAAATAAATAAATGACATATTTTTTAAGAAACAAAAATGAAAGATAATTTTGGAAATAGTATATAGGGAGAGAAGAATATTACAGAAAATTGGAGGCTGCTATGTGGAGCACAGGATTGAGAAAAATAAGCACAGGGGATCAGTGAGTTACAAATCAAAATTATAATATGATACAGACCCAAAATGATAATAATAGCTATAGAAGACAGATTCTTAAAATAGTTGTTTGTGAAGAAAAATATTGTTTCTGAAGAGGACAAAAGAAAAACAGAGAAAATGGAGCTATAATTTAATATTTTTCCCAGGTATAAAAGAAAACTTGATTTTAGATATTAAAGAGTGCATTGAGTCCTGGGAAAGAATTGACACATAACGATTAGCCCTGAAACATCTCCTAATAAAGTTACTGAACAATAAATTAAATAAGGAATCTTTTAAGCCAGGATTTCTAGCACTGCTAGAAAATAGAAGTGCAGGGCTTTCAGTTCCTAAATGAACAAAAAAGTTCCAATAATTTTATATCGGGCATACAGGGGTTTAAGGGTGAAGGCCATAGACACACATTGTTGGGAATTTCCAGAAACAGAATAAAGATGTCCAGTGAGGGCTCCTTAAGGAGATCATGATAGGATAAACTTGAACCAAGTAAGAAGTAGATGGAGAGTGAGTGGTTAGTGCTGAGCACTGGCACCATTTTTCCATAGAACACGAACTACAACAAATGTGGTATTCTGATGTCCAGACAAAATTTGAAGATTATAAATTCTGATGTTTTAGAAAATCTATAACCAGCAAGAATTAGATGAGGGAGAGAAGGTATAAGGTGGTATAAGAATGAGATTTCCTCTTATTTCATGGACAGGGGTCAAAAAAAAAACTTATTTGAGGGTGATCAAGAAATGAGAATATTTTATTTATTAATTTTCTTTTTTTAAAGATTTATTTACTTATTTGAGAGAGAGAGAGCATGCATTCACAGGCACAAGTTGGGGAGGGGCAGAGGAAGAGAATCTTCAAGCAAACTCCCTGCTGAGCACAGAGTGCTGGATTCCATGAAACATGAGATCATGACCTGAGCAGAAACCAAAAGCCTAAGGCTTAACCAACTGAATCACCCAGGCACCCCAAGAACATTTTAAAGGCATAAACACATACAGGTACATAATATAATCATCTAAAATGTGGAGGTGAAGAGAATGAGTGGTAGAAGCCGACAAAGTGGAAACTTTTTTCTTCCCTATTATCTGTGGATAGAGAATAATAAAAATGTTAAAACAATGGAAGACAAATGTGATATATATGAGGCCACGTTATTACAAAGTTAACAATTAGCTAAAAAGTATGAGAAACATACAACCCTCGCAAAGCAATTACAAATAGAAGAGTAGAAGATAAAGCAAAACAAAATCAATGCTCTAAAATCAAATCAGAAACAAAAGCATTAAATGATATAATGGTATCAAATCAAAACTATCCACCAACCAATACAGAAAAAGGGCTAATCATGTCAATTAAAAAAAAAAAAAACAAAGACTGGATCACAAAATCAAAATCTAAAGTGTTAAAAAAAAATCAAGACAAAGTGACTAAGAAAGGATGATAACAAAATGTTAAGGAAGTTTTTGTGCTAAGTCAAACAAAAGGAGGGAAACCAAGACCAGTCATGATCTGAATACCAAAAAGTCATTTCAGAACAGTTCACAGCATTATATGAGACAAAGAAAAACAAAATATAAAGCTAAAAAGGGTAATCTATAGTGAATATCAAACAATTTTTAATATCAGTGACATAATAACAAAAAATCAATAAAAATAAACAAAATGACAAGAAACTGAAGCATAAATAGAAACATTTTTATGTAGGAGACTTCATCTTTCACAGCATGTGAATGATTTAGTATAAGACAATAATAAAACTGAAAAATAAATGAAGTAACTAAGCATTTAAATTGCTTCTAAATTAACTAACAACATACCTATGACTATACACGCATCAACCTCTGCGACCGAAATCATAGAATATATCTTCTTTCCATAGACCTTATGAAACATTTGTAAATAGAAAAGCTTGGTACATATTTTAAGATACATGGAAAAAAATAAGAAACTGGTCTCTGATCACATTGTAGTGAAACACACCCTTTTTTTTGGTATTTTTAATTTTTTTAAAAGATTTTATTTATTTGACAGAGAGAGAGAGAGATCACAAGTAGGCAGAGAGGCGGGCAGAGAGAGAGGGGGAAGCAGGCTCCCCGCTGAGCAGAGAGCCCGATGCGGGGCTTGATCCCAGGACCCTGGGATCATGACCTGAGCTGAAGGCAGAGGCTTTAACCCCTTGAGCCACCCAGGTGCCCCGGTATTTTTAATTTTTAATAAATCACCTCAGAGTAAACATAATTTTACAATTTGCTTTTCCATTTAATATACATTTTTATAATATATTTATGTTAATATATCTAATTCAGTTCTTTGGTTTGCAGTATAGTTTATGAATCATTTATTAATGTCCATATTGATGAGTAGGTGTGCTGGAGCTAGCTCTTAAAGGATCATGAAAGCCCACATTTGTATCGCTTCTAAGCTCCACATTTAGTAACATTACATTGGTAGACTGAAGTGGCCCATAAGAGGTAATATTTACAGAATGAGCTGGCAAATGCTACAAATCTTCTTCCCCTTAAAGAACTAATTCTTAAACATTTAGCAGTACACCAATTGGTGTACATACTGTTTCCAATATAACATTATTATAAACAATTCTGAAGATTTGTGGTTAACTAGTCTGATCAATAGTTACAATCTGTAAACTTTTAAAAAAAAAAGAGAGAGGATAAAAAAAGAAACAAAATGAAAAATTATTTATGATTTGGAACTAAACCAACTAATAACCAATCAACCACAACAACAAAAAACACTTTTGTGAACAAGTTTTGTCAAAGAGAAAACAAAACTGAAATGACACAAAAAGCAGAAGTCAATGAGTATAAAATACTATGCATCAAGGGCAATTGGACATAAAGAAGATTCAAAGGAACACTGTCTTAAATATTAAGTAAATAGGAAAGAATGCAAATAATGAACTAGTTCCCCAAATCAAAAATATCAGAATAAGGAAAATAAAAATTTACAAATTATAATGAAGGAGGCAGTAACAATAAATAATAATTAATGAAATTAAAAAGAGAAGAATGAAAGGAAAAATAAATAAATAAGACTCTTGAAAAAAATGAACCCTTGCTTATCCTATCAGAGTTAAAGGAAAAAGCAAAAACAAAGCAAAGCCACAACCACAACCACATAAACATATAAATTTAAAAGATGAAAGTAATGATGGTATTCATCTCCATGGAAATAAATTGAAAAGGTTCAAATGTGCGCTCACTTTGGAATATGGAAACTACTAAAACTGACAGAAGAAATGGGGAACCTAAAGAGATAGAAAACAAAATTGATTAAAAACAATTAAGATAGAGAACAAGCTGTAAAAAGTTGCCTCTGTCAAAGAACAAAACAGGACAGGCAAATAAAAACAGGCCAGAATGTTTCACAGGGAAGTTTCACCAAATCATACTAAAACTCAATTAAGATGACATCAAAAGGAAATCTAAAATCAATTTCTTATTTAAATGTTGAGCTAAAAAAAAAAAAATCCCTAAACAAAATAGTTGCAAACTCTGGTAGCTCACTTAAAAACAAGTCCAAGATGGGCTGGTGCTGTAAAGACAGGTGAGTCATTACTACCAAAAAATTTGCCAATCTAGGGGTACCTGGGTGGCTCAGTCAGTTAAGCATCTGCCCTTGGCTCAGGTCATGATCCCAGGGTCCTGGGATCAAGTTCTACATTGGGAATCCCTGCTCAGCAGGGAGTCTGCTTCTCCCTCTCCTTCTACCTCTTCCGTGGCTTGTTCTTTCTTGCCTTCAAATAAATAAACAAAATTGTTTTTAAAAATATTTCAGTCTAATTCATCTGATTTCTACATCAAAAGTGAAAACTTGACAAAAGTTTTCGATAAATCAGTATCAGTTCCAGACAAAATGCCTTCATCATACCACAGATCCGGGACATACATTTATTGAGCTTTTACTATATGCCAGGCACCACTCCAAGTGCCTTGTGTGCACTCACTTCATCATTTATGGCCACAATTTTTGCAGAGAAATAAACAGCTGGAAACTTCCTGAATACAGTCATATAAATTCATCATGAGCAATGATTCCAGGCACTGTTCCTAGTACTTTACATACATTATCTCTTTTAATCCTCCTAACACCCCATGAGATAGGTATTACTATCCCCTTTTTATACATACATGAACATGAGTGTGTAAAAACACTCAATATACCAACTTGAAAGCCCCCTTTAGGGTTTAATAGGGAGACATTAAAAGGCTTCCAAAATAAATAAATAAATAAAAGAAGATATGAGTTTTCTTTAGCACCATTATTATTGCACTAGATGCTGCAATTGCAAATAAATACAATTACACAGGAAAGAAATAATACATATGATAAAAAGACAACAATGGCAAAATCATTTGCAGAGGTATAACTTAATATGTGGAACACCTGCCAGATTCAGTTGAGAAAATTCATTTCAATATCACACAATCAAAAAACAAACAAAACAAACGAAAACAAAAACCCACAACTCAGGACAGTTGCCATGAATTTTGTATGTAAAAATAAATACTCTCTTACTAATTCGTTAGAAAAAATAATGGAAGAAAAGACAATATTTATATCAGGTTTAACAGTAAGGCAGATATTGTGGGGAACTAGACATAACTGTACAGAAGGTCTGTATTGAAGCAAGGTCTATATTGAAACTTAAAATGGAAGTCATGTGGCATCTGTAGCTCAGTCAGTTAAGCCTCTGCCTTTAGTTCAATCACACTGGGCTCCCTCCTCAGTTGGGAACCTACTTGTCCTTTTCCTTCTGCACCACCTTGCTTGTGTGCTCTCTCTCTCAAATGGATAATAAATAAAATCTTTAAGAAAATTAAAAAAATAAATAAAATGGAAGTCATCAACACACAAGCACAAACACTTCAACAAATAGGAAACCTTGTCATATTTAAAGAAAAAATAACCATTTTAATTACTTCTGTTAAGATATAAATTTGATGGGGCGCCTGGGTGGCTCAGTCGTTAAGCGTCTGCCTTCGGCCCAGGTCAGATCCCAGGGGCCTGGGATCGAGCCCCGCATCGGGCTCTCTGCTCAGCAGGAGGCCTGCTTCTCCCGCTACCATTCCCTCTGCTTGTGTTCCCTCTCTCACTGTGTTTCTCTCTGTCAAATAAATAAAATCTTTAAAAAAAAAAAGATATAAATTTGATGCTAATTTAATAAAAATACCATGTTTTTGAAGTAAAGCTTTGTTCTCAAGATCTTTATAAAATCCTTAGAAGAATAGCTTGGAGGTTCTGAGAAATAAATATGAAGGAATATTAAACCTAGTCGATATTAAATATAATAAAAACCTTCAAAAAGGATGAGTGTGGTTCTTACATGAAGAGACAGATAAATGAGACAACTGCAAAGTTGGCAAGAAAGTAAAATATTACTATCAGCATTTAGATGTCAAAGAGCAATTCAGTTATTCCATTTGTACCTTACTTTCCTTGGCTGGAGAATATAGTTAATAATAGTAACTACCAGGTCACTGTGAATAAGCATGCATGAAAGAAAGTTAAATCTGTATCCAAATAAGTGTCTATTACTTAAGAACAAAACATTGTCCTTTCTACTACAGAAGTGACTCCCAAGATAATCAACCAGATATCTGATTGATTAGCCTAGGAAGTAGTGCCATATCAGAGGCTTAGCATTGGTTTCTGCTACTTGTAGATTGCACATACTGCTTGTGATGGTCTTTTTTTGTTTTGTTCTTAAGATTTTATTTATTTGACAGAGAGAAACACAGCGAGAGAGGGAACACAAGCAGAGGGAATGGTAGTGGGAGAAGCAGGCTTCCTGCTGAGCAGGGAGCCTGATGCAGGGCTCGATCCCAGGACCCTGGGATCATGACCTGAGCCAAAAGCAGACGCTTAATGACTGATTCACCCAGGTGCCCCATGATGGTCTTTTCTAAGAGGCATGAAGGGGAAAAAAGGCATTTGCCAGATCAATAGCCACATACTAGTTACCAAAGATGTGTTAATTTACTCAAGCAATGAAACCACATCTGGTACAGTAACTGCAGTTATCACCTGGTTTAGCTTTTGGTAATCTACTCTCATCCTCCAAGATCTACCTGTCTTCTTCATGGGCCACACATGGGTGAGTTGAAAGGAGGTATTGTGAGAATCATCACCCCTACATCCTTCAAGTCCTTGGTGTTGGCACTCATCTTGGCAATCCCTTCATGGATGATGTACTGCATCATTGTGTGTGCAGATGTGTGCAGTACATCATGATGTACTGCAATAGCAGATGTACTGCTATTGATCCTCTATTTTCCTGGGTAGAGACAGTCCAAATGGCTTGACTTGGTCTTTCCCACCATAGTAGCCCTCACTCCACAGGTCAGGGCACCACTGTGGGATTCTGCTTATTGCTGAGTATGCCTTCCCCAAGGAAGCATTCCAGAACCAGGAAATAAGCACAGAATGGGTTCAGGGACTCACTGAATCCCACTGTGAGATGAGCCTGAGCTAAAACTCCATTGATCATCTGACTTCCAAAGCCCCAATTCTGACTGATGGGCTACGGTGGTGTTTTAGATCTCCTGGAATCATTACCAATTCAAAGTCAATGTTCAGTAATCTCTGGAAGATCTGATTATTTCCTTATACTCAGTACAATGTCACCATGGCAAAAGGCCGTAGTTCTTTTCGGAGAAGATTGAGAGAAAGATTGAATACAAATTTTTGATAGGTTACATGGTCCTTTCTCAAGGGGGCCACACTTTTCTCACAGGGGCTTTGGGCTGTAAACTGGACAGTTTTGGAATTAACTTGAGGGGTCACTAGTCTCTATTTTTATTATTTAAATTAGACTTCTGTTCACTTGAGCTGGAACCTTCCCACTTACAGAAATCAAGTAAAAATTTAGTAAATTTCCCATCTATTTCACATTTACGAACATTTTGATCAACTAGCCAACATCATAGGTCTTTGAGAGTCAAACTATTTTTATTGCTGCTTTGACTCTGCTGTCCATTACAGTAACTATGGACATCTTGCCTTTGGCAGTTGATGCTGGTACTTGGTCCTTGCCACCCCAGGACCCAATTATGCTCATTGCATTAGGTTTTCCACTGTGTTCAGTGGCAGCCGTTCTCACTGTAATTTCAGTCCTACAGAAAAGAGTCATTACAAAAAAAGGGGGGGGTCATTATGGAGATCCTCGGGGAAGCTGGGGCTCCCCTCATAATATTGATGAACGACATCTCCTCTAGACCCTTCTCTGCAGGTGAGCAGGCTTTACGTGACAAATCCACTCTAACATTCTAATCTTCCAAACCCTCTGAAGTCTTTCTTCTACAGGATACCAAGGCAGGGACAGCGTTTCAAGTTTTTATTGAAAAAAATAAACTGTTAGGGTTTCCACAAAAAAATAAACTGTTAGGGCCCTTTCTAACTCCCTGAGCTGTCACATTAAATTCAGAATCTCTGCTTAGTGAATTTATGTCATTATCCATGACATAAATTCAACCTGATACAAATATATATTACTTCCATTATTATCCTATGCCCTGACTATACATTCCCACCTATATTCACCAGATTTCTGCTTCAATAAATTGGAAAATTCAAACAGTTCTTTTGGAAGGTATCACACCTCCACCTGGGTCACACTTTCTGCTTCAACTTCTGAGTCAAGCTAGAGGTCTAGAAGGAAAAAAGGGTGGTGGGTATGAGGAGTATCAGAAGTGTGTGCAAGGTACTATTTCAGGGAAGGCCACTGTAGTTCCCTCTGGCATAAGGTTAGTTTCCTCAGACAGGGGTGGAATGACTACCTCAATGGGCAAAGAAGACTCATCAGAATTTAAAGGTTCAATGTCCCCAGTTTCATCAGAGTCTTCTCATATATCCCCATTTCAGCTTCTAGGATCTCATCCCCACACTGACATCAATGCTCTCACTTTAACAATAGAATGCAGCAAGTTTGGAAATTCAATTTGTATTGTAATTCAGCCACTCAAGATGAGTAGAAACTCATCTGGCTTTGGTTTTTCAGCAATCTCAGCTCGTTTTATGTGGCACTTCAGCTGGAAGTTGGAATTCTTGAGCTCTCCTGATTCTTTCCCCACATGGTCTGGTGATACAGGAGCAACAGTCAGTCTCATTTATATAGTTTGATAAAAATGTTCCAAGGTATACATGGTCATATGCGAAGTCACAGAACTTTACCTTATATGATTATTAATATCCAGTAGTGTATCTTGCTTATCACTTTTGCTACACCACACCGTAGGCTATCAGTGTTCTCTGTATTACAGGAAATGGAGTCATTAATACCTTTAAAATTAATCATATTAAAAAACCAATTCCGGAAACAATTTAGAAACAAACAGAACCAATTTAGAAAGTCCATTCTTCAGATAATGTTTCCCTAGAACTACTCTTTGTACCAAATCTATAGTCAAAATTTCCAGAGAAACAACAAATAGGATGTGTGTATATAATACGCATGTAACTATATACACATATAGGCATAGCTAAGTATACTATAGATATGAATGGGTGTGTATATCTGTATCTATAACTATATATCTATATTGAGAGAGAAAAAGTGAGAGAGACAGAAAAAAATTTTTTAGATTCTATTTATTTGTTCATAAGAGACAGAGAGATAGGCAGAGGAAGAAGCACGCTCTCCACTGAGCAGGGAGTCCGATGAGGGACTCAATCCCAGGACCCTGGGATCATGATCTGAGCTGAAGGCATATGCTTAACCATCTGAGCCACCCAGGAACCCCCAAGAAATATTTCTTGTAAGGAATCAGCTCATACCCTGGGGAGGTTGGCAAATCCAAAATCTGACAAGCTAAAGACACAGAGAACAGTTGCAGCTTAAGTTCAAAAAGAGTCTGTTTTGGAAGGGTCAAGGCAATCTGGCGGAGGTATAGGAGGCACAGAGAGCACTGGGTCCCAGAAGTCCAGCTAAAGAGGCAGAAAACCACTCTAAAAGCCGGCAAACACAACAGGAGAGATAAGAGAATAAGAACAGCAATTCTAGGAGCTGAAAATTGACCACTTTCAGAAAGGTAGGAAGTGTGGAAAAAGTGAATTTAAAGCGACAGGAAAAGAGACCCTGGGGGGAGGGGCCGGCTCCCAGCAGCCTCAGAGCCGCAGAGCGCAAAATACGGAACTTCTAGTCTGCTCCGCTGAGGGACAGCGCTCCGCAGGCTAACCAGGGGTTCAGCCCTCGCGGGAACAGTGTGTTTTCAGGACCCGTGGGGTCACCGAGGGACCAGGGGAGCCCAAGTGCGGCAGAGCTCCCAGGTATCAGGGCGGAGAAGCCAGCAGCAGAGGAGCCAAGCAACGGCATAGGCCTACCTTGGACTATAGGAACTGAGACATATAGTCCATATAGGGCTGCCGTACTTCAAGCGGGGATCCCACGGGAGGCAGCTCCGGAGACACCCCCTCCTTCCTCCTCCGGGAGGAGTGGTGCGGGAGCGCGCATCAGGAATCTGCTGGTTTGGGGACTCCAGACGGGGCCACACGCACCACAGATAGAAACGCTCCGCCACGGGCTAGCTGAGCACAGTGCGCGGGCCATAGACAAGGGAGACGGGAGTGATAACGGCTTTCGGGCTTTCCTCAGAGGGCGTGTGTTGGAGCGGTGCCCAGCACTCGGCTCCTCTGGGCCCAGACTGGGAGGCTGCCATTTTCATTCCTGGCCTCCAGGGTGGTACAGAAAGTGCTCAGGGAACAAAGACTCTGAGAGCGAACCTGAGCAAAGTGCTTGGCCCCTCCCCTGGCAAGGGCGGTGCAATTCCGCCTCGGGCTAAGACATTTGAGAACCAAGGCTACGGGCCCCTCCCCCAGAAGATCAGCCAGAATATCCAGCCAAGACTTAGTTAATCAATCAGTGAAAACTGTGGAACTCCAGAGAATCTTTCTCTCTCACCCATCTATTCTTACCTTGACAAAATGACGAGGCGGAAAAACTCACCGCAAAAAAAAGAAGAGACAGTACTGATGGCGAGAGACCTAGTCAATGCAGACATTAGTAATATGTCGGAAATAGAGTTCAAAATGACAGTTATCAAGATGCTAACAGGGCTCAAAAAAAACATAGAAGATATTAGAGAATTTTTTTTGGGAGAAATAAAGTCCCTTTCTGGAGAGATAAAAGAGATCAAATCTAACCAAGTCGAAGTTTAAAAAGCTATAAACGAGGTACAATTAAAAATGGAGTCTCTCACTGCTAGAATAAATGAGACTGAAGAAAGAATCAGCGATATAGAAGACCAAATGATGGAGAATAGAGAAGCTGAGAAAAAGAGAGACAAACAACTACTGGACCACGAGGGGAGGATTAGAGAGATAAGTGATACCATAAAACGCAACAATATGAGAATAATTGGGATCCCAGAAGAAGAAGAAAGAGAGACAGGGACAGAAGGTATATTGGAGAAAATTATTGTAGAGAATTTCCCTAATCTGGCAAAGGGAACAAGCATCAAAATCTAGGAGGCACAGAGAACCCCCCTCAAAATCAATAAAAATAGGTCTACACCCCGGCATCTAAGAGTAAAACTTACAAGCCTCAGTGACAAAGAGAAAATCCTGAAAGCAGCTTGAGACAAGAAATCTGTAACATACAAAGGCAAAAATATTAGATTAACAGCAGACCTATCCACAGAGACCTGGCAGGCCAGAAAGGACTGGCAGTATATATTCAGAGCGCTAAATGAGAAAAATATGCATCTAAGAATACTATATCCAGCTAGGCTGTCACTGAAAATAGAGGGAGGATAAAAAGCTTCCAGGACAAACACAAACTGAAAGAATGTGCAAACACCAAACCAGCCCTTCAGGAAATATTGAAAGGAGTCCTCTGAGCAAAGAGAGAGCCTAACAAAGCAGGAAGGAACAGAGACAATGTACAGTTAACAGTCACCTAACAGGCAATAAAATGGCACTAAATTCATATCTGTCAATAGTCACCCTGAATGTAAATGGGCTAAATGCCCCAATCAAAAGACACAGAGTATCAGAATGGATAAAAAAAACAAGACCCATCGATATGCTGTCTACAAGAAACTCATCTTAGACCCAAAGACACCTCCAGATTTAAAGTGAGGGGGTGGAAAACAATTTACCATGCTAATGGACAACAAAAGAAAGCTGGGGTGGCAGTCCTTATAAAAGATAAATTAGATTTTAAGCCAAAGACTATAATAAGAGATGAGGAAGGACACTATATCATACTTAAAGGGACTAGATCTAACAATTGTAAATATCTATGCCCCTAACATGGGAGCAGCCAATTATATAAACCAATTAATAACAAAGTCAAAAAAACACATCAACAATAATACGATAATAGTGGGAGACTTTAATATCCCCCTCACCGAAATGGACAGATCATCTGAGCAAAAGATCAACAAGGAAATAAAGCTTCTAAATGACACACTGGACCAGATGGACATCACAGATATATTCAGAACATTCCATCCCAAAGCAACGGAATACACATTCTTCTCAAGCACACATGGAACATTCTCCAGAATAGATCACATCCAGGGACACAAATCAGGTCTTAATCGGTACCAAAAGATTGGGATCATTCCCTGCATATTTTCAGACCACAATGCCATGAAACTAGAACTCAGTCACAAGAGGAAAGTTGGAAAGATCTCAAGTACATGGAAGGCAAGGGAAGCAAGGGCAAAAATGAACTATTGGGACTTCATCAAGATCAAAAGCTTTTGCACAGCAAAGGAAACAGTCAACAAA
>CM053605.1:90550678-90561064 GCA_028646535.1 Procyon lotor | reverse complement strand
TCCAGCAATCACACTACTGGGTATTTACCCTAAAGATTCAAATGTGATCTGAACGGGCACATGCACCCGAATGTTTATAGCAGCAATGTCCACAATAGCCAACCTATGGAAAGACCCTAGATGCCCATCAACAGATGAATGGATAAAGAAGAGGTGGTATATATACAATGGAATACTATGCAGCCATCAAGAGAAACAAAATCTTGCCATTTGCAATGACGTGGATGGAACTGGAGGGTATTATGCTAAGCGAAATAAGTCAGTCAGAGAAAGACAATTATCATATGTCTCTCTGATATGAAGAATTTGAGAGGCAAGGCAAGAGTTTGGGGGCGTGGGGGAGAGAAATGAAACAGGAAAGGATGGGGAGGGAGACAAACCATAAGAGACTCCTAGACTCACGAAACGAACTAAGGGTGGCTGGGAGGTGGGTGGGTAGGGTTAGGGTGGCTGTGTTGTGGACATTGGGGAGGGTATGTGCTATGTTAAGTGCTGTGAAATGTGTAAGCCGGACGATTCACAGACATGTACCCTGGGGCAAATAATACATTATGTTAATAAAAAAAAAAGTCTGTTTTTTTGAATTCTGAAGCAGAATTCCTTCTTCAGGGGAGATCAGTCTTTTTTTTAATACTAATATTCATTCATTCATTCATTCATTTATTCATTCATTTATTTATTTATTATGTTATATTAGTCACCATACAGTACATCATTAGTTTTTGATGTAAGTTCCAAGATTCATTGTGTTTTAAGATCTTTAAGTGATATCGTGAGATCTCTCCACATCATGAAGGGCCATTTGCATTACTCAAAGTCTACTGATTTAAATGTTACTTTAAAAGTCTTCACAAAAATATCTAGACTAGTGTTTGACCAACTATCTGGTCAAAATAATAAAAATAAATAAAATAAACATCAAAATATATAGCTGAGTATTTAACCAAGTAAGTTTTCTCATTGTAAAATGGAATAATAATGTTTATGCAAGTGTTGTTTTAAGGTTTAAATAAGATAATATATAAGGTGCAATTCCAGGCTATAATTCATATTTATTTTCATAGCTCATATTTGATAAATTGGCAATTAGCCATAATTAAATGATCATTTTTCATACATATATTTCAAGCTAATTTTATTCAAATGGTAAGTAAAATTTTATCTTCTGTTTTTGTTGTGAGATTGTTTTGGATATTGTTATATAGCATTAATAACAATAATTTTATGGATATAAAATACTGCGTGTATTGATTTACTATAATTAGCTTATCTTCCAATTGGGTTTTAATTTATATGCCTTTTTTCACTATGTTATGAATTTTGAATGAGAATCTACACTGCTTTTAATTTTAATTTTTATTCTTTATACAACATTTACATTCTCCCACACATACACATATTTTGATCTAATGTTTTTATTTTGAATGCAGATTTTAACTTTAAATATAAAACCCGATTTCAAGATTTACCTTGGACTTCAGTTCAATTTCATGTCTTTCCATTGTAACAGACAAGACATTTATTTCCTTGAGAACTGTTATAGATTTATTCATGCCTCCTCTATAAGAACACAGTTAAGTGACCTTTTCCAATAATCTTTGCTTTGAGGAAAAAGAAAAAGGTTTTACAAGCGTCTTGAGAACCTTTTAGAATTTCACATAGCAATACCTAATCTTCAAATGTAACCTGAATGCAGAGAACTATTTCTGGGCCCCTGACACAAATTAAGAGAGAGGGGTTAATATACGAATGTGTGATGGATCATACTGATAGATCACAAAGGTAACTTGGTAAAAATCTCACCTATTGTATATCTGCGTTTATCCTTTGCCTTAGAGCTTGAATGCCCACAAAATCACTTAACCTACATCTTAAGAACCTTGGGAATCACCATTTCCAGAGGGTAAGGATGTATATCAGAATCCTTCAGGGACTGGTTTTAAAATGTGCATGTCAGTTTCCACATCACCACCCTTGTTATTCAGTCATAACTTGAGGGTTAGAGAATGGGAGAATGCTGGTCTAATATACTAAAAAAGCATCCCCAGGTAATTTTTATTACTACATGCCTAATTCTGCTTCCATGCTCAGTGGAGACCACAGATCCTGCCAAATCCCGATATTGTATCATTAGAACTGCCCTGTGATATGAGTTAGGAACAGAAGTGGAAAGGAATGGAGGTCCCTTGACTCCCATTCTGACGCTCATTTCAATCTATTGTTTCTAAAGGAATGATTTTCAATTCATCATTTGAAATTGGAAATACATGATATCAGTTGCAATCATTAAAATGTTAACAAGAACTAGTTTTCTATGTTTCCAAAGATAGACTGACACTATAAAATTAGAAAGAACTTGGAGGAGAATTAAGAGATCTGGAGTGAGAGTATTTCAGATACTCAAACATGCCACCCACTATGAGAAAACAATGAGATTTGGAAATAGTTGCCCTGGAGATGAAACCCCACATTGCCACTTATTTAATCTTCCTCTTTCTTTGTTTCCTTATTGGGATTACTGGAGACAGCAACACCCATCTCGTAGTGTTGTTGAGAGTATTAAATGCTATAATTTATAGAAAGATCTTCTTGCTTCTCACAAGTGGAAATGATAGTCATCATAATAGTAGTGGTTGTAGCACAACCATTTCTAATTTCCCTCCTTATTCTCCTTAACTTGGTAGTAGGATGGAGGAGGGGTAGCATTTATTCCATGGTACTAGCAGAAGACATTTTTAAAAGTTTATTTTGAAGATGATAGAAGAAACTATTGTTTGCTTCCTATCATTAAGAGGATTCCTTATGGCCTTTTAGAATTGTTTGAGAAAATGACCCTGCAGGAGAGACAGAAACTGTTTTCAGAACTGACATTTATCCTTCTTGACTCCAGGACACTCTGGAATATAGATATCACCATCTTGTGTGACCCTGAACAAGTAATTTAGGCTCTTTTCACTTTCTTTCCCAACTATAAAGTGAGGTAGTGGGACAGAAGCACACAAAGGTCCCTTTTCCTCTCTCATTATATGTGCCTTTAAAATTATGGCGCCCCAAGTAAGGGTTCTTACCATAACCATAGCTGATCTGATGATTTTTACTCTTATGAGACCTAATTGGCAACCACTAGATAATGTAAAGCAAAAACAGTGGGAAGAAGGTAGTGAGACAAGTTTCTCACAAGCAATGGTGATCATATTCTACCCTTCCCCACAGCTCTTGTAATAAGCACAGCTGGATTGCCCTATGCTCTTCTTCATTTATGGAACCTACAAAGTGTGCACACCAACAGGTACATGATGAAAGTTCAGGAATATTTGGAGTCATGCTGAATTCTCTATGAAACTGTAAATTTCCATCTTGGTATCACTGCTGTGGGAAAGAAAGAATGAAAACCCAACTGCTCCTCCTCCTCCGCCCTTTCTTAAAAGCTTATCAATCCACAGAGACAGGAGGCTTTCCTCCACATCTCCCTAAGCAGTGAACAACAAAAGAAGACTAATCACACGTATTTGTTTATATATATATAAATATATATATATACATATATATATTTATAATATGTGAAGGTATCCATAGTAGTTGTGGTTGTAACACAATAAGTCCTAATTTCCCTCCTTATTCTCCAATATTATATATTGTCTGCTGACCAATAAAGTAGCCATTAGACATATGTAACTATTTACATTTGAATGGGACAGTAGTAGTAATGGGGGAACGCCACACAACACATTGTTTCCTAGAAGTCCTGGCACTGTGTGCTGCTTCCTGGATAGATTTCAGGAGGATGGTGAGGCTGGGACTTCTGTTTTGTTTTTGTTTTCACTTTTTAAGATTTTATTAATTTGTCACAGACAGAGAAAGAGAGAGCACAAGCAGGGGAAGCAGCAGGCAGAGGGAGAAGCAGGCTCCCAGCTGGCCAAGGAGCCTGGTGCAGGACTCAATCATGACGTGAGCCAAAGGCAGACACTTAACCAACTGAGCCACTCAGGCATCCCATGAGGCTGGGACTTCTGCAGGAGCATGTGAATAGGACAAATCAGAGGGTGGGTACAAATTGTGTGACATGGGAATCCTGAGAAGCCTGTGGCAGTGTCTAATCAACTGTACCCAAGATAAGGGATATATTTATTTCCTAAAATTATTTGACCATGGACCTCTTTGCAATGGGAACTTCTCTCATGACTTATAAAACATATTATGTCGCTCTACAGAACATAGAGTTTTGTGTCTTCAGATAGCCTTGTCCTCACTGGATTCAAATCAGAGTTGCATCCTCAATACATCAAAAAGACATACTAAAAAGAACTCCTTCTATGGAGAAAAGGGACTGAGGCAGACTTTCTCAACTTTTGTTGGCAGTAGGAGGGAAAACAAAGGAGTTACATTTAGAGCACAAACCAACCAACGACATAAGTTTTACTCTGATAAACAATTGTTGTATTATTTCCAATGTATATCCATTTTATTTTTTGCTCATCACAGCCTGATATAATTCGACATATGGAGAAAGAATTTTAGATTCCTTCAGAAAATGCTTTTCTTTCACATCAGCCCTCATTTTGCCCCCAGGTTAACATTTCCCTCATGACTGGTAAGGATTGACACCTGAAAGAAATCACTGCTCACCTCAAGGCTGGTCAAGTTAATGTTGAGCTTTAAGCTTCACAGTTTTATGTTCTATTGGACAAATCATCAAAAAGAGAAAGAGAAGGAAACATAGCAACAGTGGCATGCAGCAATTTACAATCTTAACTTGGGGCACTTCATAGAACACCAATATTTACTCCCAGAAACACAGTTGGCGTCCTGCTACCATTTCTTTTTTCAAAGACTTTGGGGCCTGCTGGTATATGCCATGAGCCATTTTTACCTTGTTCTCCTGAAGTATTTTCTAGCACAGTCTTCCAATACTCCAACCAATAGCTGCAACTCTACAAAGACCTAGCATATCCAAGATTAACTGTTAATGTGCCATGCAGTTTGGGCATTAGTCTCTTACTGCTGCTATAGTAAATGACTACACATTGGCTGGCTTAAAAGAACACCAATTTATTCTCTCACCTTTCTGGAATTTGGAGATCCTAACATCAGGGTGTTATCAGGGCTGTGTGCCATTTGGAGGCTGTAGGAAACATCCAGTCCACACCTTTTCCAGTTTCTAGAGGTGGCCCCCAGATCTTAGCTATGGACCCTTCTCCATATTCAAAGCCAGCAGCATCATACCTTCAGATCTCTGTGGCTCTTGGGTCAGCTTTTCTCACCACATCTTTTCTTTGACTCTGACTCTCTGCCTCCCCATTACAGGAGCCCTTGGGATTACATTGGTGCAGGATTTTCTCGCCATCTCAAAGTCCTTAACAATCCCATCTGCAAAGTCCTTTTTGATTCATAATATATTCATGGGTTCCAAATATCCAGATGGACACATCTTTAGAGGGGCCATCATATAGCCCACCACAGATAACCTTAACTCTGAATCTCAGGTTTTGTTTGGTTTCTTTGTGCCTCTGGGTCTTCCTGGGGGAATTCTTACTAGATTAGTAGCTGATTAACGCTCCTTTGATCAGGTACATAAAGCAACACTCAGTTAAATGTCTTTTAAACTTGTTTCAGCCATGGGATTAAAAGCTTAGGGGGCTTCTTTTTAGAATGTGTCTTAAAATATATACAGTGGTTTGAGAATTAAGACTTAACCGAAACATTCAAGGAAGCAATAGCAGAGGGTAGCACATTTTTAAAGTCCCACAAACTACTCTGCATTGATTTTAGAACCTGGCTATGCCTCAATTTGAACCATTTATTTAAAAAAGTCTTCACTGAGATTCCCAATATGTAAGAGGCAAAAGCAAAGTTGGCCTGCCATTTGAATTGCAAAAGGCAGCCATGTTTTCATGCACATAATAATTTGTATCCTCTTTTGAGCTTGTCGGAGGGAAATTTCACAAGTACCAGAAGGGGATAGGAGTTCCACAGAGTGAGGGAGAGGGCAAACAAGGGGAAGTTCTGGGAACAGTGGATGGATTTCACATCTTTGCCTGAGGCCATCCCTAAAGGATATTTGATGGAAGAGACCAAAGTAACTTCCGGGAAAAAAGAAAGAAGACCTGGAAAAAAAGCAAACTTTCTTTTTTTTTTTTTCTCACTCAGAAATACTCGGCCACTTCCAGTGTTTGAGGCTTGCACTACAAAACAATAAATAAAAAATTAAAACAGAGAAGTCATCAGCCTGCCTTCCACCCCTCTCTTTCTATTCACCTAAGTGATGGAGGTTTGTTTAAACCTGGTTACCTAGATCTAACCAGAAGTCTCCAGGTCTAGATTCTGTGGGCCGGTGACATAGAAGCAGGCATGACGTTACAGAGACACACACAGAAGACCAGGGTACTGGGACAGTTTCACTACCAAAACACCGCATGACACCAAACAACACAGCTCATCCCCTGAAGGACAAGGGATATGGGGGAAATGTGGGGCTTGACACACGTAGAGTTAATTTTGATTCTAGGAAAAATCCACCACTTCCGAGGCAATCTCTAAGGCTCTTTGGTTTCTCTTCCTTTACCTCCAAAGAACAGGGTGAATGCAAGAAATGAATGACATGAGGACGGCAGATCCCTGGTATGAACTCAGAGTTGGAACTTAGTTCCCTTCTCCTCTAGGTGTGAGGCACAATCTCCTGAATGGTTAGCATTATAGTTGCTTCTTCTCTCCTGCCACCACTTCTTAATAAAATAGTATGCTGTCAATGACGCATGTTTGATAATAAGATACTACCTGTAGAAGTACTCAGGTCTCAGCTGAATAGAGAGGGGCTAAACCTGCTGCTTGTCTGCTTTAATCACAGGGAATGTGGTTCATTCTTTTCCTGGCCTCTCAGCTGTTGATATAATTCTAGAGTGCCCACAACTGCCACTCCATAATTTCCTCTTTTTGGGTAGACGAGGTGCACAAAGGGCACCTTGAGGACGAGTGAGTTATGGGGGATCCTTGGCTTATGCTCCCAGCGTCTCCCACCCTGAGGTAGGCTGCTGGTAATTATTTGATGCACACTGATTGACTTCAAAGTTCAAATTTGCCTTATATCTCCCTGCCCTAATGGGGAGTTTATATAATTTGCTCTGTCTCCTGAATTTTATGTGCCTTCTGTGTGTTACTCCAGTCACACCTGTTGTGGCTTATGACTTATCCATCCAGTGCCCTTTCAAATATAATTATGCATAATGGCTGAGACTAAATATAAAATAAATATATATTTAGTGGTTCTTTGTAAGCTCAGTTAAACTGCTCTCATTAAGTCACATTATCCAGGGTCAGATTCTATTCTATGATAGAGACAGGGGAACAATTTAAGCAAGGGAATTACCAAGCATTTTTGTCTGAAGACAGAAAAACCATTGGCTGCACCTGTGCCTGGAATGAGCCCCAGATCCTGCCTCTGCTCCTGTAACTCTTTCTTGCCCAGATACTCGGGAACCCACTAAACAACTTCTCAGTGATAAGAGCCCCAAAGACATCAATTGCAAATTATCTCAGTGGCTGCACTGTGTTACAGCCTTGCTCTCTGTGTAGCCCTGTGCACCTTTATCCGGAATTCCACCATTTCTTACTACCCCTGCTTCTACCACCCGAGAGAAGTCACTACAATCTCTCCCATGGATTACTGAGTACCTTTCGTCCTGGCCTTTGTAGCTCCAACTGCCCATGTTTAGCCTAGCAGGCAGATAAACGTAAGGCAAATAAACGTAAGTCAGATCATGTCGTGCTTCTACTCCAAATGCCTCATGCTTTCGTCCTCAGCACAGAAGCCTGCGTCCTTCAACCTGCCAACATTACCTGGTCAGCCCAGCCCCTCCCCCTGGGCCACAGGAGCCTTCCTGATTCTTCTGCCACTCATTCTTCAGGGCTTTCCTTGACTCCCTCTCAGCTCCCCACACACGCAGGGCCTGCTCCCCCAGTAATCAGCTGCCTCACTTTCTCACCTGCTTCCTGACTCCTCCCAGACATCATCTGCTCATCCTGCCATTCCCAACTCACTTACAGAGACCCTTTTCTAACGTTGTGCTTTATATTTTCACTGGAGTATTTAACATATTATGTATATACATACATATGTGTGTGTACATATATATTTTTATATATATAAATTTTTGAGATTCTTTATTCAAAGGAAAGTCCATGAAGGCAGAGGGATTTGCTAAATTTGTTTCTGTTCAATCCTGAACACAATTCCTGGGATAAAATAGACACTCACTACATATTTGTTGAAAGAATGGACCTATAGAAGTTATCTTCAAATTTTAAAATAGGTTTGTGTGAGCATTTCTTTAAAAAATCTCACATGAAAGCTAAAGGTATAAACAGGAAGAAGCTTGGTAGAAGTATGATTTTGAGGTTGAAGTGTGACTATGATCATCATATTACCTGACCAGGCTTTGTTCTAAGACTTTGCATACATTTACACAACTTATTTCCTCCACAAACTAATTCTAGAGCTACAGTTATTTTCCCATTATATCCATGAAGCAACTAAGGCACAGAGAGGTAAAGATACTTACCCAATGTCACACAGATAATCAAATGGGAGAACGTGATTTTGTCAGCTCATCACCACCCTCCACTGGTCTTGTAAGTGCCAAGGTTCACAGGGTGATGCCTGAGAAAGTCACAGAACCACTGGAATTCCCAGGGGTCCAGCTTAACAGTTACCCATGTGGTAGTTGAGGTACAGCCCATGAGTGAGAACTCCAAGTGACTGTACAATCTGGCCAGATCAGTCTTCTCACATCCATACACCCATGCATTTGTAGATGTCATTTCCTTTTTCTTTCTTTTTTGTTTTCTTTCTGGAATGGATGTCTCATCTTCATGTGCCTGGCAAACTGCTGATCATTTCTCATGTCTAATTATTGTAAGGCTTTACTATGAAACCCTGCAGAGTTAATTGGTCCCTCAATAAATTGTGCATATTTATTAATGCAATTTTCATATCATTCGACTATTACTTATTAATGAATCCTAACTCCCCTGGTAGGCCATGACCTCATTGAGGATAAAGACCCTGTATTTGTTGCTTCTGCATGCCCAGAACCAAGAATCATGCCAGAGGACAGAGAAGGCTGTTAGCAAACACTCTCTGATGTGTGGTGAACTTACCTGCTACAGGTCACAAACCTGGAGAAGAGAAAATGTGGAATTAGAGACTGCTCTCCTATATTCTGGGGATAATGATAATCCCATAAAGTGATTTGCTTTTCTCTATGCCTTTTACTTTAGATACTCAACAAATCATTAAAATCCATTATCTATCCTCATCCCCATCGTGTCTCTATGGCAACACCAGAAACAGACTTGGATATTCAAAATCCCCCTCAGCCAGAATATTGAAAACCCGACTTGGCCCCTCAGTTATGGGGACCAGTGAGGATGGTTGTCTCTGGTAACAGCAGAGTGCCCAGCTCCAACTCGCTTAAGCAATAACAAGAAGTCCACAGGAAATAGGGTTGCAGGATTTATTTGTGGGTCTAGATAACTAAAGCAGTTCTCAGACCTCCCCCACAGAAACATAGCACCCAGTTAGAAAGAAAAGGAAGATTTCCTTAATTCATCTGTTTTTTCTTCAGGAGATAAAAAAATAAAAAACAAATCCAGACACAGGTAAGGGAAGACCACATTTGCAAGTATTATAGCACAAAGGGGAGGGATACTATTGCCATTAACAGAAATACTCACACCGTGACATCTGCAGGCATTAGAAAGGTCAGGCAGGAAAGGGCATTTCTTCCATGGGGAGCAGTAAACAAGGTGGAAAGAATTGAAGACCTGGGGAGGTGGGACAAATGAGGGTGGTATGACAGGACTGTAGGTCAGAGAATGTTTTACCTGTGCCCAGGCTGCTGCAGGGTGGGCCTGGTGCTGGGGGCAAGGGGGGGGGGGGAAATGGGTCTAAAGAAGGGCTTTGTGAGGTCAGGCTGAGGGTGGGCCCAAGTTCCGTTCCAGGACCTGGGAGAAGAGGGAAGCTGAAGTAAAGTTTGGCCAAGTCAAGGAGGTAAATACTTTGTCCAGATTGGTCAGTGGGTATAAACAGTTCAGTCAATCGTGTATGAAGCAAAGAATGGGAATTTGGAGAGCTTGCATCTGGCCTTGTGAGTCACCTATCACATGGCAAAGGGTAGAGCTTTTCAGCCAAATGATTCCTGGAACAGAAAGATGGGGAATTTCTTTAACCACCACTGTTTTTCAGGATCACAGGGCCAAGTACAATTCAACATTGACAGAAAGAATCCTTTTTTCAAGAAGCTCAATAGGTAGACTACCCTTCAGGACCCAAGGATAGAACTGTTGGCCAATTCTAGGCCAGGCTCTAAGGCAAGGAGACTGGGGGAAAGT
>CM053605.1:90521275-90550178 GCA_028646535.1 Procyon lotor | reverse complement strand
TTAAAAGAAGCCAAAGAGAAATTTTGGAATTTAAAAGTAAAATAACTAAAATGAAAAATTTACTAGAGGAATTCGAAGGCAAATTGGAACAGGTAAGGGAAATAGCAAGCTTGAAGATACAGCAATGAAAATTTTCAAGTAGGAACAGAAAGAAGAAAAAAAAAGATTGAGAAACTTATGGAACACAATCAAATGGACAAAATATATACATTGTGGAATTCTCAGAAAGGGAAGAGAGAGAGAGAGAGAGAGAGAGAGAGAAGAAAGAATATTTTAAGAAATAATGGCTGAAAACATCCTAAATGTGATTAAAGACATAAGTATAAAAATCCAAGAAGGCCAACAAATTCTAAATAGGATAAACTCAAAGAGACTCATACAAAGACACATTATAATTAAACTTTACAAGGACAAAAACAAAGATAGAGTCTGGAAAGCAACAAGAAAAAAAATGAATCATCACACACAAGAGATTCTTAAAAAGAAAATAAGCAGATTTCTCATCACAAGAATCAGAGACCACAAGGCAGTGGACCTAGAGTGGACCAAAGAGGGGGAAGAGGAGAGGAGGAGGGGGAGGGTTTCGTGGAGGACGAGGAGGAGCAGCAGCTGTCAGTAACAAATCCTCTAACTGGCATAACTGTCCTTCAAAGTGCAGAAGAAATTAGGATAATTGCAGATAAACAAAAGCTCAGTGAGTTAGTTACCACTAGACCTTCCCTTCAAGAAATGCTCAAGTGAATCCTGAAAGGTGAAATAAAACACCACTAAACATTATCTTGAAGGCATATGGAGAAATAAAGTAAAGGTAAATACATGGACATTTATAAGAGCTAACTTTATTGTAACAGTTTATAAGTAGATTTAAAAAATGAATATACTTTTTAAAAAACAATCATTAATCTGAAAGTTAGTATTATTATAACTTTGGTTTTAACTCTAAGTCTTATTTTCTGCATAATTTAAGAGACTAATGCATTTAAAGATATTATTAGCTTAAATTTGGAGGCATAGAATGTATAAAGATATCATTTTGTGATATCAATAACCAAAATGAATGGAAATGAAACTATAAACGATAGAATTTTTGTATGTTATTGAAGTTAAGCTGGGATAAATTCAAATTAGAGTGTTAGAACTTTAGAATATTAAATGTAAATCCCATGATAACAAAAAAGAAAATAGCCATAGAATATACACAAAAGGAAATGAGAAAGGAATTCAAATAGTTCACTACAAAATAATCAACTAAACACAAAGAAGACAGGAAATAAGAGACAGAAAGCAATAAGGCATATAGAAAACAAATAGAAAAATACCAGAAGTAAATTACTCCTCGTTAATAATTACAGGACATATAAATTGACTAAAATCTCCAGTTAAAAAACAAAGATTGGTAGAATGGGTAAAAACACATGATTCAAGTATATACTATCTATAAGACACAAGGAGCTTGAAATTTAAAGGATAGAAAAACATATTCCATGTAAATAATAACTAATAGAAAGCAGGAATGGCTATCTAATATTAGACAAATAGACTTCAAATCAAAAAAGATTACAAAAGATAAAGAGTGAATATATATATATTATTTATTTACTTACTTATTTATCAGAGATAGAGAGCACAAGCAGGGGGAGCAGCAAGCAGAGGGAAAGGCAGGCTTCCCACTAAGCAAAGGAGTCCGAGGCAAGACGGGATCCCAAGACCCTGGGATCATGGCCTGAGCTGAAGGCAGACATTTAACTGACTGAGCCACACAGCTATCCCTAGAAGGAATTATATATTAACAAAAGTTACATACAGCAAGAATATATAACAATTATAAATACTTATGCAACTAATGACATACCATAAAAATATATAAAGCAAAAACTGACAGAATTGAAAGGAAAAAATAGATAACTCTACAGTAATACTTAGAGACTGCCATACCCCATGCTCAGTAATGAATAGAACGAAATAGAAGATAACTAAGTAAGCAGAGGACTAAGCAACATGATAAACTAACTAGATGTAACAGACACTTACAGAATACCCAGCAAGTACATGCACATTTTTCTGAATTAAAAATAAGACATTTTCCAGGATAGGTCATATGTGAGACTACAAAGTAAGTCTCAATATATTTTTAAAGATAGATATCATAGAAATTATTTCCTTTGATCATATCGGTATAAAGTTAGAAATCAACAACAGAGGAAAACTGAAAAAATTCACACACGTACGGAAATTTGAAAGCACAGTCTTAAAAACCTAGTGATTCAGAAAAATCATAAGGGAAACTAAAACATTCTTAGGGATGAATGGAAATGAAAATACAGCATATCAAAATTTATGAGACTTAGCAAAATGGTGTTAAGATGCATACTTATAGCTATTAAGGCTTATATTAAAAAATTTAAAAATATCTCAAATTATAATCTAACTTTACAACTTAGGAACTAGAAAAAAGAAAGACAATCTAAACCCAAAGCTGGCAGAAGGAAGGAAGTAAAAAAATTAGAGCAGACATAAATAAAATAAAGAATAGAGAAACAACAGAGGAAACATATGCACCCAAAATTTGTTTCTTCAAAAAGATCAACAAAATTGATAAACCCTTAGATAAATGGATTAGGAAGAAAAGAAGACCTAAATTATTAAAATCAGAAATCAGAGTTTTTACTCTCATTTTTTACTACCAATTCTAAAGAAATAAAAAAATTATAAATAGTACTGACTAAATATTTAAAGAAGAACTAATAACAATCATTCTCAAACTCAACAAAGTTGCAGGATACCCAGTCAACACAAATATCAATGGCATTTCCATACACAAAAATTGAACTATATGAAAAGGAAATTATAAAAATAATCCCTCTTAAATAGCATCAAAAAGAATAAAACACTTAATAATTAAATTAATCAAAGAGGTGAAAGACTAGTGTAATAAAAAATTCAAAATTTTGCTGAAAAAAAGCAAAAAAAAATACAAATAAATGGGAAAGCATCTCATATTCACAAACTGGAAGACTTAATATTGTTGAAATCCCTATACAACCCAAAGCAGTCAACAGAGTCAGTGCAATCCCTATTAAAATCTTAACGAGGTTGTTAACAGAAATAGAAAAACCCATTCTGAAATTCAACTGGAATTTCAAAGATCCCCAAATACCTAAAACAATCTTGAGAAAGAATAAACCTGCAGGACTCACACTTTCTGATTTCAAAATTTTTTATGAAGCTATGGTAACCAAAACAATATAATACTGACAAAAGACAGACATATAAACCAAAGAAATAAAATAGAGAGCCCAGAAATAAACCTTCATATATATGGTCAAATGATTTTTTGATAAGGATTCCAAGATGAGCCAATGGGGAAAGGGCAGTTTTTTTTCAACAAATGGTTTTGGGAAAACTGCATATCCAAATGCAAAAAACTGAAGTTGGTATCTTACCTAACACTATTCAAAGAGCTTAATTTAAAATAGATGAGAGACCTACATGTAAGACCTAAAACCATAAAACATTGGGGAAAAAAAAAAGAGGACAAAAACTTCATGACGTTTGGATTTGAGAATGAGTTCTTACATATGACATCAAAGGTCCAGGTAACAAAATTAAAAAAAAAAATAGGCAACTTGGACTTCATGAAAAACTTAAAAATTGTGCATCACAAACATTAACAATAGAATAAAAACACAACCCATGCAATGGGAGAAAATATTTTAAAATTATATATCTAATATATATCCAGAGTATATAGAGAATTCTTAAAACCAGACAACAGAAAACGGAATGTGAATTAAAAATGGACAAAGGATTTGAATAGATATTTCTCCAAAGAAGATACATGAATGTAAAACAAGCACATGAAAAGATGCTCAATATCACTAATCATTAGTGAAATGCAAATCAAAGCTCCAAGATACTACCTTCATTAACAGAGCAACTATTAAAAAAGAAGAAGAAAAGGAAAGAAGAAGGAGAAGGAGAAGGAGGAGGAGGAGATGAAGAAGAAGAAAAAGAGGAAAAGACAGAAAGAGAAAGAGAGAGAGAGAGAGAGAGAGAAAGAAAGAAAGAAAGAAAGAAAGAAAGAAAGAAAGAAAGAAAGAAAGAAAGAAAGAAAGAAAGAAAGAAAGGGAAAAAGAAAAGAATAAATGTTGGTGAGACGGTGAGACTTTGGAGAAATTAGAACTTTTGTTCATTCTTGGTGGGAATGTACCCACGGCTACAATTCCACTTCTGGCCATATACCCAAAAGAAATGACAGCAAGGACTTGAAAAGTGATTTGTGCACCCATGTTAATAGCAGCATTATTCAGAAGAGCTAAAACATGGAAGCAACCCAAGTGACCATGGTTGGATGAATGGGTAAGCAAAATGTGGTGTGTACATACAATGGAATAGTATTTAGCTATAAAAAGGAAGGAATTCTATCACACACTATAACATGGATGAAACTTGAGGACATTATGCTACAAGAAATAAGCCACTCACAAAAGAACAAATACTATATGATTCCATATATATGAGGTATTTAAATTCATAGAGACAGAAAGTAGAATGGTAGCTGTCAGGGCAGGAATGAAGGAAAGATAAGTAATCGAGTTTAATGTGTATAGAGCTTCCATTTTGCAAGGTGAAAGATTTGTAGGGATGGATGGTGTTCATGGTTTCACAACATTATGCATGCATCTAATATCACTGAATTATACCAAGAATTGTTTAAAATTGTGAATGTTATGTTATATATACTGTATTAAAATAAAAAAAATTAATTCTGTAGTGCTTAAATCTCAGTTTTATTTGCTCTTGGTATTGTATATGTGTATGGATAGGTTTGGTAGAACTCAGAGTTGGGGTCATCCAGACACATATTAGTGGTTTGGCCGTCCAGGCATCTGCTGGAGGTATCAGTCTACAAAGGGTGCTAAAATATCAATGGAATTAATAGGATATAGGTGCCATTTAACATTGGTTTCAGCACATAATTCAAATAAAAGGTAAATTTAAATTGTTTTATCTCGCATTGAGTAGACATAATAAATCCCTTATTTTTAATATCATCATGGAACAGGAAAACATTATTTGTCATTTGTTATAACCTATTGCCTTCAGAAAAAGGAGAATCCAAGCAACCAGACTGTCTTTCCTTTAGCGAGCACAAACAAAATCCTCAAAAACCAAAGCCTTTGAAGCCCTTGAAAACAGTTTTAAGAAACAGATCCGGAACACAAGATAAAGAAGCTGGAGCAGATTGCAATGGCTCCAGCAGAGAAACTGAGAAGCCTGTGGGAAGGAGTGAAGAGAAAGAGATGTCAGATAAGTAGTCAAGAGCCAGGAAATCTGAGCACAAGAAGGGAAAGGGGGAAACAGAAACAAAGAAAATGTGGTATGAAGAAGGATTTTGCTACTTCAAAGCTCAGTGCTGGGCCATGGGAACTCACCATCTCTGTCTCACTTACAGAATCTTCAGCAAGCTCTACATTTCTCCCTGATGCTGCTAGACAAGTCCACTTTTGTTCTGGGGTTATCCATGAGAAAGTTGAAGAGAGGACATCTTCTATATGAGTGATAAACATCAGCAAAGAGGTACTCAGTTTAGATTAGGTGAAAGTCTAATTTTTTTCTTGGTTCCAGTTAAATGGAATGCTGGTTTGGAGGAGTGATTATGACCCTGCCAAGGGCATCTTAAACAGAACGTTTGGTCTCAGGTAGATAAAACTTAGCTGACTTACCACTGGCCTATTCAAAAGATTTCACTGCCAGCTCTTTCAAGGTACTGATTAGGAGTTACCTACAGTTGCATTTAACTAAGCTTGAATAGCATGGGCCATGATTAAAACAGCACCCCCAGGGCAGTACAGCATGATATTTCAACTCATAAGAATGGAGTTCTTCTAGCTTACATAGGATTTTGTTGGTTCTTGGCTTTAATATAAGATAATTAGTTGAACTGGGAATTGAACAGCATACACCAGAAGATGGAGTCTAAAGGAAAATGTGGACAGGATTTGCAGAAAAATGACACAACCCTGGTGAAGTGCCTTAGTTGGCTTGCCCCACAATCACCTTATGGAAAGCCAGCCCTGGGGAATGTGTTGTACTTCTGTTTTCTGAATGTTATTTTTCACAGCCTGAGGAAGACTGACAGTTCTCTCTGAAACAGGAAACAAGATCTTGAAGAAGGTATGGAGCTATTTTTAAAACCACAAAATGATTGTAGAGGAGTCGCTATTGGAAATCTATGTAGGAGAAAGTTACAGTATTTATGCCTCAATATGCCACCATCCAGAAACTATATATTATACAAGGGTCATAAAGGAGAAAAACAGAGGGCTACCAGTTTGGTATGAACAAAGGAACTACTATTCCTGCTGATGATAATAATAGTTACTGTAATAGGATGCAGAGTGGAATTTTTCTAGTTGCTCTGTAATTCTGCATTCAGAAAAGAATATCAATGAATGTGGCCAGATGGGATGGAAATATTTCTGGAATGGTTACCATTCTAGAACTCATCAACCCAGGATTCATAATGGATGACTGAGGAGGGGCAGAGAAGAAATGGTCTTCTTTTTTTTTTTTTTTAAACATTTTCAGTCTTAGGGAATAAAACACTCATGGTACCAGAGATGTTACTCTCTCCTTTTTATTCTGTGATCCCCCTCACCACCACACCATAAAAGTCAAGAGATTCTGAGCAGTGGAGCTCTAAGCAAATCATCCTCAGAGGTTGAGTGTGTCTTCAAGAAAGAAAGATCAGCATTTCACTCACTAGATGATGTTCATAGAATTACAAATCTGCAGGGCTGTCCTAATGCTTCTTGAGAGCACTACACTGTGAGAGAGGTTTGTGGTTTTATTTTTTTTTAAGATTTTATTTATTTATTTGACACACAGAGAGAGAGAGAGAGAGAGAGAGAGAGAGAGAGAGATCACAAATAGGCAGAGAGGCAGGCAGAGAGAGAGGGGGAAGCAGGCTCCCCACCGAGCAGAGAGCCTGATGCAGGGCTTGATCCCAGGACCCTGAGATCATGACCGGAGCTGAAGGCAGAGGTTTTAACCCACTGAACCACCCAGGCACCCCTGTGAGAGAGTTCTTGAGGAACTTGAAACATGTGCACTCAGAAATGCAAACAAAGAAGACTATCTGCTCTTTGCCAGACAAGTTGATATCTGAATATGCGAGGTTTACAAGAGTAGTCCCTACCAACAGGAAAAAATATGCTGCTCCCATCCCAGATCCCTAAGACCCTCAGAAGGCATAGAAGGAAGAGGACCTGTAGTCCTAGTGACTCCTTCTGAAAAGAAAATGTTGAAAGTGGACTATTGATGAGGGTAGTCAATGAAGAGACACATATGCCCCTGTAAAAGCAGACTTCATGTAGGACTACAACAAACTAAAAATTCCCTGCATAACAAAGGACATCATCAGCAACATGAAAAACCAACTAAATGGGAGAAAATATTTGCAAATCATATGTCTGATAAAGGGTTAACATGCAAAATATAGAAAAGATTCACACAACTCAATAGCAAAAGAAAAAAAAATCCACCTAAAAATTAGCAGATGATAAGTATACATTACTTAAGTATACAAGTATATAAGTATACTTATACTTATATAGTATAAGTATATACAAGTATATATTTAAATATACAAGTATACATATAAGTATACATTTTTCCAAAGAATATGTATGGTCAACAGACACATGAAAAGATGCTCAACATCAGTAATCACCAGGGAAATTCATAATGAGATCATAATGATAGCATCTCATATATGTTAGAATGGTTGTTATCAAAATGAGACCTAAAAGTGTTGGCAAAGATTAGATAAAAGAAAATCCTCATGCATTGTTCCTGGGAATGTACAGCCACTGTGGAAAACAGTACATAGTTTCCCCCGAGAATTAAAACCGGAACCACACTATAACCCAGAAATTCCACTTTTAGGTATGCATCTGAAAAAAATGAATCAGCCTCAAAAGATATAAACACTCCTGTGTTCACTGTAGCATTGTTTATAATAGCCAAGATATGGAAACAACCTGAATGTCCATTCATGAATGAGTGGAAAATAAAAATCTGGTATATGTATACACACACACACACACACACACACACACACACACACAGAGGAATATTATTCAGTCATAAAAAAGAATGGGGTATTGCTATTTATGACAATATGTATGGACCTTGAGGGCATTATGCTAAGTGAAATAAGTCAGAGATAGAAATACAAATGCCATATGATCTCACTTATATGTGAAATCTGAAAAAATAAAAATAAAACAAAACAAATAGAACTTATAGATACAGGGAACAGATTGGTGGTTGTTAGAGTCAGGGTGTGGGGGGTAGTCAAAATGGGTGAAGGAAGTCAAGTGGTACAAACTTCCAGTATAAAAGAAGTCATGGGATGTAATGCATAGCATGAAGACTATAATTAATAATACTGTATTGCATATTTGAAAGTTGCTAAGAGAGTAAATCCTAAAAGTTCTCATCACAGAGAGGTCCCTGTGTCACTCAGTTGGTTAAGCATCCGACTCCTGATCTCAGTTCGGGTTTTGATTTCAGGATCCTGAGTGCAAGCCCTATGTTGGGCTCCATGCTGGGTGTGGAGCCTACTTTAAAAAAATAAGTAAGTAAAACTAAAAATAAATAAATAAATAAATAAAAAGTTCCCATCGAAGAACTTTTATGACTACATATAGTAAGAGATGTTAAGTAGAATTATTGTGGTGTTCATTTTGCAATACATATAAATATGAAATTATTATGCTGTACACCTGAAACTAATATAATATTTTATGTTAATTATACCTCAAAAACAAGTAATCTTCAGTGGGAGACAAGCCCAGGACATCCGGATACCTCTCTAGGATAACCATACGCTCCATACACCTGCAACCGCGTCTGCAGATGCCTCATGCATCAGGGGAAGGCCAGTTCTGCAACATGTCAGCAACCCATAGCTGCCTATCACCATTACTGGCTCATCATAGCCCTCTGTTCAAGGTCCAGGAGAGAGAAGGCAAGGAGAAGTGAAAGAACAAGCCATGCCCAATCTACCCTGAAAACCTTTTCACCCTCAGCCGCAGCCGATGATGACAAAACCTTTAGGTTCAGTAAGACGTTGGATTTATACACCATCCTGGACGGAGTTTAGTAATCATAAATTGACGGAAAATTATGGACTTTTATAATGTTATCCTCAGATGGGAAAATGTCCTCAGCAAGCTGAAAACAGGGAATGAGAGGAAAGTAATACTAATCTTTATATATTAGGCTATATTTTCTGAGAAACTTCATGTTCTAGGTGCTTCACATATTTCCAAAACCCTATGAAGCAACATTATTAGATCCATTTTTCAGACAAGGAAATTGAGGATGAAAGCAGCTTATCCAAAGCAGAGCATAACTTAGATTCAAACTTGGATTTGACACACAAACAATGTGCTTCTGTCCATATATAACATTGTTTTCTCCAGTTTCATTGACCCAAATCATATCAGTTTCTTTAATACAAAGTAATAATAACATATACAACTAGCCAACTAGAAAAGGTTTCAGGCTCAATTATATATAATTTAAATGCATTTCTTTTAAACTCCTCAGTTCCACCAGTTACTCAAACAAAATATTAACAAAAGAAATTGTGTTGACCCCCTTCTGAATGTTTTGTACGTTATCACATGCACACCATAAGGTAAAGATCTGTGATGGCTTTATGTGTCCACTTGGCTAGGCTATGGTACCCAGTTGCTTAGTCAAACACTAGTGTAGATGTCTCTACAAAGGTATTCGTGGAGGTGATTAACATTGACAATCAGGTGCCTTTAAGCAGAGCAGATTACTCTCCATGGTGTGAGTGGGTCTTAGCCAATCAGTTGGAGGCCTTCACAGCAAAGGCTGAGGTTTCTTAAAGTAATTTTGCCACAAGACTAACATACAGGGGCACCTGGGTGGCTCAGTGGGTTAAGGCCTCTGCCTTCAGCTCAGGTCATGATCTCAGGGTCCTGGAATTGAGCCCCACATCGGGCTTTCTGGTCAGCAGGGAGCCTGCCTCTCCCTCTCTCTCTGCCTGCTTGTGATCTCTCTCTCTGTCAAATAAATAAAATATTAAAAAAAAAAAAGACTAACATACAAATCCATCCTGAATTTCCAGTCTGCTGGCCTTCCCTGCAAACATCAGACTCAAAGACCGTAACATCAACGCCTCCATGAATTTCCAGCCTGCCAGCTTGCCCCAGGGATTTCTGACTCTCCAGTCTTCATAGTCTTGTCAGCCAATTCTTTAAAATATCTCTCTTTGTCTTTCTGTCTCTCTCTTGCACACACATGCTCTCTGGGGAAACCTGACTACCTTCATACCAGTCCATTCTCCTTTCTTTACTTCCCAGATATTCCCTCTATTATTTGATAGTTTGAATTCTGGGCCTTCACCTTGAACTGTATTCCTAAGGCAACTCACAGCAAAAGCCTTGGCTGGCGGCAAGTTCTGTTACAAAAGTCTGATTCTGTACTTGACTTGCATCTATTTGTTACAGCAGATTTCCACCGTTGTACCAGGTGGCCTCATAATAACCCTGTGCATTGGGAAGATCTGTGTCATTACCTGCATTTGACAAATGAGGACAGTGAGATCTTTTAAAGTTTAATGTTTTTTCATTCCGATACCAGTAGACAGATTCCAAACTGGGGTGTGGGTCTCTTCAGGCCTCACCAGATGAACCTGACTCCACTAATTGGCTCCCTCTTTGTCTTGATAGGAAATATGCCACCCAGTTGGGGATTTTATTTACCATCTCAGGAAAAGAGGCTGAAACTGACTTTTGATTTAATATAATTAGTAAAACAGGGTCATATGCTGTAATTGAGTGATTTTTCTAAACCTTTATTTTACGTTTGGAAAAATATAGACACACCCAGAAAGCATTGTCCTGAACATCTGAATGTAGCTAAAACCACTACTATTTATTTTAGGAAAGATTATCAAGCAAAATGTGCAATTGTCAAAACACAGATTCTTCCTATAGAATACTGTTCTTTCACTGTTCAAAATAATCATGGGTAGGAACAAGAAGAATATACTAGAGCACTAGGAATTTTGTTTCATATTATTTCAAAAGAAAAAATCTAATTATCATAAACATCAAAGTAGGTACTTAGAAGCTCACTTACTGAACAGAAAATCTAAAATTGTTTTGCTATTATTGTTACTTTTTTAATGACTATCATAGGTCAGGCATCCTTCTAGAAGGGGTAAATGCTTAATATAAATCAATTCCAGGAAAGCCTTTTGTGCATTTTTTACAAAGGAGGAAACAGTAACCCAGAGAGGTCAGATAAAGTGTAGAGCTGTGGTTTCGTTTAGGGCTGAAAGTCCCCAAAACCCATACCATTTACATTCCACTGGCTTGTAATTGATAGATTTTTCTCATGACTTGCAATTACTTTTATGCTTTTGCAGGTATCTGCATTCCTGCCTTTTCATTTATTGCTCCATGAAAACAAGAACATCAGAAAAGAAGGACACTTATATTTTACTCCTCAGGTGTGAGCCCCAGGCATGTTATTCCAGACTTCGGAGTAAAAGTAGATCCTGCCTTGTGCCCTTATTTATAAGGGGAATAACCCAGAGCATTTAGTGCTTGCTGGAATGTTAATGTGGATGGTTACCTTAGCCGTTACTGGTGCAAATTATTGGTACAATGGTGCATTTTCCCAGGTAAAAATTACTAGAGGACTTACATACAACATTCAAGGCAGAGCCTTGATTCTTTCGCAAGTCATTTTATGCAGGCTGACCAGCGCTCGTCAACAGCAACGCAGGCTGTAGAACGGCCCGGAGCTCAACTCCTTACACTGTAAGAAACGAAAGTGCCTCTTTTTTCTTTACCCTTTCATGAGGTGAAAACCTGCAGGGTACATATAAATTACAAGCACAAGATGGGGATTTGTGGGAAGATTCTGGAGGAAGCGTAAGGATTCGAAGTTTGAAATATCGTTGGATATAAACTGATGCAGGAGTGTAGCAAGTATGACCGCAGAATATAAAATAAAAAAGTAACTAAAAAATACAGGGAAGAAAGGTCAATAGCAACAGATCTTCCCGGTTCTTATTAGAGCAGGACAAAAGTTTACATTAAGCTTACTGCCCTGGGGCGCCTGGGTGGCTCAGTCCTTTAAGCATCTGACTTCAGCTCCAGTCATGATCTTGGGGTCCTGGGATCAAGCCCCATGTCTGGCTCTTTACTCAGTGGGGAGTCTGCTTGTCCCTCTGCTCCTCCCCCTACTTGGGCACTCTCGCTCTCTCTCCATCTCAAATAAATAAATAAAATCTTTAAAAAAAAAAAACATACTGTTCTTACTGTTCAAGAAAAGGATACATTTTCTCCATAAACTTGCTTTCTTTGGGGCATACCAGATGAGAGGAAATGAAAACACTTGAAAATGTCTGTTACAATTGGTAATCTAATGAAGACTCTCACATGAAAGAAATTGCATGTGGATATGTGTGTTTATATTAGGCTGTTTTGTACTGCAGTGTACATATTCTTTAATTCCTCTGAATGAAAGCATGCAGCAGACCACTCTAAGGGCTGTTTCTGCCCCTACACAGAGAGACACCATCAAGTCCCTGGTCCCAGCCAACAGCAAAAGCCTATGGCTCAGGGGCACGTGGGTGGTTCAGTTGGTTAGGTGTCTGCCTTAGACTCAGGTCATGAACTTGGGGTCCTGGGATCAAGCCCAGAGTCGGGCTCCCTCCTCAGTGGGGAGTCTGTTTCTCCCTCTCCCTCTGCACCTCCCCCTGCTTGTGCTCACTGGAGACAAACAGCATCTTACCCCAGATCTCACAATCCAAAGACACTGGAGTTTATTTTTTCTTGTATTTCATTTGTTCTATATAGTAACAATACTTTAGCTAGCTGACTGGCAATAAAGGACAAGCTAAAAAACTAAAATCACAGGCTGTATTTATACATGCCAACTCATTTTTAAAGCAGTGTGGTACAATGAAAAGAAAAGAGGCTTTGGGGATCAGAGATACCTAGGTTCAAATTCAACTTCTATCATTCTAAGAGAACTTTTGCTTCTAAATCACAAAAACAATCATTTCAAAGTCATTTTGAAAGCCATGTTGCAAATGGAAGATCACAAAGGATAAGGTGAACAGATTTGCCTATGTAAAAATTTGAAGAGAAAGAAAAGTTCCATAGAAACACTAAAAATGAAAGCAAAGGGCAAATGGAAATTGGGAATAAATATCCACCATGCACACTGACTTTGAGAAGTTTTTAGATTGAATACATGAATATTGAGTATATCAATAATGAACATATGAGGAATGCTTAAAGATTAGCAAGGAAACCACTAACACTCTTTATAAATGGACTAATGTGATGGAACCATCAGAGGGACAGCAATGCAAACGATGATAAGCATTGACAAAAAAGTGCTACAAAATAATAAAAGGATAAAATTAAACATAATATTGGGATCCCATTATAAAATCAATTTTGGGGTACTTTTGGGTCATGCTATGAGTAGATAATTATTTCTTTGCATGGCTAGCTCCCAGCCATCATTCAGGCCTTTCAAAGTCACTTCCTTTCCTCCAAGAGCTCTCTGACCAAGTCACACGTGTCTTCATTGTCTCCCACCACCTGCTTTATACTTCATAGACTTTCTACTTCACAGAACTAACTTGCCACTCTTTAGCATTGTCTTATTTTTGCTACTACTTATTGTTGTTTCCCCATTGGAATATAAGAAACCTGAGAATAATGCTCTGTCTTTCCCCCCCAATATCTAGAAAGAGTTCCCATTGCATTGTACAACTCAATAAACATACCCTGCTTGAAAGGCTGGAAGGAGTGCTTATTTTACACTTTTGGGTCACAGCTCTGAAATATATCAAGAGCTTTCAAAATAGTCTTCCTTTTGACTCAGTAATCCCACTTCCACAAATTTATCCCCAGAAAATAATCAGAAATACACATTGAGATTTAAGTGCAATGATAGTCATTTCAGTATTATTTATAATAGCAAAAAAATGAGAAAATAATATAAATGTCCAAAAATACAGAAGTGGGTAAGTAAATTATGGTGTATATCTAGTATATAAAATTATGCAATCATCAAAAGTTATGCTGTTGAAAATTACTTTATGACCTAAAACATTTTAAAAACTGAAGTAAAGCATTACATAAAATTTTATATGGAGAACAATCCCAATTTTTCTAATGTGTGTATGTATGTAAATAAAGTTATCCTATTGGGTCAAAATTCACTGGCCTTTCAATTCATGATTTTATTTATTCCAAATTACAGTTATCTAAGTGCTCATCTACTGTTATTGAAAGAGTCCTTGTATTTTACCATGTTAATTTCCCCAGGAAATTGGGTTGACTGGTACATTGTCCCATGTCTCATAAAACCATCCTCGCTATTACTTACTGTCTCAAGTGTCTCCCTCATTTTTTCCAATCAGTTTTGCAAGACTCAAGTATTTTCCTTTATTCAAGTATAAGCTAAACATATGATGAGCCTTTGCCTTTGGATAGCTTGGTAGTCTGCTTCCTATAATATTTAATGAGAAGGTACACCAGGAATATCAGAATGGAGGTATAATATAGAAAATAACCTAAAAACACTGTCTTTAGTTGGGTTACCTGTAGACTGACTCTCAGAGAACTGGGGACAGAAATTTATAGAGAAATGTTCTTGTGAGAATAATTTGTAGGAAAATGAGGACGACAAAATCGGACAAAGAGAAAAGTTGAATTGCAGATACACTCACAATGCTCTGCTGACCTTACAGTGAGCTCTAGAGTTGGGATGTTCCTTCAGAGTTGTCCCGAATTGAGATAAGGGGCTGGGGTCTTGATTCTCCATATTAGCTGGTCTTTGGCTGTGAGCCACATCCTTGAAGAAGGCATGTTCCTGTGTGAGGCAGTTCTCTATGGCAGAAAGTCATATCTAATGAGAGTCTGCGAACCTTCAGCAGTAGTATTTCTAGTAGCTGTAGGGAAGGTTGTGTTGGAACTTAAGGGGGAATCTGGGTGGGGCCCCATGAAATTAGTCTTTGGGGGGCTTCTATAACAAAATACCACAGACTGTGTGGCTAAAACAATAGAATGATTTTCTTAAAGTTCTGGAGGCCAGAAACTTAAGATGAGGATTCTAGCTATTCAGTTTCTGGTGAGAGCTCTTACCCTTGCCTCTTTCTCATTGTATATTCAAATGGTCATTCCTTGGTTCTTACACCAGATGACAGAAAAAGCAAGCTCTCCGATTTTGAGAAAACATGGTGATCATTCTTAAATCAAATCCTGGATACTCATTTTCTACTAGGGAAACTGCAACTACAGAATCTGTTAAAGTCATGCACTGGTGAGCAAGAGCTACAATATCCTATCTAAGGAACTACTCCAAAACTCAATAGCTTAGAACAACAATCGTGTGTCTTCAAGTTAGCTGGTTTAGATTTTCAGAGAATTAGATGTAGATAATTTATTGGGGCCATGATTTCCCCATGTCCTAAGAAGAACGAGGGAGGCAAGGTTGAACCAAGACAGAAGCTGATCTAGGCTGGGCCTGCTGTGCTTGACTTCAGGCTGCAGATCAAATCAGGATTGTTCCACACATCCCTCATCTTCTTTGAAACAGTGGGCTTGCTGAGCCATGTCGTCTGCATGGAGATGGCAGAGGTGAAAGGGAATATAACTATATTTGTCCAGTGTGAATGGAACAATAATAATAAAATACTTAATCGCAACCTGAATTCTGTTTTCTCCTAGATTTTTTTCCTGGATTATTTCCTATATGTGTTTATGACCTTAAGCCCTCTAGCAAACAGTCTGGTTCAGCTGCCACAGGAGGTCCTTAGGGCATCATTTTCTTCTGATTCATGTTTACCTGCCTGCTAAGTGTCAGTTTACTCCTCATTATTTTTCCCTCTAACCCTTAGAGATGTTTCGTTCCCTCCTAAAAGTCTAACAATGCACTTAAAACCATGTTGCTGTTATTTATCCAGCATATGTAGGTTTTTCAGTTAATAGAAGACTATTCAGAATCCCTAGTTCATCATCTTACTGAAAGGCAAATCTCCTTTTTTCTATCCTTTCATCTTACAAGTTTCTATTAAAAAATGCCTTTGAGATAAGCAATGTGTAATGATGAGATCTCAATATAAATATCTTTGGAATTTCAGAGACAGAAAGAGCAGCACGTGTGGATTGTCCTATAGATCTGAATGTAGGGTGGTATAGAACCCCAGCAGAACACAGCCCAGGCTCTAGGGGATGGCGAGGGGATGACGAGCACACAGGAATGCTGCAGTGTGGTGTGTAGTGTGTAGTGTAGTGTGGTGGGCAGGCCTCTGCCTGGCTGCATTATTGGTTGTGTATGCAGCCAGCACCTCCAAGGGTGTGATCAGAGACAATGGAGCCAGCCTCCTGGATGCAGCTGTATGAAAGGCAGACTGCCCAACTGACCACCTAAACACTCCACCAGGACCCATTGCCTTAAATGCTCAGTGGCAGCAGTTAGTCATGGAGCTCTAGGAGACAAACCTCAGTCCGTAGTCCTTCTGATGGATCGTATTAAATTTCTGTCATTCACACTCATTGTATCTAGATTTAATTTGCCACTTCAATGTGTTTGCACTTTATTTTACTTTAGTATTTTTCTTTTCTCTCTTTTCCTATATCCTAGTGTATATATCAAATTTTTCTTCTGTTTAGAAAATTGTTTTAATTTTTCTGTTGCTTTTACTAATTAATTAATCAACACCTTATTTTTCCTTTCATAATCTTACTGACTTCTATGTAATCTATGTCTTTCCTATACTGTTACCTCCCTCTTGCCTTCTTCACCCAATCTCACTGTCATGTGATCTTCAGCCCCAATTACTCTTACATTATTATGCTTGTTTTATCACAGCTTTATTGAGTTGTAAATGACATATTGTAAACCGCATGTATTTAAATTGTATCATTTGATGTTTTAATGTATCATATGTGTGTATATATATATATACCTTGAAACAAGTTCCATTTTAAAAATATATACAATAAATTTAATAAATTATTTACCATCTCAATTTTGTTTCTCCTAGATTTTACTTTATCCTTCTTGTTCCTGGACTGCTCCTTCTATGAGAGCTTTCAAAGTAAATTATTTTATAATAAACATTCTCAAGGTCTATGACCTTAATATCTTTCACTTTAAAACAATAATTTATTTTGATCTGAAATTCATGATTTGAAGTCCTCATCCCATCTTTCTGAAAGTATTTATTATCTTTTTGCATTCAGTAATTCTTTTGAGATCTCTAAGGTTAACTCATTCTGAATTGTATTCCTTATAAACAATCTGCTTCCATTCATAGGACTTATTAGAAATGTTCCTTAGTATTTAATCTTTCAAAATTTAAATATAATGTGTCAGGTATGAATATCAGTTCTAACTTACCTGTTTGATTCTTTATTATCTCTCTCAAATGAAGTTCTCTATTTTTAAACAATTCTAAAATTCTCGGTGATTATATATTTTTTAAATACTTCTCTCCTCCATTTATTTTTTTCTCAGCACTTGAAAATCCTATTACACAGATATCGAGACTTCTAATTCTATTCTCCTTATCTCAATGTTTCTGTCTTTATTTCCACCTCTTTATTCCTTCCCGGTGCCTTCAAGAGAGCTCTACAATGTCATATTTAGGCTCACTATCTACTCCTTGGATTTATCCATGTAGTTTTTCTACCCACCCACTGAGTTCATTATTTCAGCCACCATGTCTCCCTACCTTATGGTACAGTTACCCAGTTTCTGTTACATTCTATGGGTTGTGGTCTTAATGTGGGCAAAGGCGACTGGATAGAGGAGGTGAACTGGCTTTTGAGCTCCTGGATCTCCAAATCTAGAGGAGCTGTATCAAGATGTTATATGGACCCCAAACTCCTGGGCTTCAGGCTCAATGCCATGAACAAATAAGGCTTTGGGGTGCTTTTTGGAAGACGTGAGGGTGATACATAATTTTGATCGAGTGGGTAGATAATGGTTAAATTGAATCACTCCCTCAATTCTTTACTTCTTCCTTTAAAAGAATTAAAATCAGAGAGGAAGACAAACCATAAGAGACTCTTAATCTTGGGAAACAAACCGATGGTTGCTGGGGGAGGTAGATGGGGGGACAGGGTGGCTGGGTGATGGATATTGGGGAGGGTAGGTGTTGTAGTGAGAGCTGTGAATTGTGTAAGACTGATGAATCACAGACCTGTACCCATGAAACAAAGAATACATTATATGTTAATAATAAAAAAAATAATAAAAATAAAAGAATTATAATTAGGCTTTTGGCATGGCTTCATGGTGAACAGATTTGTCTTCTCCATCCCTTGAGTTGCTTTCACAGTGCAATGTTAGTGGATGGGACATGATCAAATTGTTATATGCATGTGTACGTTTGGGTTGTCCCTTGCACTTCAATGGTCCTTAACACCATGCCCAGGGAAGCTATAGTTCCAAAGAGAATATGGAGAGATGTAAAGGATACCCAGAGACATCCAAGGCGAGAGACCACAGACATTCAATTAATAAAAATAAAAATTGCCGTGGCAAGCCACTGAGTGAGGAATCTATTATAGCAGCATTATTAGGCAATAGGTGACAAATACAATATGCACCACCAGTTATTTCTCAAGACCATATATTCAGTATTAATGTGGATAATATCTTCCCTCATTTTTTAAGGACATTTACTCTGTTCATTTTATATTATTGTGCTATCTGTTATTCCTACCCCTTAGGATACCCTCCACTGCCTCACCAGAAGGGCTGCACTTTTCCAAGAGCCGCTTCCCTTGGTTGAACTTACTCAACTCCCAGGGCTGCAGGAGGTGGCATTATTGAGATAGGCAGCAGATGGAACCTGTTGGGAATCAGTCTCAAGGCCTTCCAAGCGTAACCCTGCTCCGACATGATCTTCCAGCCTCTGATAAAAGTTGGACTATATGGGAGCTGCTCTAGGCAGAAAGTGCAAGCATGCTAGTGTTGAAAGGGTCAAAAAACAAATTTAGGAAGATTTCTAGAGTCCTGTTCCCCTAAAGCAAAATTTCTCTCTGTGTTGTCCACACATGCTGGGACACAGCTGTATCTAATATTCTTCTCAGGGAAAACACATTTCTCTATTAATTTTCTCTTTTTGCCTGACAAGTTTAAATATTAAGGCATAAAATATGTTTTCAATTCTGATTCTTTGTGTAGTTCGTTATCTTTATACAGTGAGGGCTTAATTTGAAAACCATAAAGCATTCTCCAATCATCCTAAAATATCAATAATGACTAAATAGTTACAAAATTTACAGAAGTTGGAAATATTAGCTCCAACTAGTCTTTTTTTTAGCTTCTTATACTTTAATTAATGTGCAGTGTGGATCTAGTTGTTTAGTTTGTCTTCTGGCAATATTAATTCTTCTTTTTAGTCATCTAAATACCTTTTACACATTTCCTGAACTATTTATGAGATTTCCTAATATTGCCTTCCTTGTTGACTCCAAATAAACACCAATTCCTTGCCATACAAAGGTGTTGCATATTAAGTTATATTTTATAGTCAGTGGAACACATTCATCAGGCTCGATATTTGTAATTCCAACATTTCTAATAAAATATGCAAATAAATGAGAATGGAAATTAGATCTATGAAATTTATAACTAAAATTGTAAAAATATACTTAGTGTGGTTGTCAATAACTGTCTAAAAATTTGCTTGTTCTGGCTCTATTAAATCTGAGAAAAATACAGTCTCATGCCCAAGTAGGAAAGGGTTTTCAGGGGCCATATCTGATCCTGAACACTTGAGTAACTTCATTTGTCCTTTCAGTCCTCTACCCCTAATGATGATAGCATCTTTATGTAATTATTGATTTTTGGACAGCAGCATAAGTTTTCCAATACTTTGTGTATAAGTCCCAGTATTAAAATTCCTCTTTCTTAACTACCTAGAGGAATTTCTGCCAATATCCAGGTAAGTTCTGCCAACTTCTGCCAATATCCAGGTAAGGCAGATTTCCTTGGGACTTCAGGTTTTGACAAGAAACTTTTTGCTTGGTAAAATTCTATCTGTTTTCCAAGACTCACTGCAAGTATCACCTTTTCAGGTAATGATAGATCAATACTTCCTATTTCTTTATCTAAGTATTCCTTATATTCAATAAGAAAAGATGAATCAAGACGGGAATAAATATATGTATATCACTTCTTACCTCAAGGTCCTAAAATAAAGGATCTCTGAACTGGTATCTTCTGTAATCAGAACTACATCCAAAGAGAGGTAAAAGAAATATATACAAGTACAGGATTTGTTTTTCTTCTAAAATTACCCAAGGGGAACAAACTTTAAAAAGAAAAAAAAAAAAAAGAAAAGAAAATACAGTTCAAAGACAAAAGAAGAAAAAAGCATTCTGAAGTAATTATAATGAATATTCTCAAAGAGAGTAGAGCAAACATGATATCTAAACCAAAAACAACCAAAAAGTGACTTTTACACCATAAAAAATTAAGAATTCAGAAATTTAAAATGTGAAATTATTTTTTCAAGGAACCAAGTTATACTATGTAATTGAATTAAAACAACTGAATTAGTGTGCTGAAGGATGGAGCCGATGACCTCTCTCTTCCTAGAAAATGGTTTGTGGAGCTCAAAACCATGAAGGATAAAAGCAATAGTTCCAAAATACACGTAATAATAATTCCAGACCAAGAGAAAGGAGGGAGAAAGGAAGGAAGTAATCAAAGAAATACTGACAGAAAATTCTTAGAGCAGAATAGTGATATTACCAAAATTCAAGGTGGAATCAATGAAAAGAAGAAAAAAAAACACAACACGACACAAAAAAACTCCTAGGCATAATGTGATGAAATTTTACAAACTGAAAAGGTAAAGAAAAATAATTTTTAAATTGTAGAAAAAGATAAATGGGAAAAATGTTACTTAAAATAAACTAGAATAAGATGAGTGCCTATTGATGAATGATGCCAAATGTGGAGTATCCATTTCAAATAAATATTTATTGAAATCATAAAGAGCTAAAAAAGACAAAAATATATTTTCAGGCATACATAGATTTAGAAATTTTACCATTACAGAGACCCTTTCTAAATATAATTACATAATATAATAATATGTATTACTATATTATAACATTTTTAAGAAAGAGGAAGTTATAGAATAGAGAAAGAACTGTGAAAACAGGGACACCTGTATGGCTCTGTTGGTTAAGTCTTTGACTCTTGGTTTTGACTCAGGTCACGATCTCACGGGTCCTCAGATCCATCCCTAAATAGGGTTCTGTGCTCAGTGAGGAGTCTGCTTGAAGATTCTCTTCCTCTGCCCATCCCCCAACTCACATTCTCTCTCTCTCAATTAAATAAATTTAATTATTTATTAAATAAATAAATAAATCCTTAAAAAAGAATTGTGAAAACAATATTACTAAATAATAATAAGATAAAATATAAAAGATAAAAAACTAGTAATTAATTGGAATTAAAAATCACAGATGATCTCTATCTTGCAGTTAGGCAGAAAGGAGTAGTAGGGAGCATTCTGAAGGGTTGTTTTGTTGTGGGTAGTCTTCAAATATTGTTTGGCTTAAAAAATTTTTAAAAATGTTTGCTTAAGAGTATAAGTTAACAATTCAATTGCAATGGTAGAAAATTATAAATGTAATATATAGTTTTAAAATAATTGCAAGATGCTCCACATCATATATCATCAGGGATATACAACTTAAAATAACAATTAGATACCACTGCACACCTATTAAAATGGCCCAAATCCACACCAATAGTACCAATACCGAGGATGCAGAGCAACAGATAACTCTAAAAAATTGTTGGTGGGGATGCAAAATGGCACTGCCTCTTTGGAAAACAGGCAGTTTCATAGAAAACTAAACATACTCTTAACATATAATCTAGAAATTGCATATCTTGGTATTTACCCAAAAGAGTTTGAAACTTACGTCCACACAGACTTACACACAGATGTTTACAGCCGCTTTCCTTGTGGTTGCCAAAACTTGATGCAAACAAGATGTCTTTCAGTAGGCAAATGGATAAATTGTAGTACATGTAGATAATGGGATATTATGCAGTGCTAAAAAGAAATAAACCATGGGGCCACGAAAACCCATAGAGGAAACTTAAGTTCGTATTACAAAGTGGAAGAAGACAATCTGAAAAAGTTACACACTGTGTGATTTCAAATATACTGCATTGTGGAAAAGGCAATATTATAGAGACAATAAAAATATCAGTTGTGGACAGAAGGGAGTGGCTCAAGATAAGCAGACTGAGCACAGAAAAATTTTAGATTTGTGAAAATACTTTGCATAATATAATAATGATGGATATATGCCATTGTACATTTGTCTAATCCCATGTACAATTTACACTGAGAGTGAAATCTAAAGTAAACTATGGATTTAGGATGATGATGATATATCAATATAAGTTTATCTTTCTTAAAAAAAAAGTATTCTGGTGAATGATGTCAATAGTAGGGGAGGCTATGCATATGTTGGGGCAGAAGATATAGGGGAAATCTGTACCTTCTCTCAATTATGTTAGAAACCTAAAACTGCTGTTAAAAAAAATAATCTTTCAAAAAGAATGAAATAACTTGAAAAACTGTAAAACAGTGAAATAAAACAATGCTATCACTCTAATAAATGTCAAGAAAGAAGAAAAAGACAATAAAAAGAAAAATAAAATAAAACATGAATCTGAAGCATTTTGCACATACATCACTTAATAGGTGCCTAGAATAAATATAAATATGCTACACTCAAATAAAAGTGACTGGATTCAAACCCTTGTCCTCCACTCTCTAATAAATCTGATTGTTGATTATTATTTATAATTGTAGAGGTAAAGACACAGAGAAGAGTAGCCATTGTTGCAAACCCTTCTTCCTCTGGATGAAACAACTTCAAGATGACTTAGAGGCCCAGCTCCTTCCCTTCTCTCATTTTTCTCCTTTTACTTTTTAGCAGCCAGAGATTTAAGGATTAAGACATTTCAAACCAAACACGTATATGGGGAAGGTAGCAAGCATGACTGAGGAAAAACAGCTCACAAAAGGCCTGAGAACAACTTCAGTTTAAAGCTTCAGCAGATCCCCTGTACACAGACACCCTGCAAACACCATAATTGTTACCTCCACCAGCAGCACCACAATACCAGCAAGCCCCAGTGAAGGTGGAAAGTCAGATCTTCAGAATTACATTTTAATAAAAAAGTTCAACAAAAATCATGAGACATACAAAGAAACATGATCCACTCAGGAAGGAAAAAAATCAATCAAGAAATTATCCCTAAGAAAGACCAGATAATAGACATACTATACAAAGGCTTTAAAACTGCTCTCTCAATACCTAAAAAATAATAGAAGATACAGAAGAAGTCAAGAAAATGATGTATGAATGAGATGGAAATATAAAAAAAAGACAGAAAACATAAAAAGGAAACAAAAAGAAATTCTATTTGGAACTGAAAAGTAAAACAACTGAAATAAAAATTGACTAGAGAGATTCAAAAGCAAATGTGAACAGGCAGAATTAAAAAAAACAAAACAAAACTCTGTAAGCCTAAAGATAGGGCAGTTGTAGTTATTAAGTCTGAAGAACAAAAAGAAAAAAGATGGAAGAAAAATGAATGGAGACTAAAGAACCTATGGAACACCATTAAAAGGACCAGCATATGCACTGTGGGAGTAGCAAAAGGAGAAGAGAGAGAAAGGGACAGAGTTTATTTAAAGAAACAGCAGCCCCAAATTTTCCAATTTTGATTAAAGACATGAATATAAATACTTAAGAAGCTCAATTAGTGCCACAATCGATAAACTCAGAGACCCACACAGAGGCTTATTATAATCAAGCTATTCAAAGACAAAGAGAGAATCTAGAAAGCAGAAGTGACTTATCACATTCAAAGGGTCCCAGTAACTATCAAATTTCTCTTCAGAAACTTAGGAGGCCAGGAGTTAGTGCTGAAGGAAGTGCTTCAGGAAGGAAGTGCTGAAGGAAGAAAACTGTCAACTATGAATTCTGACAAGATTGTTCTTGAAAAATGAAGGAGAAATTAAGACATGCCCAGATAAACAAAAGCTAGTAGATTTGTTACCCCTTAGACTTGCTCTGTAAGAAATCCTAAAGAAAGTCCTTCAGATTGAAATGGAAGGACTCTAGACAATAACTCAAAGTCATTTGAAGAAATATAGATCTCCTGTACCCCTGAAACAAATAATACATTATATGTTAATTATGAAGTAAAAAAAAATTTCAATATGCTGAAAGAAATAAGATTAAGATGCAACCATTAAATGTAAATTTATTTACATTACATTTATTTACATTAAATGCAAGTAAGAAATGTAATGTCAACATTACATTTGAAATGATCCTATATATAAGATCCTCAAACTACACAGAATGCCTAAGAATATAGCTACATGAAATGTGTAAAAACTATATGAAATAAATTATAAAAGTGTACTAAAGAACATAAATGATCATTTCACTCATATGTGGAATTTAAGACAGATGAACATAGCGGGAGAGAGAAGAGAGAGAGACAAACCATAAAATAGACTTTTAACTAAGAGAAAACACTGAGGGTTGCTGGAGGGGAGGTGGGCAGAGGGATGGGTTAAATGGGTGACGGGAATTAAGGAAGGCACTTGTTGCAATGAGTAGTGGGTGTTATATACAAGTGATGAGTCATGAAATTCTACTTCTGAAACTAATATTGCACTATATGTTAACTAAAATTTAAATAAAAAATTGAAACTAAAAAAAAGAAATACAGATATCTTGTAAAGGTAAATGCAGTGGCAATTAAAAAAGTTAATTTTATTGTAACTTTGGCTTGTAATTCCATTTTTTTCTAAATGATTTAAGATACTAATTCATTATAAAAACAATTATTAGTCTGATTTGGAACACACACTGTATGTAAGTGTCACTGTATGTGGCTTTTTTTTAATTCAGTAACTGAAATGAGTCAGGTTGGAGGTGTAAAAGATCAGAGGTTTTTTTGGTTTTTTAAAAAGATTTTATTTATTTGACAGAGAGAGAGAGAGATCACAAGTAGGCAGGGAGGTAGGCAGAGAAAGAGGGGGGAAGCAGGCTCCCCACTGAGCAGAGAGCCCAATGCCAGATCCCAGGACCCTGAGACTGTAACCTGAGCTGAAGGCAGAGGTTTTAATCCACTGAGCCACCCAGACACCCCAAAATCAGAGTATTTAAATGTTATTAACATTATGCTGGTGTAAATTAGGGTGTTATAACATTATGATGTTAAATGCAATCCCTGAGATAGCCTCAAAAAGTAGCTATAGAATATCCACAAAAGAAATGAAAACAAAAGCAGTGCATTTCATTACAAAAATGTCCTTCCAAATCCTACAGTGACCTTATACTGCTTTGTGATACCCCTTCATCTTTATTATTTTATTTTTAGTATTTCAGTTCTCTCTGATCTTTGTACTTCCCTAAATTATTCTTCATCATAATTATGATAACCATTAATATTGTCATTATCATTTACAGTAAAAACACATTTTAACAACAGTTTTGACACCATTTTTTCTTGCATCCCAATTCCTTCCTTGAGAGTTTCATTTTCTTCCAGCAGAAATGCCTCTTCAGTCAGTCTTTTATGAAGGGGCTGACTGGTCAATTCTCTTTTATTTGTATTTCTGAAAACATCCTTATTATAATGCACACAGTTTAATGTAGTTTAAGTGGATATAGAATTATTGGCTGACCAATTTTTTCCTCAGAAATTTGAGAACAATATTTGAATGTTTTCTGTTATTTTTTTCCTGATAAAATATTCACATTCTTCTTCCTCTTACAAATATTTTCACCTGTGAGCCTTATAAGAAGGCTTTCATTATTTTTGAAGTTCTGCACCATCATTTGATAGAATTGATGGAATTATCTTCTACACGTTGAACCATGCCTATGCAACTCCCAATTTTTCATTATGATGTGTTGTGGATGGCACTGCATCAGCTTGGTTATGCTGATATCAATTTCATGTGGTTCTGAGTTAGAATTGGTCTAACAAGAACTTGAAAGACATTTGGAAGATGAATGTGAGGCCCTTCTCATCAGAGGCAGGAAAAGAAAGAAAGAAAGATATATTAGATAGATAGATAGATAGATAGATAGATAGATAGATAGATAGATAGATAGATGATAGATGGATGCAGAGTTTCTAGAGCATTCTAGCTTGTCTTCTAGCTTCTCTCTGCTGGCAGTTCATTCAGATTTTCTTCTAGACTGTCAGCCCTACTGACCAATGGCAGCCCCAGGCCTACCACAAGATACTTGCCAGACAAATTAAAGAAGAAACAACCAAGCAGAGAGAGCAATTTTCCCTAGATTTTTCATTGGTTCCTTTTTGTGGTCCAACTCTGGCAGGTGCAAATGCCTAGTTGTCCCAGTTTTCCTTTGGGGTCTGACTTTGGCACTCATGTCAATTTTTCAAAAAGGCACGTTAGTAATACTTCATAATCATGTAAGGTCTTATCCCTGTAATAAAAATGTTATTCACAATACAGTGGTTCTGTCTCTTTGATTCAACTTGACTTATATACACTACCCCTTAACAACATCCTACAATTCTTCACTGGCATGGAAGAATAAAAAAACTGACTAGAGCTTAATGTTACAAATATACAGAGATTGCTTATTGAAAAAATAATAAATTAAAAGGACTTCATTTACAAACAAGGATATTTTCCCTCTCTTTCACTACCTTTATCCTGACTCTGCCTGTCCACATTTTTCACATATCATACACACTCACTTTTAGAATTTTTCTTTGTATGTTCAAAACAGAAAGAAAAAGCAAAGTTAGTTTCATCAGAATGCCCAACAGTGGTGTTGATAAGTTATATATGGGAGCTTATTCATTTGCCTCATGTTCCAAAGGGCACAGCATGCTGACTATAACTAACAGTGTTCAATAATATATAGGAAACTTACTAAGAGTATAAATCTTAGGACTTCTCATCCAAGTACTTTTTTCTTTCTTTATTTTTTTTGTATCTCTATAAGAAGATAGACATTATCTGAACTTACTGTGGTAATCGTTTCACCATACATGTAAATCAAATCATCATACTGTATGCCTTAAACTTATACAGTGATGTATGTCAATTATTTCTCAACTGGAAAGAATAGCTTAACAATTCTATCTTAAACTATAACAGTAGCTATAGCAGTAGTAGTGGCTATAGTCAACGTTTACTAAGCTCTTACAATATAAAGTGCTATTCTAATTGCTGTACGCATATCAATTCATTTATCTCTCACAAGAGCTCTATGAGTTGTATACTCTATTTGCTAGGTGAGGTGCCAGATTGGGACATTAAGAAAATTGTCCACAGACACCCAACTGGTAAGTGGGTGTCACTGGTAACTGGTAACATCAACTGGTAACTGCTCTGTCACTGCTACTAGCAAAAAAATAAAATATTAATGATTCCACATTAGGAAATGTTCAAGTAAATTTTGAAATACTTCTATGGTTGAATATTATGAATGGCCAAAATAGTCCTGAGAAAGAAACACAAAGATGGAGGCATCACACTTCCTGATTTCAAAACATGTTACAAAGCTGAAGCTGTGGTAATCAAATCAGTATGGTATGGACTAAAGACACATAGATAAACCAATTAAACAGAATAGAAATCTCAGAAATAATCCCTCACCTATAAGGTCATATCATCTTCAAAAAGAGAACCAAGGCTATCCAGTAAGGAAAATTGAGTCTCTTCAACAAATACTTCCAGGAGAACTAGATCTCCATTTGCAGAAGAATGACTTGTGACCCCTGCCTGGCACCAAAGACACAAACCAATCCAAAATAGATTAAATACATAAATGCAAAATCTGAAACTACAACTAAAACTCCTAGAAGAAAACAAGTGGAAAAAGCTCCACGGCATTGACTTTACAATAATTTTTTAAAATGACATCAAAAGTACAGGCAACCAAACAAAAAACAAACAAAATGGACTACATCAAACTTTTAACAACAACACCAAACTTCTGCACAGCAAAGAAAACAATTAAGAGAATGAAAAGGCAATATATGCAATAGAATAAAATATTTCAGGTCATTCCTACCTGAGAAGGGTTTACCACCTGAATTAAAAAGGCAACTCTTGGGGCACCTGGGTGGCTCAGTGGGTTAAAGCCTCTGCCTTCAGCTCAGGTCATGATCTCAGGGTCCTGGGATTGAGCCCCGCATCGGGCTCTCTGCTCGGCGGGGAGCCTGCTTTCCCCTCTCTCTCTGCCTGCCTCTCTGCCTGCTTGTGATCTCTCTCTGTCAGATAAATAAATAAAATTTTTAAAAAAAGGCAACTCTTAAAATTCAACAACAAAAAATAAATTACCTGAATAAAACAAATAGGCAAAAGACTTGAATTTCTCCAAAAAAGTCATCCAAATGACCAACTAGCATATATAATGATGCTCAGTATCACTAATCATCATCAGGGAAATGCAAATTAAAACCACAATGAAAACAATAAGTAAATGAAACCACAATGAGATTATCACCTCATGCTTATTAATATGGTCACTATCAAAACCAGAAGATAATAAAGATTAATGAGGATGTGAAAAAAAATGGAACTCTTGTACACAATTGATAGGAGTGTAACATAGTGCAGCCACTATGGAGAACAATATACAAGTTCCTCAAACAATTAAAAACTTAATTGCCAAATGACTCAACAATTCTACTTCTGGATATAGATCTAAGCAAATTGAAAATGGAATCTGAGAGAAACATTTGCACACTTATT